>CAXHTJ010000014.1:14417672-15017672 GCA_964019445.1 Populus tremula | reverse complement strand
ATTTTATTTGGGTCCAACACCCATACTTAATTAAACATTTTTTTTTATTTTTTAGCTTTGAATTGTCTAACCTTAATAGGGTTTAAAAGGGTTATGCCTCATTCTTAGAACTGAGAAGAGATCTTTCTTAAATGTGTCCTCTTCTTAGTCCGGATGTATCTGCAATGAGTTATTAAAAAGCATTGTTTATTATCTCATCCTTGGATAGATGTGCGATTGTATTAGAGAGACCGTGTCAATTCTTTTCAAGGTAAAATATGTCATAGCACTAGGGAGACATTGATTTCTTCCAAAGTAAGTGTTCAATCGCACTAGAAAGAAAGAATTTATTTCATCTTTGAAAGGTTAAGGAGCTTGTGCTTTAGGAAAACTGTCCCAATCCTCGTTGCTGAGACAATGTTTATCATATCATTAGAAAAATGTGTGATTGTACTATGAAGACCATGTCAATCCCTTCCAAGGTAAAATATACCATATCATTAGGGAGATGTTGATTCCTTCTAAAGTAAATGTGCAATCACATTGGAAAGAGTGAATCTATCCAATCCTTGAAAGGTTAAGGGGCTTGTTCCCTAGCAAAAACTTGGAGAATAAAAAGCATTGTTACATTGAACAATTTAATTCATATATAAGAAACTTATATTTTTAATCATCGACTATAGTACGCTTCTATTTCCCCTTGAGGTATGATTAATTTTAATGACATTCCTGCTGAGATCATAGTCTCAATCTTAAGAGGGGAGAAAATAAAGTTTTTCCGATAAATATCTTATAGACGGTCATCGAATAAACTCTCAAATTGTATGGTTTGAACCAGCACTCCACTTGTACATATTGAAAGCTTTCTAAAACCTTGAGGCTCTAGCCGTGTTTATGGAGTTGACATATGCATAACCCTAGTTTTTTTTCACTTTATTAAGCTCATAAGCAAGTAGAAGGAAATCCTCATCTGATTTAGAGCGATAAAATTACTGTATAGATTTTTTTATTTAAAGAAGGATTGTTGACGCACTAATGGAGCAAGTGTGTAAATGACCGTAAGAAAGTTTGTGACACTTCTTATTCCAATAGTTTGTTGATAATTTATCTTTGATGGTGATTAGGGATGTCAATAACCCGACTATTAAAAAAACAAACAATGGTTTTTTGATCAGTTTCCCATAGACAGAGCCACTATTAAGGTTCGTATGAATCTAATGGGTTTAAGGGTCAAGCTGATATCTTGGATGGTGAGTTAATCTCATGATTCTGGTGATCTGAACCATTCTCCCTAATCAAGGTGGTTGATGAATAATACATGATACCTACATTTTTTTTTTGTTAATTTGGGGACTTTCTAATATTTTAATAATTATCATTTTAGAGAAAATACAATCATATTTTATAGAAGAATTCTAAAAATAGATATGCAATAAGGAGTGGAGGAAAATGAGAACATGCATTTAAGAGATATCCTGGTCTATTTTATAGCTCACGAGGCTTATCTTTTTCCGAGAAAAAGATGTTGAAGTGGAAGCAAAATATCTCTGAATTATTAGGAAAAAATATCTTTGACTTGTCAGGAAGTAAAATATCTCCAACTCATGATCTAATCATGGAGCCTAAGATTCTTCATAGTTAAAAAAAAAACATGATCCTAAAAATAGTGAGTTTGATAGTTCGTCAGACCTAAATATATCTAGGCCCATTACTTAGTTGAGCTGAAGATTATAGATAAAATAACTCGACAAATTCATATATATTTAGATTTAACACTAGGCTAAACACAGAGATACTGAGTTATTCCCAATAAAAATAAAAATTATGGATTCATCACAAACTATTGATGACATAAAGTCCGGACCGATCCACCAAGTACGAAATCAATAATTAGTTAATTCTCTCCCTGTTTTTTTTTATCCCCGTCATACCAATTGCTTTTATTTTTAACTCTACTCCTGGAAGGTTTAGGTGTTTGAAATAAAGCAAGCACATGAACGACCAAATGAAGCATGGGCTACGTTCGGTTCTAAAACTATATCCTAAAAGCAAAAGCGAATCTTTCTCTTTTGCCACCGTTCTTCCCCGCACCCTCCACTCCATGATTTCCCGCAATTTCACCAATCGAATCACCAATGTAACGTCATCACGGGGAAAAGTTTTTTTTTAAAATAAAATAAAATAAAAAATAAAAGACCATTTCCATGTTCCATTCAACTACCTGCACTCCGATCCGAACTTACAAGGGACGGTGAATCGATGTGCTAGTTAACTTATAAATAATCCACCGTGTTGTCGATGCACTTTCCGAGGAAAGGAACCGGTTGAATAGACACGTGTATGCTTGTCTTTGGTCGAATCAAATTGTAATAATACATTTAGTTCGAAGAGATTTTTAAAAAAAAAAAACTAGAAAATAAAAAACCATATAGCGAAAAATGTAGAAAAATCAATCAAAGCCATGCTATAGGCTTTATAGCATAACGCTCCCCCTGTCCTTGAATTAGTTGATTTTAAGTTGGAACTACTATTGTATTTCAGCATAGGTCGTATTTTTGCTATTTTTCATGCATTGGTATACGATAAAGAAAATGCCATCTTTAATTATAAATTGAAATAAAAATTGTAAAAAATACTTACTTAAAGTGGTTCATAACATGCTTTTAAATTAATACAATGTATAATTATATATTTTATTCTATATAAAATTTATAAGTGAAAATTAAAGACTTAGAGTCCATTAATGAGTTGGACACATCTAGTGATGTGAAAATTATGTTAAAAATGATCTATAATCCAGTCATATAAATACTATAAAAGACAAGGGTCTTCTTCCATCAATAAAAATAAATAAATAAATGAATGAAGTTTAAAATTATTGATGAATAATTGTATGAGAACTTAATCAATCAGGACTAAAAAGATATATGTATTATGTTAATTATTCTCACAATCATGTAATTAAAAATAATTAAATAATTATTGAATACTTATATGGTCGTTAACTTCAGGGTCCGTAAAATTAGTCGAAGTGCGCACAAACTAACCGGACATTCACATTATTAATAATAAAAAAAAATAATTATATCAAAATGCATGAATCAAATTATGTAGATTGCATATCCTCGTGTTTTTTTAGCTATTGATGAATTTTTTAATCTAATTAAAGTAACTAAAGTCTTAAATATATCATAATGTTTAAACAAATACTTTTATGGTTTTTTTTCACTAAACCACAAGAAACATATTATTTTTTTTCATTGAAATGGTATGTTTGCTCATCATAACTAAATTTTCTCTACCTTAAAAATTTATTTTATATCAATATGGCACATTTAAATATGAGCATGTTTAATTATACATTTAAATTTTTTTTAAATATTTTTTTTACCATCTAACTTTTAATTTTTTTTATATAATAAATACTTTAAAAATCATCTGAAAACCAATACTAAATATTAACTAAATCATCTAACATGGAAGCTTGAATGGATAAAAGCCCTATTTTGTACCATAATTCAATTATATTTTTGAATTTTTTTAGTTTTAAATTATTATTTTTTATATTTTTAAATTATTTTAATATAATAATTTTAAAAATAAAAAATATTATTTTATTATATTTACAAACAAAAATATAATTTTAAAAACAATTTTTAGCACGGTAAGGTAATAATGGCAACTACATCACTAGTCAATGAGTGCCTTTTGGTCAATTAATAGTCTCGTCATCTTGGCGCTCGTCTAAAGCCGCCTTTTACTCGCACACTAGTCACTCGCCCATTTAGCAATCCAAGATTGAAGATTCCCTCCACTTTCCTTCACGTCTTGTGTTCGATTCCCCACAATCCCCTTCTCTTTCTCCTATACTACAGTGTTCCTTGACGTAACAAATCCATAAATACTATTTAACACTAACAAAAACTTTTCAACTTCTCTAACACTCTTTCTTTGTCTCTTCCTTCTTCTTCAAAACCCAAAATAATGGCGTCTCTTCAACACTCTCAAGCAATAAAGGTAATTAAAACTGTCTATTCTTTCAAACCCACTTTTTATCTTTGCTTACCGTTAATGGGTTCTCTTTGTTCTAGTGAATTGAAGTGTAGTTTATTAAGGTTTTTTTTTTTTTTTTACTTTTTAGGGTGCGAAAGTGCTTATGGTTGGAGCAGGTGGGATTGGTTGTGAGTTACTTAAGACTCTTGCTCTTTCCGACTTCCAAGATATTCATATAGTGAGTGTATATTTGTTTCTTTCATTTTTGTTTTTTAATTTTGTGGGTTTTTTTTAGACTTGGGATTCTGTTTTTGTTTTTTAGCCAGTTTGTATTTTTTGGGGGGTTTGAATTGATTAATTATGTGTTATTAACCTTCATTTTTGTATTCTAGGGTTATGATATGATGTTATTTTTTTCGTTTATTGGAGTTTTTTATTTTTTTGAAGAGCGCAGTTAGGGTTTGACACAACTTGAACTTGTATTAATTTAAAAACTCTAGTAAGGAAACAACTTGTGGAATTTCTTATTGTTTCAAAACTTTTGAAATTACACATGCGTGAAATTGAATCATTATTGTTCAAGGAAGTAGTGGTTTTGATGTCATGAGTGCGAGGATGTTATTGACTGGGTTACTTATAAGGTTGCGAATGTTTTCCCAGTAACGGTTGGGTGGTGGTAATAAAATGCGGCATTTGTGATAGGAGTGAACATAGTATTGATGGGTATATATGAAGTGGTGATTGCAGTGGTTGTCTGGGGCTTTGGAAGTGAAGGGTTTTGCTCAATTGAATGCAGGGTGTTTATTAACAGGCGAGATGGTGGGGATGATAGGGAATGTAGTTATGAGGTGCTGGGATTGTTTTTATATCTGGTTATCTTTGTTGTTCGGAGTGACAATTGTTGCATGGTGGTGGCCGGGTGCATATGATGAAAGGTTGCCCAAGAAGGTGGTGATGGTATGAACCAAAGTGGGTCCCATGAAGATATGTTGCACTTATTTGTTAGGGTATGTTGTGATCATCAGCAAGCTAATCTTTGTAATGGGAAACTACTGAAAAGCAAGAGGAGGGGTTTCCCACCAGGAAGTTTTCACTTTAGCTGAAACTTACATATTGAGTTTGCATTCATTGTTTCACAAAAGGTTAAAAAACCTTTATTGAATTACTGGCGTACCAAATTAAGGAGATAGTGTAGTTTGAGGAAAGGACATGGTTGTGCAAGAACTTTGATTCTGTTGGGCATTTGCATGGAGAGTTCATGTTGTGGCCCACATAGTAATCAGCACTGATGCATTCATTTGCTTGCATTTGTCTGCAGATTGACATGGACACTATTGAAGTCAGCAACCTCAATAGGCAATTTTTGTTCCGTCAATCACATGTTGGACAGTCTAAAGCAAAGGTTAGTGTTTTTATGAACAGTTTTTCATTGTTTGATTGATCAGCAATGATCAATTTCATTTCTTATCTTATTTCACATTTATGTTTTGACCAGGTTGCTCGTGATGCTGTGTTAAGATTTAGGCCTCACATAAGCATTACCCCTTACCATGCAAATGCGAAGGATTCTAACTTCAATGTTGACTTCTTCAAGCAATTTAATGTCGTTCTGAATGGACTAGATAACTTAGACGCAAGGCGACATGTGAACCGCCTTTGCTTGGCTGCTGAAGTTCCTCTGGTTGAAAGTGGAACTACTGGGTTCCTAGGACAGGTGATCCTTTGTTGTGTATAAAAACGAATGATGATCATAATTTGAATTTTCCAATATAAAAACGAATAGAAAAGACTGTTTTGTCAATAGCTTGTGTTCATTCATTACCGAGTCTAATATGAATAACGCCTGATGATTAATAATTTGAATTTTCCAGCATTTTTTTGCCTCATCCCCCCCCCTTTTTTTTTTTTGTAGAATGAATGAACAGTTATTTTGGCAGCTGAAAATTTGATATACTTGTGTTGATTTATTTCATGTTTTTAAATTGCATCTTTTCTTTTCTTTTTTGTTTTGATCTCTTCATCTCCATTCTTTCCTTCTCCCTGCTAGCTGTCTATGTCTGGAAGGTGATGTTCCTATACTGTTTGTTTAAATGTTTTTGTGAACCATGATGATCTATGTTCTTTTTTTTGTCATTGTAATTTCTCGGTGGCAGGTTACAGTGCATGTGAAGGGAAAAACAGAGTGCTATGAGTGTCAACCTAAACCTGCCCCAAAGACTTATCCTGTCTGCACAATTACTAGTACTCCATCAAAGGTAAACGATGAACTGTTAATGTTTCTTCTGGTTGTTATTATCTTTCTTGATTTTGCTTCTTCTTGGGGATGAGGTGCTCTTTCTTATTTATGAAGATCAGTGTTTTTGTTAACAGATGGGATTTCTTGGCAATATTTTATTTGAATTAAAACTTTACTCTGCCATGAATTAGGTTGTTTCTTGTTCAGAAAATCATTGATAATGGTTATCATGATGGCTCTTAATGTAATTAGCAAGATGGAATTTCTATGTTTTTAATTTTCAATGTAATTTCTTGCAGTTTGTTCACTGTGTTGTTTGGGCGAAGGACCTGCTTTTTGCAAAATTATTTGGAGACAAGAATCAGGATAATGATTTAAATGTGCGTTCTAATGATGCTGCTAGGTCACCTGAACACGCAGGTGATGCATTTGAATGGAGTGGAAATGAAGACCTAGAGCAATATGGAAGAGGAATATATGATCATGTTTTTGGCTATAACATTGAACTAGCTTTGTCTAATGAAGAGACATGGAAAAATCGTAATAAGCCAAGGCCCATCTATTGTAGGGATGTCCTGCCTGACAGAATGACCCAACAGAATGGAAATGTTGATAAAACTGATGATCTTTCATCGGCATCAGCCATGGCATCTTTGGGCCTCAAGAATCCACAGGACATATGGTGCCTAATGGAAAATACAAAAGTTTTTATTGAGGCGTTGAAGCTATTTTTTACTAAAAGAAGAAAGGTTTGTTGTTCTTTTGTTTTTAAAGAAGTGACTGATGAAATCCTTAGACTTTTGTATGATCTTCCTTTTGTTTTCTTTTCACTGGCAGGAGATTGGGAACCTGAGTTTTGACAAAGATGATCAGCTAGCAGTGGAATTTGTAACAGCTGCTGCAAATATTCGGGCTGCTTCATTTAACATTCCTTTGCACAGCCTTTTTGAAGCTAAAGGTATCGCTGGCAATATTGTACATGCTGTTGCCACAACAAATGCTATTGTAGCTGGTTTAATTGTCATTGAAGCAATCAAGGTGTTGAAAAAGGATACTGAAAGTTACAGGTGTGGCTCAATTTTCTCGAAGTTTTTTCTGGGATCTGAATGTATATCTTTAAAGTTTTTCTATTTAAATGGCTGAAAGATAAGTTTGAGGTTGATCCCTTGCTCGTTTCCAGATTAATAAGGTTTAAACCAGTCGTTTGACTGATCATTGTATGCTTCTTTGTCTTGAATGGATAAGTTGTTTACTATAGGTTCCTTGTTCTAAAGAGCAAAGCTAAAAAGGTATTATTGCTAGAAATAAGGACATGATTCTGAACGTTAACTGTTAGTGTGTCGGAGCTGGTTTGTTCTAATCACATGAAACACCTTTTCAGGATGACATATTGTCTAGAACATCCATCTAAAAAGATGCTACTTATGCCAGTGGAACCTTTTGAACCGAACAAGTCCTGCTGTGTTTGTTCTAAGGTACATCCAATTCTCTTTTCTTATTTCATGGATTTCCCTTGCATGTTTTTCAAGCCAGGAATGCATTCTGCTCACATTTGATATGGTGGGGAACAGACACCACTGTCACTAGAGATCAATACTCATCGCTCAAAGCTGCGGGATTTTGTTGAGAAGATAGTTAAAGCCAAGCTTGGTATGAACTCCCCACTGATTATGCATGCCACAGCCCTTCTTTATGAAGTCGGCGATGATCTTGAAGAAAACGAGATAGCAAATTATACGGCAAACCTTGAAAAGGTATTTTCTTGCGCTCTTTCCAGAACTGTTACTTAAATTCAATTAATGTGGTTTTCTATATCATTTTCTTTTCCTCCCTCTTACATTAGGTACTATCTGAGCTTCCTCCTCCAGTCACTGATGGAACAGTGCTCACAGTAGAGGATCTTCAACAGGAGTTCACATGCAATATCCATATCAAGCACAGGTTTGTCTTTACTTCAATGATGCTGTTCTTCAAAGCTTTTTGAGTTCTGATCAGGAAAAGTTCTTTTTATTCAAAGATATCTTGTTTTTCTTTTCTTTTTGAAGATTAGTGTCCTTCCAGTTCAATGGTAGTAAACATAATGCTTCTTGGAATTATTGGTCGTCAATTAGATACTTAATGGATATTTGGTTTTCCTTTTGATATAAGATGCCATGGGATGATTTGATATGATGTGCCCTGATATTGGATGAGCTACTTAACATTTGTCATATACTTCGATCCCACAGAGAAGAATTTGATGAAGAGAAAGAACCTGATGGAATGGTTCTTTCAGGATGGACACAAGCTCCTCCTGAGAAGAAGGATGGCAAAACATCTATTGGAAATGGTGCAAGTGCATCAAAATCATTACCAACAAAACCGGGGATCACCGAGGTCGATATTGAGGTCAAAGAAATTTCAGATGGGACTGTGAGTCCAGGAACAAAGAGAAAACTATCAGAGTTTTCTGATGGCAGCACTTTGGATCAGTCAAGTGATGTTGATGTAACTAGGAATAACAAGAAAACCCAAAAGCATGATGAGGACGATGACCTTGTTATGCTTGATCACTGGGATAGCAAGAAGCACTGATCGCCATAGTTCTTAGCTGCTACTCCAACTTGATTGCATAGAGCTTCATACATCCTAATTTTGTACCAGTAGGGAGAAATGGTGATTCTTTTGGTGCGCATATTTGTTATTATTAGGTTGCGATCCATCAGTATTTTGCTCGAGTAGATGATGTATTACTGGTTATTCTCCATTCCCCTTGGTCTGGTTTATGACTGTACCTATAATGTGCATTTTTCATAGCTAGATTAACAGAGTGGAATTTGTAACAAGCAAGTACCAGAATTTGTTGACAAATGGATTCGTGAAATCTGCTAGATTTTTGCCACAGTATCTTGGGACCACCTTTTAGCAATAGAAGTTTGGGATAGGTTTCTTCAAGAGTGTCATCATGTTTTCCTTTCGTGAATGCAGATGGCTTTGCTGGTCTTATAACCATTTACGAATGTTTATCAAGAATTCCTCTTCTGTGCCCAAAGCGGCAAAACATCACAAAATAGCTCAAGGAACCCAACAGGCTTGTTTGGTTGTTTTCACACACCAACACAGGGCGGGACACGTTGGGTCGTGCAAGAAACTCGTCGACATGGATATGGAGGAACGTGCAAGTCTTTCCTATCTGAATATTTCTTCCTTTTCTTGGGATCTGGACGTTCTGGTTTCTTTAGATCTTCGAGACAACGAACATCAGCTATGAATGTAAATGATTGCTTTCCCTGAGTAATAACTTGACAACCCCCTCCTATTCAAAAACAATTCCCCACTGCATAAAATTTATATCAAGTTGCTAACCAGACTAGAGAAAGATGAAGGAAAATATATCCTCACTTTTGTGGAAGATTGGCTCTTAGTGCATCCATGCAAGAGTCACTTGAGAGAGAATAGAGTTCTGGCTATGAGAAGATGGTGTTGTATGCGAGTGGTTATGCATAACAAGGGGGTTTGATATTTACATGCAGCCTCTAAAATAAAATAAAAGATGTTTTTTTTTCGAAATTATTGTTCAATCACATATCCACATCCTTATCTACACTTGCTCCTGTTCTTCGATAGGGCAGACATCTTTTTTGAGGCATGCTACTTTCTAGCCCCACCTTATTCTCCTTTAAAGATTTGTTGTCAATTTTGATCACTCAGCATATTAACCACTCAGCTCGCATGGCCCAGGATGGGATATTCTAGCTACCTGAATTCTGTAATTAAATTGCCATTTGCTGTGCTGGTGTTAGTGTGGTTCTTCCTGTCCAAATCTACCACTTGTACTGCCATGCCCTAATATCTTCCAAATCCTCATGTTAACATGAACAATGCCTGCCTCTAATTTTCTTTCACTTCAAATATATCATGTTTAAGTTAAATGGAGGCAGCAAGGGAAAAAAACTCTGTGAGCTGGTTCGTTTAAACGTGGAAGGTCAAAAGGTGACCCAGAGATATCTTAATTGTTAAAATAAAATAAAAAATTAATTTGGACATTGCTAGAAATTAATCCCACAATGATTGTCTTTGATCTAGACAACATCTTGCTTACTTATGAATTCTGAACTGTGTACGGGTTTGCTGTGACTCTGCTTGCTTGCTTGCTGTGACTTCTTAATATCACCATACCGAGTGAATTTTCTTTTCCAACTTTTGATATCTTTCAGTTCATGTATAGCAAGGTTTTGGACCTTTCAGGTAAACAGATAAATCAAGTTGTCTGCCATTTCAAGTGCATGATCTCTGAAGTTATAGATCAAACAACAGGGACAATGGCAACACACATTTTGCACCAGGATAGTTAATGGCTCTGTGCTTAGACTATCTCGACCTGTTATGAGGCTACTCTTATTAAAATTTTCCATTCGCTTAGCTGAAAGATCAAAATCTGCACAAAGCTGATCATTAAACAAACTTTTTCAGCAACAAGTTTCTGAGCTATGCTTTCTGCCTTAAATACCGAAGCTTGGATTCAAGGTTTAAATTGTCTACAGTTGCACTTGGACTAGATGAGCTCATTAGGAACTGCTTTGTATTTTCTGGCAACAAAAATTCAAGTAAGGATATAATTGCAGGAGGAAGCGATTCTTGAAATCCACTTAAAGATTCTGCTGAGACATTTAGTCCAAAATCCCCATCATGTTATATATATAGGAGTTGATGGATAGAGGCATGATACTACTGCAGGTATCATCTATCAGTACCGGTACATGAATCAATTATTTTTCTTACAATTTTTATAACCAAGAATCAAATGCTACACACAAGAAAGAAGATAAATAGAGTGTCTAAAAAGAAAACCTGTAACATACACCATGATATGCAATTATAAGAGCGATGCAAGCTCATCAAGCTCTCATTCTGAAGCAAGAGCAAAAGACACCATTGATGCTCCCGAGTTTAAGATCTTCCATGAGATGCTTAAACTATTCTGTTCTTGATGACTGCTCAATTAGAACAACGAATTTATAGAATTTACCTGCCGTTTAGCCCAGAAAATTGAGAAAACATTGCAGTTCCTGAATGATCATCAATGACCTGAACTTCAGCAGGGCTTCTGTTGTCTTCGGTGACAGAGGTGGAAATAGCTTTGGGAGTAGCTACAGCAACAGGGGAGTCGGCTACGGCAGCTGATAACTTACTTTCATCTTCAGCTTTTCCTTTAGAGAAAGCTTCTTGTAGCTGCAAAGCATACTCCAAGTTCCACAGCACATCTCCCATAGTTGGCCTGTCAACACCATGCTCAGCCAAGCACTTCTCTGCAGCCTCGGCAAACTTCTTCAATGATTCAGGATTGATGGTACCAACAAGACAAGGGTCGATGATCTTTTCAAGCAACCCCTTCCTCTTCCATTGCATTGCCCATTCAGCCAAATTAACTTGCTCTCTTGGAAGTTGAGGGTTAAGGGCAGGCCTTGCACACAATACCTCAAGCAGCACCACCCCAAATGAGTATACGTCAGATTTATCAGTCAGTTGCTGCCTCCTGAAGTACTCAGGATCCAAGTATCCAAAACTTCCCTTCACTGCAGTACTGACATGACCCTGTCCCATAGGCGTATCTTTGGACAGCCCAAAATCAGCAACCTTGGCGACAAAGGCATCGTCGAGCAAAATGTTTGTGGTCTTCACATCACGGTGAATGATACCTTGTGCAGTTCCCGTATGCAAGTAATGAAGTCCGCGAGCAGCTCCAATAGAGATCTCCAGCCTTTGCTTCCATGACAATGTGGGCAAATTCTTTCCATAGAGGTGGTCCCTAAAAGGTCCATTTGACATGTATTCGTAAACCAGGATCATTTCATCGTTCTCGTCACAATAGCCAATCAAGGACACCAAATGCCTATGCCTGAGCTTTGATAACATCTGAATTTCTGTCTGGAACTCTGTGATTCCTTGTTCAGATTGTGGGTTACCTCTCTTGACAGCAACTTTGGTACTATCATCAATCATTCCAATATAGACATTGCCAAAACCACCAACACCAATTATTTCGCTTGAATCGAAGTTCTTGGTAGCCTCCTGCAACTCTGATAGAGAGAAAAACCGGCCTAGACCAAGAGTTGATGAGTAAAAGTTGGTCTTGTGAGATCCCAGTGAGGTTTTACTTGACATGAAGCTATGGTCACCAGCATGGACAGGAAGCAACCAAGAAGAAAAGCTATTCCTCTTTTGCCAATCTTGAGGTCTCTTGTGCCACTTCAACAGCATTGCACCAAGGCCAACAAATGCACCAAACATCAACCCGAACCCTACGTAAACAACTGCCTTGTGATTCTCAAGCATCTTACCATCAACCCCAAACACTCCATCCAAACTGTTAACTTTACTGCTCATTTTGAAGACCTCCAAGCCATTCAGAATTGCATTTCTCGTACCAGTTTCGTCACCCATAGGACCAACCTCAACTGCGAGTCCATTAGACATCAAGGAAGCATCCACCACAAAGTCTTTGAAATATGATACTGCCAATTCGTCTTTGATGGATGACAAATCCAATCCAGAAATTGCCATTTTCCCATTAAGATACACATTAAAGTAGAGATCATTAAGGGATTTGCTCACAATGTCACAAAAATGCAGCCGAACAACGTAGCTGAATGTTGCATCAGCCACAAAATTCCATGTTAAATTGAAATTTTGAATCCTTGTTTCTGAATCAGCCATTTGCTCAGCAGATGCATAGACCGTTGCTGGCGCAATAAGCGATGAGATTCCTGGACCATATTTGATGGAGGAAGTAGGGACAGATGCACTTTTGGCCAAGGCTTCGTGCTTAAGGTATGGCTTATCGGGAACCCATCTCCTCCAAAGTGTGTCATTTTCTGAGGTGATCAAAGGCCCCCCCATGTTGAGCCTGTACACTACTTCGTACCCAAAGTTGTTCAAACCGGCAAAGTTGTTAACGGGGAAGAGGTTGGTGGCTTGATCAGATATCAGAATGTCAGGAGCTGAAACAACCTCAATGGCATTGATGAAAGCTGCAGAATTCTTCAGAGGTATAAAGTGGATGGAAAAGTTCGGGTCGGTCATGTTAATTAGATACTCCTTCAATACAGCTTGAGTATCGTTATTCGTATTGAAGTTGTGAAGGAGGGCATACTTATCTGTGTTGACAGAGAAGGTTGCTGTTCGCAGATCGAATTCTGTGTTATTCAATGGAAATAAATGCAGACGCACCCAATGCCACCCCGCACTCTTCAATGTAAATGCGTAAGTCGCATCCTCTTTAAAAATCCTCGCCGACAGATATAGAGGAGAAGAAACATTGGCGGACGGAATAGATACTAAGATATCCTGCTTGGTCTGTAAGTAACCTTGGGCCTCCTTGTCGGTCTTGAAGATTCTTCCATCAGGAAAAGAAGCCAGGTTCTTGGCTCCACAGTTGATGAGGAACTCATCAGCTGGCTTGAAGGCATTGCCAGCCGCGGATACAATGCTAGGGCTCGAAAGCAAGACAAAGAGGAGAACAAGGAGGAAAGCCATTATCGGAGACAACAAGGAAGGCAGAACAAGATTGATTTTTGATGTTTTTAATTTATTTTTTTCCATCCTCCATCCCTCCTGGGGGTGAGGGTGGGATGGTTAGAATTAGAAAGAGAGAAGGATCTTGAAAGGAAGGAAGGTTTTCGATCTCCCTGTCATGGGGCTGCTTTAGTTGGCTAACTTTTACTCTTTTTTTTCGTTTGATTACAAGTGGAGGGAAAGAAATTGACAGGTGAGATGAGATGGACTTTGCTAGCTTTGCCAATTCTGAGGCAATGTTTATGGAGAGAAGATTCTTGTCATGCAAATTTTAGTTGTCTTTTGCCTCCTAATTTTGCAACTACCAACAGAACAATGATCATAAATAGCTGATCTTATCTGAAATGGTCAAACACCATTGTTGCCTCTCTTCCTCTCTACATTTCAAGACTTTATGATGCAGTTCTGTTTTGGAAACCATTGGGCTAATTGTGCTTATATAGTTACTTCTCCCTTTAGACACCACTAACTTTATTTATTTACAACGCCGCTCGCCGAATCATTTTTTTTTAACGTAAATAATATATATTCAAGAAATAAGAAAAGCCTTATATTTGTATCATTAACTTGATTGTATTCAATAAAATCAATTAATTTAATAATTTAATTTATATCAAAAACAGTGATAGCAATCAAATTGTAAAAAAGCATTTGACAATAATTAACTAAAAAAAAAACCATCAATATCATATTTATTAGAAGAATAAGAAAAAGATTGTTAAAGACTCACCATCACTTAATTATCGACATCGCCCACAACCAAAAGAGTTTGATGAGACGGCTCAAACCTCACTACAAAAGAATACACGATAACATCAAAAGAAATCATATAGGTCGGTAGAGTAACACTTGGAAAAGCAAACCGAACATAACACAATGAAGTGAGTATTCATTTTTATTCAATCAATAAATTTTATTTAATTTAAGAATAAGATTTATTTTTAAAAAATAAATTTAACAAAGAACAACAAATAAAAAGACCTGGGATAACTTAATCAAATAAAAAACAAAGGACTTAGAAAGCATATATAAAAAATAAAGGTCAATCCCTAATCAAATAAATATTGAAAGAAAAATCGAAAAAACATTAGTTTAAAAGAATGATAAAAAAAAAAACTAAAACAATCCCTAGCAACTGGGTGAATTTCTCAAAATACAATCCGTGAAATCTTAAACGAGCTTAAATAAGAAGCTCAAATTCAAACTAATTCAATATTAAATGATGAAATCAAGTAAAAATACATAAAACATTTGGCAAAGCAAAATAAAACAACAATCAAAAGAATGGACATAAAATCTGATAGAAATAAAAATGATGGAGAGTGAAATGACAAAAAAAAAAATTCAATTATAAAAATTATTTTAAATGGCATGAATAGTAATTAAAAATTTTGACAAATAAAAAAAATTAAATAAGGTTGAAATTTAAAAATAATTTTAATTTCATAAATTATTTTAAATAAAATAATTATTAACAAAAAGATTAAGAATTAAATAAAAAAAAAAAAAAAAAGTTAAGGAGCTAATTTGAAAAATTGCAAGGTAGAGAACAAACATCGAGTGAGTAAAAGAAAAAAACAATTATTAGTCTAATGTTTTTTTTTTCAAGACAAGATGGTAAAAATAATATTCCCATCTACATTGTAATATGTATAAGGGAATGCTGTTTTTATCGTCTCACAATTTAAAAATAAAAATTATTAGGTCTTAATAACCTTTTAAATTTGATATAAATAAAAAGGAAATAAAAAGAAAAGGCAAGGCAAAAGACACGCCCAAGATCTATAAAGGCACCGTCATCTAATGAAATATCATATATTTATAGATGACGTGCTGTTGGACCTAATCTGTACGGGTGCAAATGCAATGAGTACTTTATGAAATTCAAACTTAAAAGAAATTGAGCAAACTAACCCTTGCCATCATTATTATTTCAATTACATTACCAAACTGTCATAAATTCTAATTGAGCCACCTGTATCATGCAAAGTGAATTCCATCCATTCCTGTATATCCACCTCCCGCCCCAAGAATCTTATTTTATTACGAAAAAAGCTCCATAACTTGTTTTATTTTAAAATTAATCAAATTGGATAAACTTTGATAAACTTTTTACATCAACCTAAACACACCAATATTATGAAAATATATTCTTCTAATATTCCAAGTGAGATTTAATTAAAGAATCGAAGAGATTGATGGAGTCACGGAGGATCAACATCGCATCAATAATAATAATAATAGATCTCATCGCCTCATTTTGCGATTTCTGATAAATTAAGGACTGGATTGAAATATTAGTAATAATTAGAGGGCTAGACTCAACCCGTAAATAAAGAGCAGAAAACGAATGAGTCGTGCGCTTTTTTAAAATAAAAAAAATATTAATTTAATATTTTTTAAATTAAAAACATTTTTAAAAAACAGAAGAAGAACCTGTCTCGAACTTCCCTTTAGGAGTTAGCTTCGTTTCTTGAAAAACGAGTTAATTTATAAACGAAACACAAACCTCAGTCTCTGTTAGTCATCAAAACAGTGAAAGAAAACAAAGAATGTCGAGCGAAGCAGAGGAGGCGGCACGTCGCCGTACAGCGATCGCCGATTACCGCAAGAAGCTACTGAATCATAAGGAGCTCGAATCCCGAGTCCATGCAGGTCACCGCAACAAAACCCTAATTTTAATTACAGCACATTTAGGGATTTATTGCTTAGTGAAAAAGCAGTCTTTGTTTCGTTAATTTTTAATTATTTATTTTAAAGAAATGACTTAGATTTGTGAATAATGAGACAGGGTTTAAGTTCATAATTGAATTCTGTTTCTTGGTTTTGTGTGGCCATGACAAAGGGTAGGTTTTTTTTGTTATAATTCATTAGATTTTTGGGGATTTAAAATAGATGCTTGTAGAAAAGTGGGTGGAAAGGGAGAAAAGTTCAAAACGGCTGCATGTTCGGTTTGATTAGTTTGGTTTAATAATGTAACTTCGGCAGATTGGATTTGGGTTTATGTTAAGCTAAACATGACTCTTTGAAATGCTGTGATACTTTGTTTCTGACGCAATTTGTGTGAATTTGAAGTGGTTTCTGGCGGATAAGATTAGATGATTTGAGTGAGTTGAATTACTAGGAAAATGGACTGAGGTTTGTTTGGGTTTGAGATGTAAATATTCACTGCTTATTAATTAAATCACTCTAAAGGAAGAGGGAATGCCATTGCTTAATTTTCTTTTTCCTATTCATTGTCTTGTTAATTAAGATACCATTTTGTGGATAAAATCTAAGGGAAGGAAATTAACCTTTAGAATTTGGTTTTTGGTGGACAATTTTCCATGTTTATATTTGCAGTAAATATTGTTTTGTCCTTAAAGTCCTGTGGTTTTACTTTTGTGTAACTGACATTTGTTGTAATTGGATGGATTCAGTGAGAGAGAATTTGCGGGCTGCCAAGAAGGAATTTGCCAAAACTGAAGATGATTTGAAGTCCCTTCAGAGTGTTGGACAGATCATTGGCGAAGTTCTCAGGCCTCTCGACAATGAACGCTGTACTAATATCTACTTTTGCTCATGAAATTTAATTTGGAGACTGTTATGTTTTCTACATCTTAAACAGAAGCTGCTCATTTCCCCCCTCCTTTCATGCATAGAGGGTAGATTAAATATATTGATTTTTTTAGAGTTAAAAAGTATTTTCATATTTCAGCTCAGCATTCTGCTTTCATTAATAGCTGCTTTTCATGAAGTTACATCTTTTCTTATCTTTTTCCATCATCTTGTTCTTGTTGCTGTCCATTGGCTGTTAGGTATATTACAGGTTGGGGAACTAATATATATTATCATACTGTTTAGTGATAGTTAAAGCAAGCAGTGGGCCTAGGTATGTGGTTGGTTGTCGTAGTAAAGTGGACAAAGAAAAACTAACAGCTGGAACCCGAGTTGTTCTTGATATGACTACTCTCACAATCATGCGAGCTCTTCCTCGTGAGGTAAGTATTGATGTTGTAAACTATTGGATGAGATTATTAGTCGGTTAAACTACTGATTGTGCTGTAATATTCTGTCTGTCTCATAAATTGTTGTTAAATTTTTGTTTTACAGGTTGATCCAGTTGTATATAACATGCTTCACGAGGATCCTGGTAATGTTAGCTACTCTGCTGTGGGAGGGCTTTCAGATCAGATTCGAGAATTAAGAGAATCTATAGAACTGCCTCTCATGAATCCAGAGCTCTTCTTGAGGGTGGGAATCAAGCCTCCCAAGGTAATAATACTGTTGTATGTTACTTCATCTGTTGGCTAGAAAATTGAAAATACTTTGGAGGCTGAATTTCAATTTTTTCCAGGGTGTGCTTCTTTATGGACCTCCTGGAACAGGAAAGACATTATTAGCCAGAGCAATAGCTAGCAACATTGATGCCAACTTTTTGAAGGTTAGAAATTGTTTTTTGCAATTTGAATGTCAGCTTCAAAATTCCTTGTTTTGAATACTCAGGTATTTTTTTAACCAAGAATTGGATTTTTACTTTGGATTTAGGTTGTGTCAAGTGCCATAATTGATAAATATATTGGTGAAAGTGCTAGATTGATTAGAGAGATGTTTGGGTATGCACGGGATCATCAAGTAAGAGCTCAAATTATTAGAGAATATATTTTTCCTTTGGTGAGAAATCTGCCAAGATATATTTATCGTAACTTCGTAACGAGTTTCTGCTTGCCAGCCATGTATTATATTTATGGATGAAATTGATGCCATTGGTGGACGCCGTTTCAGTGAGGGAACAAGTGCTGACCGTGAAATCCAAAGAACACTCATGGAGTTGCTTAATCAGCTGGATGGATTTGACCAGCTAGGGAAGGTAACTTACTTGTGTTTTCATCCAACAAACCCAATATCTTGATTTGTATATGTGCTAGTTTGACATGGAGCACTTGTTTTACTTGAAATTTGTTGACTCTAGTTTGTGTTTCTAGGTTAAAATGATTATGGCAACTAACAGACCTGATGTTCTGGACCCTGCACTTCTTCGACCGGGCCGTCTAGACAGGAAGATAGAAATTCCATTGCCAAATGAGCAGTCAAGAATGGAAATCCTCAAAATCCATGCTGCTGGAATTGCCAAACATGGAGATATTGACTATGAAGCGGTTGTAAAGCTTGCTGAGGTAAGCTGGAGATGCTTCTATCTGTACAAATCGTGAGTATCTTTTACATGACTGTTAAATCAAGCACCTTTTTTGCAGGGTTTTAATGGTGCTGATCTTAGAAATGTTTGTACTGAAGCTGGGATGTCTGCAATCCGTGCAGAACGTGATTATGTCATCCATGAGGATTTCATGAAGGTAAGGTGTTCTTCCTTTCAGAAATGCATATCAAACTAGGTGTAAGAGATTTTATTTATGTCAGGGCCTGTTTGCTCATGACACTTGAGTCCTGTACTACTCTGCCAGTGTTGCTGTCTTTGAGAGAGCACTTCATTTTTCCTGTCTGGTCACTTACACTGTTTGTCAAGAGGGATTGGAGGAAGGGTGGACACGTGGGGAGAGATTGGAATCCATCTCTCCTAACAGACATAGCCTTGGAGAATCATTTAGTAAAACAGACCATGCTTCTGCCATGCAAGAAGTGAAAATTGAAAACGTTTAATTTTTAAGTCAGCTCACTGTGACAATGGACATCTAGACAATTCTGTTTCCTTGGACATCTCTACTCTGGTTGTGCCTGTTACTGTGTTCGAATGGTTTTACATGTTATGGCTTTCTTCCATTTCAGGCTGTCAGGAAACTAAATGAGGCTAAGAAGCTTGAATCTAGTGCTCACTACAATGCTGACTTTGGAAAGGATTGAAACCCGTGCTTGATTTTTTTTTGGTAACTTCTCAGGCTGCCCAGAAACTGAACGAAATGGAGTTCAGATCTTGTACCATTTGTTGTTCCTTTCAGTTGAATTGCTGTAAGGATATTTCAGAAAAACAATTGTTCCAGCAAGGAGATATTCCATTCTATTATAGTTTTCATTCTTGGCTCTCGGCAAGCAACATTGCTCTTTGGGGTTTCTACTGTCACATGACAAGTTGACCTTAATGTTGCTAGTATGCGAATTGCTGCGTTCATTCAATCAATTGCTTTCTGTATTAATTATATAGCTATGGTTTTGTGCTTTTAATTATTATTTTTTTGCTTAATTGGATCATTTTCTACTCAACCTGAATGCTTATATTTGATTGGTATATCCCTTTGGCAATCAAACGGTGAGAGCAATCTCCTTGCATAGCAATGTTACACTATGTATTAATTATTTTAATTATAAGGTAGACGATGCATTCAATATGTATCGATAGTATGATGAATCTTAGAAAGTAAAAATGGTATTTTTGACACGGAATTCTGACTTCTATTTTCATTTTTGGTGGCCGATGCACAACAAATGCACCCAAGATCTACCCGCTCCAAAATCACAACACTATCCTTGTCTTGTCCTATAATTTAGGTTTCCTAGGTTCGTAATTTCTATCCACGGCCTGCATCTTTTGTAGGCAGAAACGCAAATCCTGTCCCGGTTCATTATTCTCATTGCTCCCCTTTTGCATCCAAAATCACGCATTATTATGTCACTGTCACAGGTTGTTGTTGTTGTGATGGGAAAGGTGGGAGGAATGAAATTAGGGCATATGAAACTTGAAAAAAAAAGAGAGACGTTGATAGTATCGTGTTAGGCAATGTTCTATTTATGTTTTTAGTTTGAGAAGGACTCTTGAGAGATATCCATGTGGAGGCTTAGTTGAAGGCTGATTCTTCCTTTTGGCCTTGCATGTAACTAACCAGGCAGGGAGTGAAGGACAGGATATGAAAAAACAAATTCAGTATCTCTCTCGTCTTCTTCTCTGTAACTTCCATAGTTGAACATTGATGGCATTGATAAACACTCTTCCAGAATTACAGAGAAACTTGGAAGAAATCCAAGTTGGTACCATTTCCATTAAGCTTGCTCCAATTGGTATCAGAGCTGCTGCTCCTTGGACTCAGGGCTCCAGACGCTCGGTCCCACAAGCTCAAAAGGGCTTGAAGACTCCCTTGAATATGCCAGTAAAGAGCAAGCACAAAAACATAAACAAGTAATGAGTTTGCTTAATTCATATGGCCCACAAGGCCTTGTGTGCCTGGAACAGGCAGAAATGATGGAGGTGCACTTCCCTTGCTAAAGCGGCCGCCAGCTACTTTTCACCATGGAGGTGCACCATGCGGTTGTGTAATTCTGTAATCAGTCGGATCTAATCTTCTACGAATAGAATCTTTTTTGTTCTGTTAATCAAGACCGGAAGTGCTCAGCAACAAGGAAACGCGCGCGCACAGCGGGAACATGTTTCTTTTTCTATGAAAAGAGTTCTTTAAGATCCTTTTCTTGATAACTTTTTGCATGCGAGTTAATATCAAGATTTAATATTTTTTTCTTGGACAAACTGAAAACTATTTATGCAATCCAAAACATGATTACATGCTTAATACATAGACAGCCTATTAAAATTATTACAGTAACTAACCTTAACTGCTAATTCACACACAATCCAACCAACCCTGTTTACACGAAATCACTAATAACATATTAACACCACAGAACAATGGACTGCCATAGCAGACTTCTTTAATGATGGCTATGGTGGCCAGGCAATTTCTCTTTGATTTTTTCCATCACACTCTTCTTCTGATGTTCCTGGTACTGTTCTCCAGCTGGACCGGTGGTTGTGGTGTGTACCTCAGCGGTCTGTCCATGCTCTTCCTAGTGCTTCCCGCAAGTTAATTTCTCCTTTATTTTCTCCTTCAGCCCTTTTCTCCCTCCTCGCCCATCGTCCTCAGACTACAATTAAAAGAGATAATTAGCGATCAAATTTATTTGCAGGAAAGATGTCAAACAACTCCCAACATTTCTTAGAGAATTTGGCAACGAGCGTCGTGAGTCTCATGGCACGGCGCCACTATCTATCGTCATTGTTCACTACATATAACCTGGAGCTTTACCTAATAAAACTCATAAAATTTTTTGACAGTTCTGTTCAAAATAAGGATTCGAGGGGCGGTCATTGTGTAATCATCATTTCGTGTCTTAGTTATATAGTTATGTCGGTTAAATATGTCTTACCGTGCCAGAGCTTGAAGTAGATGAGATCTCTTCCTGCTCCTCTTTCTTATGTCCACCTTGATCAGCAGCAAACCCACCATGCTGTCCCGTCTCATGAATGTCAGTGACCTTCGTTGCATCTTCGCTCGTGGCAGTACTAGACAAAAGTCCAGTACCAGGTACCCGATCACTACTTGCATTGCCAAGCGTCGGAGGTTGTTTGGTGGTGGCTATGCCAGTGATCTGTACAGGGTTACCATGTTCATCTGTTAACTGAACTGGGTTGCCATATTCATCTGTGAGTTGAATTGGATTGCCTTGCTCATCTCTTATTGTGGCAGCCATCTTTTTTAGCAACAGTGATGAATTTCGATTTTGACAGTGAAGGATAGAGTTTAAGCTTGGCTTGCTAGGCTGGCCTAATAAAAGGTAAATAAAGTGGCGGAGGAGAACAGACGTGGCTCATGCATGTAACCAGGTTTCTACACCTGGTGTTAGACAGTCATCTGGTGTCACTCATCTGGGCATATAAGGTTTCAGGAAGGAGTAGCATAAATCCAGAGGTTTGGAGTTTCCACCACGGGGCTCAAGAGGCGTTCAATGCAGAGGATAAATAAGCAGATTAAACAAGTTTAGACCTTCAAAAATCCACAGAAATCTCCCGGCTAAAATAAAAGAAAAAAGAGTAATTCCATTCCTCTCAAATTACCCCCCCCCCCGAATAATTACATCCATCCATGGTTGTTAAAATCGCGAGTAGGCTAAACGTGCTAAATCGTTCAATGAACTCGAAAATAGGTAAAATCAGGTCAAAATCGGGTAAAATCGGTGAAATCGGGTGAAATCGCGCAAAATCGCAATTTTACACCCGATTTTACGCGTCTGTCACAAAACAAAAAATGGGTGCCATTGTTCTCTTCATCACCACGTGTCAAGCAATGGCCGGCCAGCCTATTAACTATTACAGTGCACACAGTCACACGCAAGTTCGCAACACGACAACAAAACCAAAATCTTCATCTTTCTTTATCTTTTTTCAATCTTTCACAATTCACAGTTTCACACAATACAGAACCGGAACAAATCGAAATCCCCAAGTCACTAAATCCTTGTCTCCTTCTCTCAGCCGTCCAAGTTCCAGCAAATAGCATCACAGAACCGAACACCATCTTTCCCCGGCAAGATCCAGACAACATCCAGTGACCAGTCTCCAGTCTCCACCAGCCATCGTAAGTTATTCCATTTATCTCGTTTCACCTTCTGCAAATTTAGAATCTAGAGTAATTTATTTGTCAAATTGCAGACATGTCCTGATGTCCATGTCCCCTGTGTCACCGAAAATTTTGATTTTTTGATGGGTATGTGAAATGGGTTTCTCACCGAAAACAAGTATGTGAATGGGTCTCACCGACTGTTTGAATTGTGATTTTTTGATGGTCTGTGACTCTGTGAATGGGTCTCACCGACTGCTTGAATTGTGATATTTTGCTGGTTTGTGACTCTGTAAATGGGTCTTTCACCGAAAACAAGAAGGAAGAATTCGAGGGAACAAATCAAACATATTACCTGTTTTGAATTCGAGGGAAGAGCAAGAGGCAACGAGAAAGAGAGAGGGTAGAAAATTATATATGAAGAGAAGGGAAGAATTCTATTTTTTTTCGTCTCTCTGTCTCCTGCGGTTTTGTTTGAGGTTAGAGAAATGTTGATTCTCTTTTAGATGTAAGAAGAAGAATGTAGTTGTGGATAGGAATTATGGTTAAACATCCCCGGTTACTAAATGCTAAATGCTGTATTATTTAAAATGTAGTTGTGGATGGGTAACATTGAATGTATACTAAATGCTTAATATTAGTTTCTGTTAGTTTTTTTTAATGCAGTATTATCTAAAATGTTTTTGAATTTAGTATTAGTTTTTGAATGCAGTATTAGTTTTTTTTTTATAGCTGGATGTTTAATATCAAAATTAATTATAATCATAAAATGTTTGGATTGATTACAGGGCTGATTTGAATTGATTCTTGAATTGTTGAACTTATGGCATCTAGAAAAAATGCTTCTGGTAATAGACTTGATGTGGGATGGCAGCATGGGATAGATGTTGATAAAAATTCTAGAAAAGTTTTGTGCAAGTATTGTCAAAAAATTATTAGTAGAGGTATATTTCGTTTCAAACAGTATTTGGCTTGCACTCGTAAGGATGTTGAGCCATGTCAGGAAGTGCCAGAAAATGTTAAGCAGACGATTTTAGATGTTTTGGTGAAAAACCTAGAGGCAACTGAAAAGAAAAGAAAGGCCCTTCAATATAGTGGAAATGATGATGTTGATGATGAAATAAAAGAAATTAGCTCCAAGGATAAAGGAAAGAGAGTAGTTAGTGGGAGTGGAAGTACACAAACAACTCTAAATCAATGCTAAAAAGGATATTAGAGAAGAAGCATGTCGACAAATTGCAAGGTTTTTCTACACTAGTGCAATTCCATTTAATTGTGTAAAAAACCCTGAGTTTTTTAAAGGCACTTGAATGGTTGCAAAGCATGGGCCAGGTTTCAAGCCTCCATCCTACATGATATTAGAGAGAAGTATTTGAAGCAAGAAGTGGATCAAACAATGAAATTGCTTGAGGAGTACAAGCTAGAATGGAAAAAAACAGGTTGTTCAATAATGTCTGATGGATGGACAGATAAAAAAAGACGTTGTATTTGTAACTTTTTGGTTAATAGTCCTAAAGGGACAGTTTTTTTGTCATCGGTGGATACTTCTAATATGTCCAAGACTGCTGATAAGGTATTTGAGATGTTAGATGCCATTGTGGAGAGGATTGGGGAGGAAAATGTTGTCCAAGTAGTCACCGATAATGCTGCAAATTATAAGGCAGCGGGACAATTATTAATGGAAAAAAGAAAGAGTTTGTTTTGGACACCATGTGCTGCCCATTGTATTGACTTGATATTAGAAGATTTTGAGAAGAAGTTAGAGGTTCATCAAGTAACTATTGCTAAGGGGAGGAGAATCACCTCATATATTTATTCAAGAACCATTCTTATTTCCATGCTAAGGCACTTTATGAAAGGAAGAGATTTGATTAGGCCTGCTGCCACTCGGTTTGCTACTGCATATTTGACTCTAGGATGTTTGAATGATCATAAAATACAGCTAATGACTATGTTTACTTCCAACCAGTGGAGTTCATGCAGGTTTGCAAGAATATAAGAAAGGAAACGAATTCAAAATTGTGTTTTGGACAGCATGTTTTGGCATGATGTTACTATATGTATTAAGGCAGCGTTTCCTCTAATTAAAGTTCTTCGATTAGTTGATTCCGATGAAAAATCAGCTATGGGTTTTATATATAAAGCAATGGATGAAGCAAAAGAGAAGATACAAGTGAATTTTGGTTCTGTGAAAAAAAAGTATATATCTTGCTAATTTTTATTTCAAATGTTGTCATTTATTAATATGAATGTTTTCCTATATTGTAATGATATTTTTATTGTTTTTTTTTTTTTATATAGTTACATACCTATATGGAATATTGTTGATGCAAGATGGGAACTTCAACTCCATAGACCTTTACATGCAGCAGCTTATTATTTGAATCCTCATTATCATTATAACCCAATTTTAAGGTTAATGCCAACATTAAAATTGGATTATATCAATGCTTAGAAAGGATGGTGCCTAATGCAAATGAAAGGTGCAAAATTGACTTACAACTTGAATCATTCAAGGATGCAAAAGGGTTGTTTGGCATTGACGCTGCCAAGACAGCAAGAGATAAAAAAAACTCCAGCTCAATGGTGGGATTCTTATGGGGATGAATGTCCAGAATTACAAAGGTTTGCAATCCGAGTTCTAAGCTTGACTTGTACTTCATCTGGATGTGAGCGTAATTGGAGTGCATTTGAAATGGTGATTTTTTTTTTTTTTATTTTAAATATTGAAATATTTGATAAAAATCTTATAAATTTGAATTGTTTATTTAGGTTCATACAAAACGAAGAAATCGTTTGCACCAGAAAAAATGAATGACTTGGTATTTGTAATGTGCAATCTGAAATTGAATGATAACCAAGTCAAAAAGCAAGCTGATGATTTTGGTATAGAAGATGATCTTTCATCTGATGATGATTGGATAACCGAGGGAGAAAAACATCAAACTTTGATTTGGTGCTATTGACAGTGCAACACGAAGACAAAATGGTAATGAAGATGAAAGTGATGAAGAAGAAATTCCTATTGATGTTGAAATGGAGAGTCATGGTATTGATGATGATTTGGATATTCAAATTGATGATATTGGTGTTGGTACTAGTAGTAGCACTAATGTTCATAATATTGGTGTTGGTACTAGTAGTGATACTAATAATCCTCTTGATGCTAATGATATTGATGAATGCTTGAAGAATGATGAGGAAGATGAAGGGAATAAAGCTGATTTTAGTTTACATGACACACCAGCAGATTGTTTGTTTTAAGTTTGTTAATTATTAGTTAATGAAAAGTTATTTTAAATTATGTATGATTTTTATTTGAACCGTGTATTTTAAAATGTTTGAACTATGTATGAATTTGTATTTAAAGGCTTGAAATATGTATGAATTTTTATTTGAAGCATGTTTTTTAAGGTACTTGAACTATATATGAATTTTTATTTGAAATATAAATTTTTTTAATGTATTTTAAAATTCCTTACGATTTTACGATCCGAGTTTGTGAGAAGCTTTCCGTGCCGTGTTAAAATCGCGATTTTAACAACCTTTGATCCATCCATTACTTATTATCATTCACGAAGTATTATTTTTATTTTCTGGAAAACTAATTTAAACGGATACTTCAAAATAAACGAATTACTCTTAAAATTAGCCTTAAGGACATGATGCAGAAGTCTAAAACATAAACCGAAAGACGAGTTGCATATAATTTCCTAGAGAAACAGTATTGAGAAACCACAACACCGCACCAAATCTCACAAGAAATGAGGTTGATTATTCATGTACGAGGGGTCATCCATACCTCATTGATTTGAATCAGTTCATTAACTGTGTCCAAGCAAGAAAGAAATTGATCTGTACAAAACACCAATAGGATCACCAATCTCGTGATACATTTTAATTCTACTAATCTTTTCATGATCATATAGGAATTCTATAAGTTCATTTACTTCTTTACAGTATCGCTCCACAAACTAATCCTGTGGGCCAGTTTGAAAATGTGTAAATGTGTATGCAGATGGAGATGGACATGTTCCAAAGCGAATTCTTGGAGGAAGAAGTCCCGCTGCCCCAAAAATCCTTTTTTGACAACGCAGAGATGGTCAGCGAATCTGCACCCATAAAAGTTGAACAGTCAAGTTGAGTTCCAAGAATTTGATGGTTAATAAAAACACCTATGCTTATTTTAGAAAGTTTCCAGTCAATCAAAATCTTCACTAATACATCTGCTATACGCATCATGCTATCATGCATTATCGTTTGGAAGCCACAAGGCTCTCGCCGTGACAATTTCCAGTGATTTGTATGGACACAAGCAGCATATACATGAGTTGAAGACTTGAAGTACTCACCACTTCAGAGCTGAGAAGAACATCAACCCCTCAGAGATCTTGTCCAGAAGAAACCTTTCTTTCTGGTTGAGTGATTCTCAGTAGAGGATCTACTCGCTTTGGAGGCAAACGAAAAATGCCGCCTCAAGAAAGGCTTTGCCAAGGAACTTTTCATGCTGGAACTTAAGCCCATCTTTGGACCCTTTCCTTCATTTCCACCATCTTTAAAGCGATCAAACATTGCCGAATCACCATCAAGATCACTATCTACCACTCGGCTCCTCAATTTCTTGTTTCTAGCCTTCAAGTCCATTTCTGTTTTTAAAGCTTTTTGAGACAGCTTAAAGGCCTGCTTCTCTCCCAATGTACAAAATGGGCATGCAGGATCATACTTGTCAATTTCAGGAGTCAGAGCTTCCAAACACTCAGCATGATAAGTGTGACCACAAATTAAAACTGCGACAACAGAGAGCTCATTAGTAGCAATGAGCTTCTGGCTGCCCCACAAAGATTTATCAGTCAATAGCTTTGAGCAGATCCCACATGTTTGAAGATCAACAGAAGTAAAAGCTGAGCTTCGACCACTGGATCTGGTCTTCTCATGATTAAACCCCGAGCACTCGTTATCTAAAGACCACCTTTCTCTATTAGAAGTAGCCATGAGCTCAGAAAATGCATGCATAGACCAGCCATCTGAAGACTCGCCATGGCATCCCTGAGTTGATTCATTGCTCCATGAAGAAACAGGAGGCCTCTCTTCAGAACCTGGGATGCTCTTTGATGACCTCAATCCTGGGATTTGGGCATCAGATACTGGCTTTGTTAGCTGATGTCTCGGAGAGTGCTGTAGCCACCTTGATGTTGTTGGGCTGGCAGGATGTAAATGACTTTGGGGTGGAAGCGGAGGTGTTGATAAGGATGAAGTAGAGGGCAATGACAGAGAGATTTTCTCAGGAGATGGATTCAGAACCGCCATGGATTCTGTTGACTCCTTCACCTGCAAGACGAACAGATTCGGTAATGTATGCCATTTGAAGGAGAAGAGGTGAGTCAATCATAGTACAAATATAGAAGTTCCTTCAACGAGAAGAAAGCTCTACCTGTTCCAAACTCTTGTCCATTGAGATATTCCTTGAGAGGGATTGATCTGCAATAGAAGTATAAATGATCACAGATGAACATGTGGGCTCATGAGAGGTCAAAAACCCACAAGATGAATAGATTTCTTACGAGTATTCTATCAAATGTCCAATGTAATAAGAATCTTAAGAAAGGGATGAACGTAGCTTATGTTTCATTTTCCCCCATCAAAACTTGAAACTAAGAAAACCAGTTGCCAAAAGAAGAACAGGAAGGGAACCATATAGTACACAGAAGAATCTACCGTCCAAAGAAATGTACAGAAATAACAAATCAAACTCTAGTCATGATTACAGTCATTATTCTCCCATGTAAAAAGATTCAAGTAATTATTCTGGGTTGCATCTTACAGAAGATAATTGAAGATGCATAAGAAGAAGAAGAAAGTATGACAACGGAATAAAGGAAGGGAAAAAGGAATAAGAAAGGTCAGGATAATAAATAGCACAGGGTAGTAGTTTGTGAGGGATTACAAATTTGTTCTTTAAGCAGATAATTGCAATAATTGGTTGCTCCATGACAAAGTAAAATCCTGTAAATTGGTGCAATAATTGAAAAAGATCTGTGTTCCTAAAATATGCATTCAACATTTCCCTTTTGAGCTAAGCATCTCTCTTGGTATCATGCACCTTGCATGTAATATGAGAAGAATTTAAGTGTGAGGACAAACAAGCCCAGTAAGCACACAGTCTATTTGATATACATGTTTTCTTCGATCTAATATCATAACTATGCAATGAGCTTAGTTTAGAGCTCAAGGTTATTGTCTTCGCATACATTTTCAAAATCCTAAGCACTGCATGAATCTTTCTGCTTTGGGTATTTATTGTTCCTCGCCACCAGTTTTCAGTTATATTGGAGTATATTTCATCGAGTTCTGCTTCTCACTCATTAATGATAATGAATAAGGTCCATTGCCAAATCAAACAAATTGTTTAACCTCACCTTCTATAACAACAAGCAACTATGATGGTTTAAGCTCTTATAGACATGCAGATGTCCAGTAAGGGTATTGCTTCTACTTTTCAATCCATGCATCTATATGCAATACAAAGCTAACTGCAACAGTATCTTAAATATAGAGGTAAATTTCAGAATGAGCTGAAAAATCATGTGAAATAGGTCATTAGTTACTAATGTGAAGAACCATATCCACCAATAGTTTACCTGAAGCAGGATTCCTCGCATGAGCTGCGGTTCCTTCAGATGTTGGGGACTTCTGCCACGTATGTCTCTGGAAGCTCTCCGTTGGGCTTCCATCCTCCGATGTATAGGTTGATTCATATTTAATATCTGATCCATCATTTCTGCTAATTCCATCAGAAAACCAACTTATCGATGTATCTTCCCCTGCTACTCGCCCTCGATTATCCCATCTAAAGCTCCAAGTTGGCGAATACCGAATATTTCTATGCAAGATTTCACCACCTGGTCCACTCACTATATTTTTATCTCTCGCAGCAACACAACAAGCACTCCCCATGCTCAAACACAAAGTGCCTCCAGATTCTAACACAAACCCAAAATCTCCACTCACATGCTCCACCGTCCGAACACAACTCAAATTTCACTACCAATGGAAAATCCCCAGGTACAAATACATTTCTTCCGCTGCAATTAAGAAAAAGAACCAGTATTTATCACTAATTTGATGATCTCAAGCTAGTCTTAACCGCGAACTTGCTGTACCTCAGAATTGGGTTTCCAACTCATTTCCACCACCAAATATGCAGAAACAAGATAATTTTCAGCACACACGAGAAAAATAAAACTAATTCAATAAAAAATAACAATAAAACAAGGAGTTTAAGGGTCTTGAGACAGCAATTAAGAGAATTCCAAGTCAAGTTAACTTTTTTAAAAAAGCAGTAGTCAATAGTGAACTAATTTCCAATAATTCAGTTCACGCTAGCTGATTTTCGAAAAATATATATAAAAAAAAAAAACAATCAAGGAAATTTATAGGAGAACATAAATTAAACCAGCAAACAAATTAGGAAACTAAGGAGTCTCCACTCTAAATCCATAAGAGTTTTAAAAAAAATCCAAAAATAGAAACCACAAAAAAAAAATCACTCGTGATAATTTTTCTAAGAGAAAGATCCGATTTTAGGTCCTCAAAAACAGCACTAAATAGTCAAAATCGTAAGTAATGAAAAAACCGAAACCGGCGTGATCGAGAGACTGCCCGTACCTTTCTCAGAGCCAAGACGACAGCGTTTTTAAAGCGAAAGAAAAAATTCGAGAGAGAGCGCGAGACGGAGAGCGGTTTTTAGAGAGAGAAAATGAAAGAATATGAAGAGAGTGAGGCTGCTGGTTCTTTTAGGTACAGGGAGAGAGGGAAGGTCGTTTTAGACGGGTTTAACGTTGACGACGTTAGGATTTGTTGACGGTAGTCGACGGTTCATATTTTAACGGAGTTGGTAGGTGACGTATGGTTTTTTTGGACGTTATTGCCACGTTAGCATAATTGTTCTTTTTCTTATTCGCGGTGAATTTTATATAAGAGAGAGAAAATTAAAATTAATATTTTTTTAAGAAGATATGATCTTTATCAATTTTTTTATGATACTGAATATAATTTTATTTTTTTTCTTTTTCTTGTGCTATGGGTATTTAATAGTTATTACTTGAAAATTACTTTAATGATTGATGGATTCTGATTTTTTTTCTTTTCAAAATCATTATGCACATATCACAAATAAATTTTCATTCGAAATTTAAAAATTAATTGCATTTTTTAATATTTATTGTTATTGTATTGGGGTGATCATTTTCGATTCGTTTTGGTTTTTATCAAAAAAAATAATCAAATTGGTTTTTTTTTTTAAATCGAAATCGATTCAAATCGAATGATTTCAGTTTGATTTGGTTTGGTTCAATTTTTTTAGAACAAAAATCTATTCAAACCGATCAGTTTCTGTTTGACTAGATTCTTTCAGTTTAGCTTGGTTGTTTTTTGATTTACCTTGGTTTTTTCGATTTCAGACTTATAAAACTAAACTGGTCAGTTTTTTAAAAATTATAATCAATTTTTTTTCACGATTAGATTTTTTTAGTAATTTTTTTTATAATTTTCTTGATATTTTAGTTTTTTTTCTCATATCTAATGAGTATATAGAGGAATAGAATATTGAGTTATTTTTGGATGCTTGAAGCATTTATTAAAGCATAAAAAACGAGGGAATGTTGTCAAAGAAAAAGAAGAAAATGGAGGAATAGACTGCAGAATAATATACAGTGCTTGGGATTACTGTATTAGTTATTTTTTTAAGTATTTTTTATTTAAAAATATATTAAAATAATATTTTTTATTATTTTTTAAAATTTGCTTTTCACATAAACATATCAAAAAAATAATTAAAAAGAATAAATTTAAACGCCCTCCTTTTTTACAACGGGGTTGAAGTAGTTAACCACCACTAATCGGCGATGCCTTCTGCTGTACGCGGAGTGCGCAATACGCATTCGATTCTTTTCACGTCCAAGGGAGAAAGTATAAATGGTGGGGTTAGTTTCAACAAAGATTCTTTGAAAAATGTCCGTCTCCTTGTTCTCCTCACAGATTGTAACTTTCTTTTTCTTCCTTTTTTGCCTTCATGTTCTTCCGAGTCATTGCTTTCTTTTGGGGGTTCTTGGTTCTTATGCTCTTTGATAAATAGCCTTTCTTTTTATCTTTTAGAATAAAACTCTATTCTATCCAAATGCGGAGATTTTCAAAAACCAAAATTAAATACACGAATAACTTTATTTTTTATCTTTTGATGGTTAGAAAATATGATCAGCCTTCATCATGAATTAGCGTTGCTAGTGCTACGAAAACATTTTATAATTTTTAAAAATAAAAACATTTTCATGACACCTTTCAACATCAAAGTTAAATTATTTTTCATCATATATAAAAGTATGGTTATGATTATTTTTTAAAATGTTTTTCATCTAAAAATATATTAAAATATTAAATTAATATTTTTTAATATATTACAATGAAGAACAACAAAAAAAAATCTAAAAAAGAATTAATTGAAAAGTAACTTTAATTCAAATATGGTTGAAAAGTTTTTTGTATCGACTTTAAAAATATATATTATATGTACATAGCTAGCCCTGCTTGAGTCGGCAACGATTTTCATTAGGTGGTTGCAGATGGACGGCGCCAACAATCCGAGAAGCACTTTGAGAAGTGCACGTCAACGGCGAAAGAGTTGCTGTGGCTGCTGCTGCTGCATGCGAAAGTCGATGATGTGGTTGCGCTCCATTTGCTGAGAGTCAAAAAAACAAGTGGACGACCTTGTGATAAAGTTGTGATTGGGCTACCAAATATATCCTCCGAATTTGTCCAGACTTGCCCAGTGAGCAAGGGTAAAAGTGGCATTATCGACGCCTTGCTAGGGTTTTGAATCGGGGCATGCAAAGGGGGCTGGGGTCTTTGAGAAGGTGGCGGCGTGTACTGCGTAGAGACGCTAAGTCATCACATAATCAAATATTATAGACCAAATGAGGGGAGATTAGGTGAGTCACCAAAGTGTTTAGGTTATAAGTCCCTTGTTTTGTGATCATGAGCCCTTTATTTAGGAAGAACGTAAAGCATGAAACTTAGATGGTCACGAGAAAGATTTTGTTTTTTTTATTTACTTTAAATTAATATATTTTTTTATTCCACATCGTTTTAAAATTTTAATATCAAAAATAATTTTTAAAAATATTATTTTAATATATTCATAAAAAAAAATATTTTAATATATCATGGAAAGGAAATATAAAAATGGGTGTAGTTAGATTTTGGTAATGCCACGGGCTTTGCTATTTCCTGCATATCATTAGACAGGAGAATTTGGGCTATTTAAAAATATAGTAATAATTATTTTTAATAATATTTTTTTAAAATTATTTTTAATATTAAAACATTAAAATGATCCATTTTTATATTTCTTTCCATGAACTATATATATATATATAACAACATTTAAAATCAATTAGTTGGTAAGTTTGGGACAGAGATGTGAATGAAATTTGAAGACAAGACAACATTTTAACCACCCAATTGTCATTTTCATATTAATACACGAATTAAGAGCATTTTTTTATTAATTAACAAGGTAGAATTAATCTTAGTACAATAATTACAAGCAAAAGCCTTATAGAGGTTTATTATACGATACAGAGTGGGTTCCAAATAGCTTTCAAGTTAAGTGCCCGTTTTGTATTATAAAAACATCTAAAAAATTCTAATTTAAAATAAAAAAATATTATTATTATTTTATGAAATTGCTCTCCGGTCACATAAATAAACGGGTCTAGAATGCAGAACAAACAAGTATGGAGGCCTAGATAAAAGTAAGTAAAAAAATCAAAATATTGATTAAATTAAGAAAATTAAAAATAAATAATTGAAAAAATCAAACCATGAAAAAAAAAAACTGATTAAACCGATTAAAATTTAAAAAAAAATCGAACAGTTCGATTTTATAAGCCTGAAACCGAAAAAACCGAATCGAACCCAAACAAAAAAAACCGATTTGAACCGGTTTTATCCTAAAAACATAATCGAACTGAAACCGGTTGGTTTGAATTGGTTTTGGTTTGACTTCGATTTTTTAAAAAAAAATCAATTTTTTTTTTTATAGAAATCAAACTAAACTAAAAATAATTATTTATAAATCCAGACATGACACTGGTAAGCCTGGCCTAATAACAACAAATAATCATATTTGCATAAAGAAAAAACATGTTGCATATATTAATTCAATAATTGTTTCCTCGTTATCACTTTCAGAATTGGAAAGGAGGAGGAAATGACATAGATTTATTATAGATCTATTTTTCAGGGAAGGAATTTATATTATTTAATTAATCTTTACCTTTTATTTCCTTATTAAATATTTGCTAAAAATTCAAGCAGCTTTATGACATTCAACAATAACATTAATGAATTAATATGTGCTTTGCATAAATGTTTAACTATTAATTAATGAATTAATATGTGCTTTGCATAAATATTTAACTATTAATCTCTTCATGTTAGAATGTCCAGATTAAAATATATTATTTAACTAGTTAGATTTTAAATTTATTTTTTAAAAATCATTAATTCAAATCTTATAAACTTTAGGATTTATGAAATTAGTCGAGTTACACATAAATTAATCCAGACACCCACCTTAATTTAAAAAAAAAGTTTAATTACCATGCAAATTCGTACATATAACTTTATAATTATATGAAAATAGCTTTATAGTTTAGGAACGCTGGCAAGGTAAAATTTGAATCTTGATCCCTAAAAAATGTTTATTTATTTATTCAAATATACTACTGCTCGGACAGCTGATCGCATCCTCTTCAACATGCACGAGAACTGAACCAACCATCAGTTTGGTATGAGCTTGAAAGGAGGCCTAACAAGAACTGGTGCTGGATTATAGTTTCCATAGTCTTTGGTGTTAACTCTTGGAAGATCCTTTCATGGATGGTTGCGCCTTCATTGTAGTGTGATGGATTGCTTGGTATATATCTCCTACCAGTACATTAAGAATTATGAGATGAATAATCGGACAGAACTCGAAGAAATTAAGCAGAGAGATATATGAAAATTGTAATTTAACTAATTACTGTGAATCTGATTCTATGATCTGGACGTGTGAGCTACACCTCTCTGTCTGTGGTTCAAGGATTAAGCTCTCGTACTTGTTATAAATCTTGAACCATCAGCAGCAATGATAACGAAGATCGATGCCCATCATGAGTATAACAGAAGAAAATTATCAAACCCCATGAGTGGCACTTCTTGCTCAGCCAACTTGTTCACGAACTTGGACAGTCGACCTGCAATCTTTTGAAGGTCTTTTGGGTTTAGTGAGTGATGATGTTTTTAGTACGTAAATTGTAAATTTTATATTATCCTTTCTTTTTGTATGCTTTTTTTATTATTATTCAAAATAAATACTAGTAAAATATCTTTAGTTTACTTGATGAGCACCATGACATTCCGTCCCTACTTCCACCAAAAGAAATACAGCAAGCAATCCTTCTACATTGCTAATATTGACCACTTGTGACAAGGCGGGACACTAGCCGCGTACACACTAGCAACTGCCTCAAGATCAAGGATTCCCTTGCTTAGATAAAAATCCAAATAAATTTGATATTTTGAGGAATTACAGGTAGATGGAACAGGAAATGCGCATTAAATTAGAAATATTTGGATCGTACATGATAATACAAAGGCTCATTCAGATTCTACAATGACTAACATGAATCAAGACCATCCTATATAACAAAGTGCTGCAGGTTGTGAACTCGGTGTTTGAAGTACAGCAGACAGGTATGACAGCAGATACAAAACCAAACACAGCATACTACACGTTTATTTATAGACAACAAAATGGGAACCGCTAAGTATCAATCAATATAACTATGAAGATGAACCGGCGTTCATTGGCTGCTCTTTTTCATGGCGCAAACTGTTTTCCCGACTGTATGCAGCTTTGGCACCCTGAGAAGAAGATGGAATTGATGAGACAACAAATATCATACGTTACATGGATACAGAAGAAGGTAAGCAGTACTCACTTGGAAGATTGTTCCAAGTTTTTTCAATCCTTTAGCTCGTGACTTCAGAACATCACGGGACACGCTAGGGTCTGTAAGTACCTGAAACAGATAACATAATTAACAAATCATTCTTCTTTTCACTACGTTCATCATCATTTTTTTCTTGCAATTCCTTAGTAGAGACCAATTCATATAACATGTCTGCTGAGTTTTAACACAGTTTTAATTCATTCAGTAACCCCCCGGCCTCGACCTAACATTCAGAACAGGCACTCGTACAATAATGCATCTCGATAACTAAATCAAATTTTAGATAGCATAAAAGGAAATATTGCAAGACAAAATGCTTCACACAAACTGAATCCGGGGTGCATGCTTGTGCCAAGCTTCGACATATAGCAAGACGAGGGCATGTGGTATGGTCAGCAAGTAGGCCGGAAGAGGAGGATGAAAGCACATTAGGCATTTTTCCAAAGAACTCAATTGTCACCTCATAATTTACAGGAATGTCAGCCTAGAAACTTGTGTAGCGGTAGAAAGAAATCACCAGGAAGTCATCAAGTAAAATTGGAATGTTGGCATCTATCAAAAACCAGGGCTGTTGTTTTAGAAGGTAAACAGCTACTTCAGTTTGCTAATTACAGATGAAGCTGAATTCTAGTTCCTCCTCATCTATTTGAACTACCAATAAGATGGAAATGTTTTAAATCAGCAATTATCTACTTGATTGTCTTTGAGTCATAAAAGACTTGAAACTGAGATTTAATGTCATGAGAATGTCCACTATCTAAGGGATAAACCCATTTGGCCGCTACTCTTTCATAACATCAGAACTCGCAGGCTTGCAGAATGAAGTTAGCTGTCATGAGAATAAAAAAGGAAAAGAGAACAACTTACTTCCAGGCAAACACGTGATAAGGTACGTTCAATATCAACCACGTTGATCTGCCAAAGTGATTGAAGCATAGCATCCTTCTTGTCTTCAAGGATTTTCTGCATGCTCTCTTCTCGGTTTTCTACTCCATCCAACTTCTTCAACTCCTCCTGTATTTGAATTAAGGAAACAGCACCTGCAAATTCAAGAGAAAATAATATTGTTAGGTTTTGTTTAAATTATAAACTAACATGAATGACCTTGAAGCCTGTTTCAAGATATTGAAGCTTTAGTTTCAGAAAACTGCACCTGAAGCTGCCATTACTTGAGATTTTATCAGGTGTCCTTTATCTCGTACCCATTCTGCGAAAAATGGTACCTTCATATACCGTTTGTCCTTTCCAAGCTCCTTAGAAGCTTTCCTCGTGTAGATATAGCCAATGGTGTGCAGCATAGCCTCGCCAAATGCTGATGATTATAGTGGTTATGAGTTGAGTTAGAAATTCAGATAAATTTTCTTTTAAAAACAAGAAGTTAATAAAACAACGCGAACAGCATTTGCATCACAGTTACCCAAATCATAGTCTTTTCATGTTGCTATGTAGCTAAAACTTTTAAGAGTAATATTTGAAAAATAACTCCAGCATGGACAATTTTAGCATCACATACGCATTGCCATGGAGTCCTGAGTTATGTAAAAAGGTTATAGACAAGCTTCAGAAAAGGAAAAGGAAATGAAGTTATAGTGCATGACACAGTGGCTGAGAGCAGAACCTACTTCTACACCAAAACAGTTATTCTCCAGAATCCTTTTGTTGCACTTGTATGATCAAGAAGAAATCACCAGAAACAACCACCAAAATGAGAGGACATAAGAATTCCTTCTTGCAGCAGGTTTTGCATAGTCAATAGTTTTCAGAGTTGATTACTTTATTAAGTGATATAAAATGTTAATTGAGGAACAGAATATACCAGCTGCAGAGAGGCGACGTGCTTCTGACTTTGCCCAATTTGTAAACTCATTTTCCTGGCCCTCAACAAATTTTTCAAGGCAATTTTTGAGAATGGTTATAAGCTTTTCTTCTCTCTCTCTCTGCAGCACCTGTGGATTAAAAAATAGGCAGGGGATTTATTCAAGTGCACCAAACAATGACATAGAAAAACATCAGTAAATAAAATACCTTCATCTTCATTTCCATATCCTGCATGCCTCCTTCATTTTCAAGAGATGCTATTGACGCCAATGCAAGTTGGCCAACGTAATCTTCAAATAATTCACTCCCAAACATCATTCCAAAGACAGCTGAAGGATCCACCATGGATTCCCTGGCAAAGAGAGTATCTTTCATGAATTATTCTGGATTAAAAAATATATGGGAAATGAAAAAAAGATTAAAAGAGGAACCCAACAACGATTAACAGAGGAACCCGTCACAAGACAATATTACAGTGAGACGAAGGGCAAATCATTCCCTGGTAAAGTTAGTGATCTGCAAATTGGTTAGAGCCCTGAAATTGGACAAGTCAGTGGCCAAGTATATTGAATGGATTAATGTGGTCTTCTTGTCGGCGTGCAAGTCTCAAATCTGGCTTTGTCCAACAGTGTTTCTTCCTCGTGAGAAAAAAGATTGTCACTTTCTTCATCAACCACTTCCTCATGGATTTAGGCTGCATCTCCCTTTTTTCAGTTGTTAACAAATATAATTCCAGCAGGATGAATTAACAAAAATATAGGCATATTTGAAGCTGTTTTATGATGAAACGACATCCTGGCTTCCATTTTCCCACAACTAAAGGCTTTTACATGATTATACATTCAATCTTGTAGCATCAATTTCCCAATACAGACTAAGGGAATCAGCATCTTAGGAAAAAAGAAAAGTTTTTTTATACTATAAGAGTGTGTTTTCTCTAAGTTAAATTCCAGCGAGTCCCCAAAGGAGTTTAAGCTGAAGCATAATAGAAAGCAATTTATAGTTGTTTAAACTTACTGTGTTATTGATTCCTTTCCATACATGTCATATTTTTCACGCTTCTGGGGATCACTTAAGATCTGGTATGCTTCACTGAGCATCTACAAACATATAACAAATAAATAAGCTCAACAACAGATGCAAGTTGACAAATAAATGTGTTCTTCCATTATGTATATGCTCTGGCTTTTCGTAAACCATCAAGAAATGAAAGGGAAAGGCAATACATTCCAATTTCCAAGGAAAGGGCACCCTATGTCCGAATAAAAGAGAAATTTTCTAGCAAAAGACAATCAATAGAGCATATTAAAACATAGATTTTCCTCATTTATGCAGTGCAGTGCAGTTGAATATACAACTTAACTCAACCACAGGATTACTTGTTCAAAATGATGAAATAACACGCAACTGAAAGCACTAAAAAACGGAATAGTAACTTTGCATAATAGCCAAGGTATAATCTTCAATGACAATCATATTATGAGCTAACCTGAAAATTTTCTGCAGCTTTTGGATCTCCAGGATTTTTATCTGGATGAACTATCCTTGCCTGTTCAAAGCACCAGAAACTACACTCAATAACGATCCCACAAGTAGGGAAAACATTAGCAGAAAAAATCAGTGCTTCCACATGTTCGTGATAAAAACAAAAGATTGCATCTGCAATTTAAGAGCCTTATTTCAAAATTCACAACCCTTCAATAGAACCACTTCAGTGCACTACTAAGTTCTTTTCCCATGGGATTGAAGCTATAAACCTTGTGGCTAGCCCACAGCTTTTAGAACTTCCATTGAATGCTCACCTTGAGATAGTAAGCCTTCTTGATCTCTGCCGGTGTCGCCTCGACCTTAACCCCCAAAAGGTCATAAAAGGCTGTATCTTTGACCATTGGATTTGCTTTTAATCTTGCTTTAGGAGAACCACATGATAGGATCAGAGAAACGAAAACTGAGAATCAGCCTCATTAACAAACAAATAAAGTAAATTCAATTCAGTAAGTTAAGCACACGGAACAACAATAATGGCAGACGAACTGTATTCACTTATAAACATCAAAATAATCCATCCTTCCAAGAAAAACAAGATGGGTTACTTCCAAATAATAGAATGGGATAAAAAAAATAACAAGATCGAGCTTTTGATGAAAACAATGAAGTTTTTACCATTTTGCCGAGCCTAGATCTTAGCTAATACTTCCAAAAACAGGCATGTATTTATCACAAACTAAAAAAAAACTATAATAAAGAAACAAGATCAAGATTCTAGAACTCACGAAGAGATATTTGAGATGGGATTGCAAAGACAGGGAGACTTGCTAGTTTCTTGCAGAGAAGAAGTACTGAAGATCAAAGGAAGCGAGAAAGAATCTAACAGAATGGAGATTTTATCGTGTCGGTCAGCTACGGATAAGGCTTTTAAACTTTCGAGAACGTTTTTAAATGGTCAATAAATAGAAATGAAACTGTAACTATGTTAAGGAATAGAAGAGATGGTATCGTTTTCTAGAACTGAAGAAGCTTCGTGGTAAGAGAGGGAAGACGTGTCGATCATTAACGAACGGTTGGCACTCTTGACAGGTAGCAGAAGCTACTTCTGATATGATTTCTTTGTTGCGAGCTCAAAACATTTCGGCTATATTTTATTTTTTGTTTTCAAGGTCCAAAATCTTGGGATGGACTTTCGAGAATACTTAGATTGTATTAACCTGTAAGAATTAGGAATTAGAAGACGAATATGTTTTAAAAAAATAAAAGAAATTTAATAACATGTTAAATTTAATAATATAATAAAAAAAATAAGATAATAACAACAAATTAACAAAATATATTTTCTAAACAAAACTACACTAACACGTGAAACTCTTGACTTGAACATGAAATGTGTTGATATTATATGTTCATCGTGCATCCTAAATCATGAAAAATAATTATTAAAAAATAAAATTAAAATTAAAAAAATTAAAAAACAAATATATATCAACATATTTAATATCACTGAATGAATCATTTAACCAGTTGTGTTTAATGACTTTATTTATTAAAATTAATTTGTAACATTAATTAGCACACACATAAAATTTATTGAATAAAGTAAAAGAAAAAAATAATATGTAAAGCTACACATATTAAAAATATTATGAAAAAATCAAATATTTTTAATGTTTTAAAAAAATCAATGTATATAAAATATATAAAAATCACAAATGAATCATGCTAACATCCTCAAAAATTAAATATACCTAATATAATTAAAAAATTATCGACATTTAAAAAATACTAAATAAGCCAAAACAAAAAATAGAAAATTAGTATTAATTAAAATATAAACTTAAAAATTATGTAAAAAAATACATATAAAAAAGTATCAATCGAAAAATCAAAAGATAAAAAAAAGTACGAGATTAGGCATTGATTGGCTTCATAAGTCAGGGCAAGTGTCTGGCCCAACAAGAAATGGCTCGGGCGAGGGCCTGCAAAGTCAAACCCAAACACACACGCCTTTTATTTTATTTTTAAGATAATTGGGCATGTTATCCAACCTAATTTATTTTGAAAAATAAATAGATGACACGTTGTCTAGATCCCCAGATACGTCTATTATGGTGGCCAAAAACAGGGTTCATGTTTTTTTTCCATTCAAAAAATCATTTTCAATCCATTTTTCACACAAAAACACATAGAAAATATCATAAGAATCTTATCCATGACCTGAAAATATGCAAAAACAAACACCTCAAAACACAAAATAAAAAAAATCTTGTTAAGTTGACACTACCTTTTTAGGTATTTTCAAAGTAAGAAAAACACATAGCTCATCCTTTAATTATATGAAACAATTTGACACAAAAATCAATCGTTTTAGTAGTAAGAATCGTCACCAACAACAATTTTTTCTCTAAACTGGAATCTAGTGAGTCCTTCTCTCTCCTCCCTAAAAAGTTGAGAAAAATAAAATTTTATATCAAAATTGAATTTTGAGAAATTAAAGGGGTCGGTTACCTAAAAACCAAAAAATACAGGAGATGGAAATAAACTTTTAAGATAAATTTACCAGCCACCACCTATTTCGCTCGTCTTTTCACTTTAGTTTATTGTTTTTCAATTCAACTTTCTCTAAAAAAAAATGCAATTGAGTACTAATTTGAGCTAAAAAAAAGCTCAATCAAGCAAAACAAAAGTTCAAGGATCAAATTGATTTTTTAAAAAATAGTATTCCATTCCACGATGATCTATGAGACCGTGAACATTAATCGTGCTACAATAATAATAATAATAAAAAGCTTTTTCAGTACATGTTAGCTCTACTTTCTTTCTTTTTTTCTAATTTTATTTTTTAAAACTAATTCTACTAATTCTTATTTTGATACATAAACTTACAAAGCTAGTGAAAAAATTATCATCTCAACATAAATAGAAAAAGGAAAAAAGAGAAAGCTTTAAGTATTATTTAATTGTTAAAAAATATTTTTTAAGTGGTTTTGATGAAAAGTGGATTTTTTATAAATAATTTTTTTATGGTTGATAATATCTTAGAAAATAAACTTAAAAATACATTTTAGTGTATAACTATATCATGAAAAATAAACTTAAAAATAAATTTTTATTTTTTATAGTATATTAAAATAATAGCGGCCAAAATTAACAGGTGAAAAGGTTTAAAAGTGTATGAAATTGAAAAAATATTTCAATTTTATAACTTCTTTAAAATAAAACAAATATCAATAAAAAGATATGGACCAAATATGACAAATTAAAAGTTTAAGAGATGATGAAATTGAAAAAAAAATATTTTAAATTAATAAATTATTTCAAATAAAACAGATAACAATCAAAATAATAAGGACCAAATCTAATAGATAAAATAATTTTAATTTAAAAAAATATAAAAGAACAATAAATAACGATAAAAAAATGAGGAACAAAACTGATATAAAAATCAAATTAAATCAAATTTTAAAAGATAAAATTGAAAATAAATAAATAAATAAAATTCATAATAAAATATCTAACAATTAAAATATCATTGATTAAAATTGATATAAATAACAAATAACATAATATTTTATTATAATTTTTTTCAACTTCTGAAAAATATGTCCTATCAAAAATAAAAGTAAAATACTTTTCTAGAAGTCAAGCTGTATTTGTTTTTATTGAAAAATAATTTTTTTATTCATCAACTTTTTTAAAACAAATAAATATAGAAAAGTTTAAAAAATATTTTTTAAAAAACCATTTTCCATTAAATAAACCGGTCCTTAGTAATGTTTATCTCAATTTTAGATGCTAATTGGATTATGATATACTTGCATAATACCATGTGATATACAATTACATTTAATTAAAATTAGGAGAGGTTAAAAAAAATATTAGGGATTGAATTCAGATGTTTAAAAAATAAAAAGAAAAATGAAATAAAATTTGATAAAATCTCATATAGTAGCCTTTGATCATCAAAATTTTCTAAATGGGCCTTTTCCCTTTCTTTAGAATAAAATCTCAGATGGGCCTCCTGATGAATACCAATATTCTTTAATTCAACTCGGGCCTCACAGTCCACCAATTTCATTTCCTGTATGTCTCGATATGTATATATTATATTTAAAAAATCTAAATGTTTTATAAATATATCAATATAATATAAATATATTTCAGGTTCAAGTGAGTTTTGAATCTAGTTTAAAAATATTTATATTTTATTTATTATCTCTCGAATAAAATAATTATTCAAGAAGATTCACATCAGATCAAGTTTGAATTATATAACTAGGTGGGACATGAAGGGTGATATTTCTACTACTGATAAGCAATAGGCCCAAAACTGTTTTAAAGAAGAAAAAAAGAAGGCATTGGGCTTAAGCATGATAGCCTTGACAGTTGTAAGATAGTTTCTAATTGGGCCTATTTTATTTTAGCTAGAATAAGATGGGCCTTCCTAACTACAAGCCAGGATTCCAGATGGGCTGTCAAGGCCTGTTTCGTACTTGTGTATACTTTCACAGCTTTCTTCTCCCCCTCCCTTCCGTCCATGCTTGACTTGACTTTACTAAAGGAAGCTAAAGTTCAACACTTTTTCCAAAGTTGAAGGCCTTACTTCGTGGAAAGATAAAAAAACAAAAGAGAAAAAGTTGAAAATATCGCCCGAAAAAAAGATAGAAGGTTAAAAGGGCATGTTTTTGTTTTTTTTTTTGTGCTAATCTGATATTTTACCTTTTTTATTATTATTTTTTTAAGGATAAAACTAGTATTGTTTGGATTGGTCATTGATACTCTAACAAGTGAGTTTTTTGAGGATGAAACGTATATCCTTATTTTTATAATAATACCTTAACAGACCGACACTTCATTATTGTTGAAAGGACAGTTTGTAACCAAAGAAACTCATCTGCGTAAAGTCATAATGTTATTTCTTGAAGGGGGAAAAAAACACATAATGTTTGAAAATGTATTTTAAAAAAAAAAATATTTTTAATACTATCATGTCAAAACAATTCAAAAATCATATAAAAAAAGTTAATTTTAAACAAAAATAAAATTACAAAAATTACAAAATGCTGAGATTTAAACTAGGCAACGCTACAAGGTTATTTACTCTGTCTGTCAAGCAATCATGGACCAGGCACATCCATGTTACAAGGAGTAGCGTACAGGGAAGCGAAGTTCTCTTTTACTTTCTTTTTTATCAACAAAAAGCCTTTTAATTTAGTATTTTTTTTTGTATTTATATAATAATTGTTTTTAAAGTATTTTTTATTTAGAAATATATTAAAATAATTATTTAATTTTTTTTATATTAATAACATCAAACAAATTTAAAAATACCAAAAAATAAAAACAAATAATTTTTTAAAATATTTTAAAATGCAAAAACTGCTTTAAAACTAGTGGAAAATTGTGTTCGGCAATACTGCTTTTACAAGTTTGGAAAGATTAAAAAGAATATTACAAGATCCTTCCAAGATGTTTCGTCCTCGAACCTCTTCTTTATAATAAAAAATTAAAAAAATTGAAATTAATATAATGGATCAGTACTGTATATAGTAAAAAAGAATAAGAATTCCCTGATTAAAAAGCATATTTAAGCCAAAGAATATGGTGGGGGCATCGAAAAAGCCATGCTACAAATTTCTTTTTTCTCAAAGTTTTGGTAGGGAAACAACAGTTCTGGTGTACAAATCTTGCTGCTTGATCTGGGGGGGTTAACATTAGCTATCTCTACTGCATATATGCCTTGATTAATGTATTCCTACGTGTATTCAAATCATTGGGCGGGACTGTTGATGTCAGCAGAGCTAGGGTTCATCTCCTTTCTCTTTTACCCCTCAAACAAGCATGGCGTCTCCCTCACTCTCAATCAATGATGATGCTTAATTACTTAGTTAAACGTCATTAGGACCCAGCTTCTGTCTGTGTTCAACTAACAAAGACTAATTAAAGCCTCCCTCTGCTCTCTTTTCACTAATTTAATCATTCTTTGAGAGTTGGATATTCGCTCCAATATGCCAGACACCATCGATCACTAATTACTCAACTTAATCAAATAAATCCCATCTAGAAGCATATAATCTTCCCTCCTGGCCACGCCAAGATACACAGCAGATGCCTTTTCTTCAGCTCACGTGAGCCATGGAATAGCATGGCCGGCCACACGCCATCGCCGTCGCCGTCGCCATCTCCTGGCTGACGCCAACGCTCGTAAGATTCCTTTTATTTTCCGAGCATGCAACCAAATCCAAAGAGGAAAAGACACGAGAGAAGATTTCATCATCCATGTTCCCTCTTTTTCCTAGCTGCTATAATTTCTTTGGCTGATCATCACGACTTTCTTTCTTTTCCCTGTGCTTGTCCAGCCAGAAGTTAGCATCCATATAAGACAGCAATTTGCAATAATTTAGTGATTAAGTATGGTAAATGTCCAATCAAGTCTTTAATTTAAGGGAGAAATCATACTATATCCAGATGATCCTTCTGCTTTGTACTCGAAGCCTTGGCCCAGTTTTCTGTTTGTAGGAGGAGATCATAATTAATGGGTGTTAAATTATTCAATCCAAACCTGTATTTGTAGCTTCCTTGGAACTACATCATTAAATATACAGTTCAGTGGTCTCATCAAGCTGCTTTGCATACTTTAAATGGAAAAAATACATGTTGCTTTCTTGGCTTCAAAAAAATATATGGAAATAAAAATAACGCAAGCTAAACGTCAGGGGAGAACGATTGAAGAAAAGGCATGTGAAAGCACTCGCGTGTTTTGTGTTGTCGTGGAAGCTATATATATTTAAAAAAATCTAAAAAATATATTAATTTAATATTTCTTTTTCAAATTAAAAACACTTTTAAAATCTATCCTAATGAAAATAAAAATATAATGCTAAACAGGCATTAAATATGTATTTGTTCATGCCCCGTGGATAATATGTTTATCTCACGAACAAACAAATTTTAAATCTAAATTAAAAATAAGTAAGTTTGTTTACTTGTAAATGTTAAAAACCATAAATGAATTTTACATGAGAGAATGGTGTGACACTGTGACTGATTGCTGGTTAGTTCACACTATGTATAGCGACCGCTAGGGTAATTTTTTAAAATCATAACTCATGAAATCTTATATTTGAGTTTAAATAAAAAGTCTAATTTATAATTAATTTAATTTTAAAAAATAAAATTAAAAAAAAAAAAAAATGAATGAGAAGCAAACATGAAAAAAAAAAAGAGAAAACGAGGATGAAATCGCAAGAAATAAATAAAATTCATAAACCATATCAATAAAAAAATTAAAATAATAAAAATTAAATTTGAGAGATGAGAAATTAAAGGAGAATAAAATTGATTTTTTTTTTTAATTTGAAGTGATTTTATCAAATAAAATGATTGCAATTCAAAAAATATAAAAAAACCATCAAGGAAAAAAAATTGAAGGGTTGTTGAGATTTTATTCATAGGCAGTATGCAAATTGAGGTAGAGAAAACAAAAATGAAGGAGGGAAAGAAAATTAAACTGACGCCAAACCAAACATAATCACAATATATACATTTTCTATGTAGAAAGAAAATGTCGTGACACATCAAATGACACGGTAGGATATTTTTTTTCACCATCAAAGTCAACCACGCATATCTCTTAAAGGTGGCAGGATGGCTAACGCATGCATTCAACTTTTCATTTTTATTTTTATGTATCAAAAATAACATTATCCTGTGACCAAATAATTAGTGCTATGAAATAATGATTTAGCTCTTCAAATAGGATTTGAGAATTTTTATTTTAATAGTAATAGAGTCATTACAACGTTCTTAAAAAAGTGAAAAACAAAGAATTCTCCTGTCATAGTTAAGTGATATTTTGCTTTTAAATGTATTAATGTAAATCTACTGTGCAAAAAATCTAGAAAAGGTTTGAGGTGCCCCTCGACAATTCAAAAATAACAAATAAATCCTATGAAAATACAAACATACCCCTACTTGCTAGTTCAATGAGTTTTTTAAGGGTAAAAAACATAAATTCACTAATATAATTCACGGTAGTTTACGTGTCAATTACTCAGTAATTTGGGTGGGTTTAGGTTCTGTTAGAGAGCAGTACAGAGGTACTTGTAGTTATTTTTTAAAATGTTTTTAATTTAAAAATATATTGAAATAATATTTTTTTTTTAAAAAAATTATTTTTAATATTAATGTATTAAAATAATTTAAAATTTTTATAAAAATATTAATTTTATATAAAAGAATAATTTTTTAAAAAAAATTGAGGGAACGGTACTGCCTAAAATAGTCCAAAAGTTTGGATTAGGCTATCCGTATTGACTTTAATTTAAGACTAACCATGTTTAAAAATTAATTTGAAATAGGGCAATTGAGCACCCCTGGAAATGATCCATTCGATCAGTGCACGGGTAATATGGCGGGCGAGACACGCTGCTGGGTCCTAGTGGACAGCAAAAATTAAATTTCTCCTCTTTTTTTTTCCTTTTAAATTTCAAATTTGACCTCATCTTTTTGCTGGAATATTGGCGACCCTATTCATTGAAAACTCCGTTAAATGTTTGTTACATATAAAGATTAATTTGATTTTAGCTACTTCTCTAAGTTCTAATCTGTTTATATATTTATGAAAAAGGGGCAAAACGCATAAATTAAAAAATTTCTCTAAAAATTGATTCATGTAAGCATTTTTTATATAGTATTTCGCATGGATCCCAGTTTTTAAATTGAGATATTTTAAAAAGTTAAGTATAAGCAAATCTTTAAATAATAATAATAATAATAATTTATATAAAAAAAAGTTTTAGGAACTAGATATTGATCTTTTTTATTAAATATATTTATTGACTTTATCACAAATATATATATATATATATATATATATATAGAGAGAGAGAGAGAGAGAGAGATTTAAAAACTAACTAGATATCTAATCTTTTTTATTAGTCAATAAATATTTTTAATAGAGAGATATTTGAGAAAAAAAAAAAGTTACCTGAAATAAAAAGAACATGTTTCTGTTGTTCCTGTTTAAGAGATATGTTTCAATTATTTCTTCAATTATTTCTGTTTCAACTGTTTTTATAAAAAAAAATTAGATAAAAAGAAACATATATTTGAGACGTTGTTATGTTTTTTTGTAAAGAAAAGAATTTTTTTTTTATATATATAAAAAAGATAACACTTTTCTATGATGAATGTTAATTTTACTTTTGATTGGAAACTTTTTTATTTTTACAAACTTTTTATATGTTTACAGATGTAGAAAAGTGAGGGAAATAGTTTTTAAAAATTTATTTTTTAAAAAACAAATAAGGCATTAATAAAAAAGTTAAGATATCTACATAGTTCCTAAAACTATGTATATATATAACTACTGAAATGTCAAGAGGTTTGAGTTTTACTAAGAAACCGAGCATCTCAATCATCAACCATGATATTTTTCTATTCAAGATTTCAGGTTCAACTCTTCTCAGGTGTTCTTGCGGAAAATTGCCTACCAAAAACCTATGCACCCCAGGATTTATTGCTAATAATAGTAAAAAAAAAAAATCGACCAACCTTCTCAAATTTAATTCAAGAATCGACTGGGGGCTTGGTATTTGGAGTTATAATATGTGTATTTTTTTTTCTGGACTGCTTTAAAAATTCTACCACTCGAAAGTTCAGTAGCTCAAGAATGTAATACCGCTAATCTCTAAATTAGCAGACAGATGCTTGGAAGAACTAGCGACGATGTTGACTATTTTTCTCCAGCATTCAATCTCCAAATACGACTTTAATTTACACATGTCATCAAGCAATTAAAAAGACAATAAGACGATTTTGATTGACGTGCTTTGGTGCTTGCTTTGCCATTTATCGATTTCCTTGATGCTCTCTCTCTCTCTTTCTTTTATTAGGATTTACTTTTTTATTTTTTATTAATATTAATAGCTGAATCAGGTTACTTATATTTTAATTAATTTTATAAACTCTAAAATTAATAATTATATAAATTTTTAATAATCTTAAAATTTATAAAATTTAAATCAATAATTTTTAAAAATATAAATTTAAAATTTAACCAGTGAAATTATAATTTTTTTTTAATAGAACATAAGAAGTTGATTAGGAAAAGAAAGTTGCTCTACTGCTTACGGAACCATGATTAAGACAATGGATTGCGACTAAGGCATGACAACATATGTCCCCTTGCAATGTTTTTGTATTTAGTGTGATAGAAACCTATAAAAATAAATCCCTCGCAGCCTCCCCCAACAAAACCAAGTTGGAGCCCATTCGTCCTGTTCCCTATTGGCTTTTTACTCAGACAAATAATAATAAAAAAAAACTTTCGAGTGGAGAGAACCATGAATAGTTATGCTTTTTCCATAACCATGGCTACTGATAGTATTGTTTCCTGCACGTGGGATCTGTTCCACGAGTCACATGAGCATTTAAAAACACGAGTTAGCTTATTTTTTTTTATATTTTATTAAAATTAATTTTTCATATATTTTAGATCGTTTTAATACATTTATTTTAAAAAAATAAAAAATATATTATTTTGATATATTTTAAAATAAAAAATATTTTAAAAAATAACCACAACTAAACTACTAAACAAGCATATAGAAAACCATCTTCCACCGTAGCTATTTGTGAAACCATGCCGTGTCTTTTGAGCTTTAAGTCCCATTAATGCTGTTCTGTGTCTTCAACCATGTTCCAATTGTTCAGTCAAGTTTAATTTGCGTTCCATTGCTCCTTCATATTGAGCGAACCATGTTTATTGATTTGCTTCAGTCAAGAAGTTTATTTTCGTGAATTGGGATCATTCCTAGCAATTGCTTTATTACTTCAGACAAATGAGATTTTAGTGGTTAATCGGCTTGGAAGCAGTAATTTGATTACTTTTAACGTGTGAACAAAAATCCGAAAACAATACTTGGAAGCAGCTTTAATGGACTCCGTTTGTTGTTGTGATATGATTATTTTTAAAATTTATTTCAATTTATTTACAAGCATTTTTAAGATCCAAAAACAAATATTCTCCTGGTGTTCTTGATATTTAACGGCAACTCTGAGTCCGACACTGAAAAAGATGCTGGGGGGCCGCTGTCCAATCCTCTGGGTTCTTGTCATTCAATAAATCCGCAAACGAGAGGTGCTAAATAATGCAAGATCGGATCGGATACTTGGTTCTCGTTGAAGGTCCTATTCTCTCACTTCCTGCGAGACAATAATATTGGCAAAAGATGCATTGCAGCATGCCTTTGCCCAGTAGTTTCTAAAGAAGAAATCACACAAGTGGTGGTTCTCTGAAACATCAAGTGGATCAAAAATTCATTTTATTACACTTGAGGTCTCGGTGCAGGGATGAAAAGAGCTTGTTCTTTTTCTCTGCATAAAAGTTCAAACTTTATTATGCATGTATATTATCTCCGTCAGATGTAACATCCATATAAATAAAAATAAAAAATCATTTTATAGCTCGGAAATTCACAGGCCACCGCATATATATAACCAGCAGCCACTACTTCAGAGTTCAGAGCTCCCTGGACCATTAGTCAAAACGCACAGCTCAAGCTTCAAACAAGGAAAAAAAGAGGAACAACATACGCTCGAAGGAAGGAGGGAGACTGCTGCTTTGTTTTTATACACTTTATAAACAAGTATTGTGTTTGCACTCAATTATTTCAATTTGTCAGACGTAAGAAAAGCCCCCATACATGGCTTTACAGATATTTTTTCATAAAACAATTTGATGCGAGAAACAAAGAGCTGATTTCACTGTGAAGGCCATCCACACAACTTGGAACAAAAAGAAGAAGAAGAACTCGTTAAAAATAATACCATTACATTTACTATAATAGCGACATCAAACTGTAAAACTCGCAAGCCCATTTACAGACCAAGAACCAAACTAGCCACAACCCTTTTGTTCTTTCTTACATGTCCATCTACTCCCCACCCCATGACTACTACATATGTTGCCTTATTTCAAACTACTTAAATTATAATCAGCTCTTGAGTGATAATTTCTTAAGCTTGATTATTACTAAACAGATCTCTCTATCTCTCTTCTGCTCGAAGTTCAAGCCTACAGTGGAGAACAGATCAGTAATGAAACATCTCTGCAGATGCCATTATAGGTTGATTCAGGTAGGCCATGTTCCATGGGTTCAAGAAGCTGTCAGCTGCTGGTTCATTGAAGGTGCTTGAATCTCCCAAAACACCATTGTTTGAATTCAAGAAACCGATGATCTCATTCAAAGACTCCAATCTGTTGCTGAGCTCGCTTATTTGAACTCTTAGGATTGAGTTAGCAGCCTCAACACTCACAAAACGCTGAGTTGTGATATTGATGCCTGTAACAATCTGGTGATTCTCCTTCCTCAATTGAGACACTTGAGACATTAGATCATCCAAATGCTTCTGTTTTCTCATTCTAGACCTCCTCGCCGATTCGCGATTCGATATCATTCTCTTTCTCTTCCTCTGATCCATCAATGCCTGCAAATCCTCCTCCGAACCTGAGTTTTGAATCAAAGATGATCCTGAAGATGTTCCACTAGAGGAAGCCATGAGAGACTCACAAAACAGGTTTGCAACTTTTAAACAAGAACGGCAACAAAGAGAGAGTTATGGCAGGACCCAAATAGCAACAAACTCAAAATTAATGCAGATAATAGTAGTAGTAATAGTACTAGCTTAATTATATTTAGTATAGTATATTATAGTCTAAAGATCAGATTTTGAGCAAAAATCATGAAACGTAATACAACCAGTAAAGGAAAACAACTGAGAATGATTGAACTAAATGGGTCCTGCGCCTGAAGGTAGAATTTATCATGCACCCAGTAATGAAGATTTCACTGAGAATTGGAGACATGAATCTCAAACATCAAGAACAAAATATTTATCATCAAGATAAGACTTTAAAAAACCCCACTAGAAACCCAAAAGAAAAGGATAGTGACTTGATGCTTGAAACAGCCTCAAAACGCCAGCCAGCACAGAAGAATTGTACTAAGATGGAGAATATTAATGGGTTTTGGATTCAAGAAACTGAGATCCAAGATCAAGACTGGAGAATAGAAATGGAAGAATATAGCTACAGTTCAATGACAAAACAAGACGCTTTGAGAGCCAGGAACATGTAAGCAAAACATTCAGAAGGAAAGGTGCCAGAAAGATGCCAAAAGGGTGAAAGGAAGGAGGAAGGGGGCTTCAAACGAAAGAGAGGAACTCCATTTATAGAGCAAAAGAGACTAACAAGTTGATGGGAAAAACAATTAAAAAATAAATAAAAATGAAGAGAAATTAAAGAATTTGGTGGAATCTCATCAGAGAAAAAAAGTTGCTGGAAAAAAGTTGATGGGACATGTGAGGTAAGGGAGGAGAGATGGTAGGGGACCTCCAAAAGGTTCCAGATCCACAGCTGGGATCGACCAACTTTAACCTCCGTTAGCGATGGTAATTACAATCAAATCTTTCCAGTGATATATAGATACACGAGCAAGGTAAGAAACACTGAATGTATTCCAAAGGGGAAAAAGAATAAGCAATAAACATGGATTTTCTACTAGCTAGGATGATATTGAGAGTCTGTCTGCATCTAGAGATATATTAACATTTGATTCCTGAAAAATAATTGCTGGATAAATATAAGATATATGAGTAAAATTCATCGCATCATCCATAAATTAAGGCAGAAAATACAGCATTCCATGTATTTCATATGTATATCTCTTTGTTTATTGTCAATGATGTGGTAGACTTAATTTAGATATATAAGAATTTCGCCATTACCATAATCGATGCAAATGTTTTCGATTAGAAAAAATAAAATCGATCTTGTAAATTATTTTATACAAAAATATAATCTTATTTTTTGTTTAAATCACAGCAAAATATTAATCCTGGAACCAATCTTCTTCTTCAAATTGGGCAAAGCATGTGGTTGCAGATCTGAAATTGAATTTTAGGGTGTGTTTTTTGTATCTTGTTTTTTTTTTATATAAGAAAATTTAATTATGATTTTTATTTTTATATTATTTTAATGTATTGATATTAAAAATAAATTTTAAAAAATAAAAAAATATATTATTTGTATTTATTTACAGATAAAAAACACCTCAAAAAACAACCACTATCATAATTTTAATTTTCTCCCTTCTATGTGCATGATCCCCCGAACTCGTCATTTAAGAAACCTCTTTTCAAATACAATGACCAGATGAACACAATTTCACATTTTATTTTTAAATTTGTTGTTGTGGTTGTTTTTAAAAGTATTTTTTATATTAAAATATATTAAAATGATATTTTTTTTCATTTATAACAAATTATTTTTGAGATTGACGCATTAAAACAATCCAAAACATATAAAAAGTATAATTTTTAACAAAAATAAAAATTTAATTTTTTAAAAAACACGGGTTGACCGCGTTTCTAAATGTTCTCTTACTAACAAATTATTAAAATAAGTTAAAAAAAAATAATTTAAAAAAAAAACAGAGAGTAAAAAAGCGTAATCCAGCCGATCAAACAAACACATCCTAACATCTCATTTTTATCAACCCACAATTTTAAGAAAAGTTTTCTTCTTATTTTCAAGCATCGAACATACTTGCACGTTCATAGCATTTTTTACTAGTTCCACGACCGAAGAGTGCAAGTTGAGTGTCATGCCATGCTCACCTTGCAAGTTGCAAAGTAAATCTTTTTTTTTTTTAGCTCTGTTTGTTTGCTGAAAAATAATTTTTTTTTTAAAGTGAATTCCGGGAAAAATAAATTTCAGGAAAGTGAATTCCGAGAAAGTATTTTTCGATGTTTGATAATGTAATGGAAAATGAGTTGGAAAACACTTTCCAGTGTTTGGTTATCTCATGGAAAATGAGCTGAAAAATAACTTATTAATATTTTATTTTTCTCAAGTTTATTAAAATAATAAGGAACAAATCTTACAAATTAAAAAGTTGAATGAGAATGAAATTGAAAAAAAAATTCATAAATTATCTCAAATAAAATAAATAATAATCAAAATAATAGAGATCAAATCTAAAAAAATTTTAAAAAAATGAAAGATGAAGAAATTAAAATAATAATAATCAACATTTCATAAATTATTTCAAATAAAATAAGTAACAATCAAAAGAATAAGGACCAAATTTGATAGATAAAAAATTTCAATAAAAATATGAGAAGGAAAAAGCAAATAGCAATGATAAAAATAAGGACCAAAGTTAATATAAAAATAAAATTTTAAGAGATGAAATTGAAAAATAAATATTCAAAACAAAATATATATAGCAATCAAAAGTTTGAGGATCAAATTTGATATAATCAGCAAATAACGACATTGAGACTACCTAAGGCAAAATCAACATATTAGTTGCCTTTAAACAACGTTGGGTTCCGGAAGGGTGTAGCATGGAAATTGGAGTTTTTTTTTTACTTACCATAGTAAAAAAGAAATTTGATAAAATAACAATGTGTAAAAAATATTAAGAAAAACACCACATATTAGAAAGTTCTCATATCATATGTACGATCTCAATGGATACACAAAAGATTCAATAAAAAAAAAATGGGAGAGGAAGGAGAAAAAAAAAAAAGTTACACACAAGATTCAACAAAGAAAAAGAAGAGAAAAAGAAATAAGAAACCAAAAACTTTAATGACAACACCATCAATAGCGTTGAAAAGATATCAACGAGATGAATCTAACCATACCAAAAAAGGTCGCCAATATTGATTGAAGTGGGTTACACGAGTAACCCAAAGACAAGTGAGCCTTGACATATTTGGACAGCTCGTGTGGCTCTCTCCGTTCACTGTTTGTGACTTTCTTTGATGTCATTAGATTTATCTTGTCGAAATCTTTTTTTTTATGGTACAAATTGTGTTATCATCGAAACTTGGGTTTGTACTTGAGATCCTTTTTCTTTCTCTCTTAACAAATTTTAAGGAGAAAGAGAAAAAAAATGATCACGAAGGCATACCGAAACTCCAATGACGGTCTCACCAGCACTGTTTGAAAGATATCGACAAAACGAATGCAACAACACAAAAAATATCATTAATTGTGAATATATTAAGTTACATGAGTCGTCTGAAGGTATCGGGGGTCACTTATCATTAGGCCACTCACGTGACTTGCTACAATCATCATCAATGACCTTTTTCAATGTCATTAGGTTCATTTCATTGATATATTTCTAATAATATTGATGATGTATCATTAAAGTTTTGATATACCTACAATGTTTTTTTTTTTTTTTCCTCTAGCTCTCTCCCTTTTCTTCTCTCTATTTAATTTGTGTCCAATAGTTTTATAATTTAAAACAGTTGTATATGATAATTAGAACTCGTACTATAATGTTATCTATTATACTCTAAAATATTATAATTTTTAAAATATTTTTGTATTGAATTTTTTTTTTTTACTATGCTAGAAACAAAAACAAAAAAACTCATAGAAATTGGTGCATATAGCAGGAATCACGCATCCCCGAATGCTGCCTAATTTTCAACAAAAAAAAAAAAGAACAAGATTTGAGCTTTTTGGTAGTTTATGTGTGTACAAGGACCACTGATGATTTCCTGACACGAATCACATAGAGAAAAACAAATTTAGGGAAGTAAGGTGTTTACTACACCTTGGGTTCTGAGCCATTTGATTATTTTTAAAAATAGGAAATCCCCAGATTAGCCTTGAATCACTCTGTTATGGTAGGATTACCTTAACTTCTCGGATCATGACTCAACCCGACTCGCCAAATACATTCTTCAACTCATACGAGGAAGGATGAGTTTTTACAATCCTTGATAAAGACCGCTACTGTAAAATTGAGATGACAAACAGATCAGCTGCGATTTATTTTTTTTATTAAAATTGTGGCATTTCACTTTAAAAAAAAAAAAAAAAAATTCTTCGTGGCACTGACCAATTCAACAGGGCACTAAGTTCGATCAAGTGGGTTAATATTTTTTTAGTCAAACAAAAATTCAAGTTCAAATCAAATTCCTAAATCATGAATTATATAGTCAATTTGATCAGTCTAACCAACTGGTTCTATGTAGTATGTATCGATAGTAGGTGAGATATTTATTGAAACCAATAAATAAATTTTTTTAAAAAATACAAAAACTTTAATTTAAAATAATAATAATTAATGTTTTTTCAAAATTGCATGCAAAAACAAACATTATGCTGGTCAATGCCTACATTGCAACTTATCCCCAACCCAAATAATATAATAATATTACTAGATAGTGTTTGGTTATTGTTATGAGATAAAAATGACATGGATAATAAAAATAAAAATATATTTTATTGAAGAAACATGGACATAAAAATAAATTTATCTTTGTGAAAATTTTATAATGAATTTTTGTATTTTCAAAACATGAAATACGAGACATATCTTCTGAGATAATATTTATTGTCTTTTATTCCTAAAATATCATTATAAAAAAATTCTTAATTCTAAAATTATCCAATTCAAACATGTAAAAATAAAAACGGGTATCATTATAGTTTTAAAACCCAACTCCAAGGATCGATCCGGAGCAAAGCTTCAAAATAACAATTTTTAATAAATATCACGCTTTTAAAGCACGACATGGTCAAACCTCAATCTTCTGCCTAAATCGGTCTATTTATTGGATCAAATTGTATTAATCGGTCGACCATTTCACACAAAAATCATGATTTTAGAAGTTTTTCTTCCAAATATAATATATAATTTTTTTTGTCCAGCTTGTTGACTAAAAAATAAACTTCAGGTAAAATTTTAAAAAATTATTGTTCATATAATAATGGATGATTTAGAGCAATCACTTAATGAGGATCTGCCTCAAATAGATTATATGGATGACTTAACAAATGTATTTATGGATCAATGATATAGGTTTAGGCTCAAGAAGAGATCAGGTAGAGCCAGACCATAATAGCAGCTTAAAAGGGCTATAATTTTTATTTGACTGTTGGATCGCGCTCCAATATTTATAGGAGTTTCCAAATATTATTTTTTTTTAAAGTGGAGACTGCGTTGCTATATGAATCGTTGGATCTTTAGATATAAATATTTTTTTTTCTGGTTTTGAAAGTTTTGAGATCTTGTTATTTTTAGAAGCTATCGACTAGTTTCACTGACCATTATAAACCAATAAACCAGTTGAGTAAAAAATAACATAGTTCGATCATATCGTGCTTCAGAAACATGAATTTACTAGATGTCTTTATTTCGGAAAATCTTTTTTATCCTATGTCAATGCACTATTTTTTAAAATTTTCTATTGTCTGATTCGTGCGAGTTTTTTAATAGTTGATTATTAGGGATAAACGATGTCATCGATGTCATTATGGAGGAAAATACCACCAGCCACTTAACTACAGCAGTTGGATAATAGCCAAATTGAAGAAATTGCTGTACCAAAGAGGAAAATTGGAAGATTTTAAGTCAAAGGTTGGGTTAATGATTCTGATGCAACAAAACACTAGCCCAGTTTTAAGGATAGGCATCACTTGACGTCAAAGGATTTAATTATACTCTTTCTTTTTCCATCCGAGTACATCCAAAAGTTTAGCAGCCAGAATAGTCTGTCTATCTCCTTGCTTCTTTCAAAATATAGTGATGGTTTTCTTAATATATATTTTTCAAATATATATTAATTTTTTTTAATACCATCACATCAAAACAATATAATAATTATTAATTTTAAACAAATTACTTTTAAAAATTTCACCAACTTGGCAATACCATACAACACACAAATATTTGGTTTTTATGATGTATGGTGTTTTTTAAAAATATTTTTTAATTAAAATATATTAAAATTATAATTTTTAAAAGCATTTTGATACTAACATATAAAATCATTGAAAAACATCTAAAAACTAATAATTTGATGTTTTATTAAATAAAAAATAATTTAAAAAACAGAAGCTAATATAATACCAAACGGGTGTATTTATACTTTTTTCTACGTTTTAAATTTTTAAAATTAAATTCGGATTGAACCATTCCAATTCTAAGTCAGACCAATTAGCTAGAACTTAAAGTGATATTTTCTCACAAGCGAAAAAAAAAAGAGGTGAAATCTCAAGTTTAAATTCCATGTTTATAAGTCAATAACTAGTATTTTTTTTTTAAGGAAACGATTACTCATGAATTAATAACAAAATTCGATTAACTTCATGTGCGGTCTTTATTCTTGTTGTAATAAAGATACAAGGGGATTTCATATATATTACCTAATACTTCTAGAAGACTTGGAAAATCTAATGGTGTTTACATGGATAATAAAGCCCTTGACTTTATTTTTTATTTTTTTACTTATTTTTAAACCTTTTATAATATTTTTATGGTCTTATTAGATAAAATCATGTTTGAAATTAAAACAAAAATATCAAATTTAAAATATATTGTACCGAAAAGTAAAAAAGAAGAAATTATCTAGTTAGCTAACTCTAAATCTAAAACAATTTTTATTTTGATATAAAAATTTATTTTGTTTATTTTGTACTTCATAGGCTTTCATTTTGTGTAAAAAAAAAGAGATTAGGTTTGAGAGAAAATTTTAGTTGGCTTTGATTTTGTGTTTTTCGAACAATTTATTAGTACATATAATTTTTATTAATTATATATATTAACATTTTTATTTATAATTTTTTTGATAAAAAAATATAAAAAATGCTCGAGTGTTTTTTGCATTAAAAAAATTGCTTCGTACTCTATTTGTTTATTAACTCAGTAATCTCTTTTAAATACCAAACTTTTAACATTTTTTTTAATGAATATGAGTGTTTGTGTAATTTTATATATATTTCTATTAATTTTATGAGTTTTGAAATTAATAACCATGTAAGTATTCAATAACTTTAAAATTTATAAAACTTGAATTCATAATTTTTAAAAATTAGTTAAACCCTCATAATTACTTTTAACATTTTTACACATGTAATGGTAGAACTTAAAAAGAAAGCTGCGTGCCTAACATTGCCCCGTGAAAGTTTGGAGCAGCCTATCCACATCCGTTCTTACAACCAACATTAACTAAGAACAAAGGGTTGCGAGTGTGTGTGTGTATTTTTTTTTTGTATCAAGTCAAATCGGATGACTCGGGACAAAGGGTTACCCAGCAAGCATTTAACTTCCGAGCACCGTCAATACTGTCAACGGAAACCGCTGCTCTGCTCCACCTCTGCTGCGTCTGGCACAACGTAATAAATGTTGTAATGGACTCTGGGATCTGGACTGTGCCTTCACGACGAAGAAAAGTAGAAGTGGGCACGCTTTTGGAAAACGAGGGCATGGTACCAAAATATCCAAAGTTGCTGTTTCAGTAGGGTCACCAAAGATATGGATCATATTTTCTCTGCCTTTTTGCCTGTGCATCTTTGCCTGGGTGCAAAAGGCATTTGCTGATTATCTTCGAATAAAGGAGAGGCAGAGGGCTCTCTGTTTTTTCGAAAATGAAAAAACCAAATCAGAGGTTAAAACTCGAGATTCAGAGGCAGCTGTGTGTTTGAAAACAGAGACAGAATTTAGTCTCCCAAAAGGATAGTCCAAACTTCACCAATCTCTCAAGTATTTGTCCAGCCTCTAGGTTTTGAACGCAAAACCTGGCCACTCATTTATCTGAGATTTCTCACTTGGTTATAGAAGCATTTTGATGAACATACAAAGATCACATGGAGTCTTCTGGGATGAGTTATTCCTAAAAATTCTTGTACTTCATGCACATCGGACCTCCCACCCAACGGCGACTTGAACGTCGTCGTCGAAGCTACTGATCTCGAGAGATCCAAGAGAAGGGACGTAGTGCTGTATTGGAATTTGACAGGATGACACCTTTCTATTTTCGAACAGTGTTTCCCTGATAGGCTGCTCCGTTTATGAATGCCCACTAGCGTATAGAGCGGGAACAAGAATTAATATAAGCTGAAGCCCATGTTTGGCCCAAAAATATTAATCCAATCCAGCATTTTCATACCTAGTTAACTTGATTCGAAACAATCACTTGCCTTTCTTCTTCTCGTCTAGTCCCCAATATTGCTAACCTGCTTGATCTAAAATCCAGACGACCCGATAAAACCCGAGTTAACTTGGTTTTTTAAATATATATATAAAAATCCACAATTCACATAACATTAGCCACATGCATACACACGCTAAAAGAAAAAAACTGAAAAAGCTTAGTGAGACAAGAGAAAAATCCCTAATCCTTATCTTCCACTTTTCTTTCTAGCCCACACACAAATTATACTATATACTTTAAAACATATGGAAAAAATACTATGCATTTATTATGGATAAAGACTTATTATATTATGGATAACACTATAGATATAGAGTATTTGCATTGTGGACGACACTGTAGCACATGTGGGAGCATTGTCTTTTTTGTTTTTAGTCAAAAAAATGTTGTTGAATCATTATGTTTTTCTGCTTAGCAGGACCTAATACTGTTTGGTGCTGCTGGACCAATCAACGTTGGGTCTTGCGGTCAGCAGGACCCATTAGACGGCTTTGTGTCTTGACCCTAACAAGATTCATCAACGTTGGGTCATGCAGCTAGTTGGACCCATCAAAGTTAGGTCCTACCCCCGCAGAACCTAATATTTTATATTTTTTTTTTCTTTTCTCTTCTTCATTTTTTTTTCATACGGTAAAGAGAAAATAAATTGATGAGAGTTTTTTATATTGTACAAAAGTTGGGTGATGATAATTTTTTTTTTATTTGAGGTCGAGTTGAATTTTCTTATTAAAGTATATTTGTTTTTGTGTTTCAAAAATGCTTTTAAAAAATTTGAATTTGAATTTTTTTTTTCTTTAATTTAAATTAATATTTTTTGATATTTTTGTATTATTTTGATGTGGTGATCTAAAAATAAATTTTAATTTCTTTTCTCTTATTTAATTTTTTTTTCATACGGTAAAGAGAAAAGAGATTGATGGATTTTTTTTTATATTGTACAAAAATTAGGTGATAATAACTTTATTCATTAGAGGTTGCATGCATTGGATTCGATTGCCTAGTATGACCCCATAGCTTTGGGTCTTGTTGTTCAGCTGGACCCAATAGTTTTAGGTTTGGCTTTTAAACTCAACGTATTTAAAAGATTCTTTATAATTTTCATATTTTTTTATATTTGAAAAAATATTATTATTGACCCCCTGCGAAAGCGCCAACTAATATGCTAGTTACATTTAATTTCAGGCAAGTTAATTTGTCCTTTCTTCTTCTCTCCATATCCATTGCATTTTTTTTGGTTATTCCAGATATATATATGAACTCAACAAATAACAAAAACCAAAAAGATACATGAACATTACAAACACAAACCAAGTAAAATACACTCACAATCAAGATTCAGGGTAAAATCGTAAAAGATTTTTTTCATTATTATCATTTAGTGTGAAAATCTTGAAAGTTTGAAACTTGAGTTAAGAATACCGGGAAGTTTTTGACTAACTTTAGTTGCCTTCTCTCTTACAAGAACAATGGTGAATTTTTAAAGAGAAAAAAACTTTTCTCTGAATCTTCTAAATACCATAATTTATTACAAGTGATTCAAATTGTTGTATTTTACTGGAATTGTGTTGTTTTATAAACCGGAAGCTTTGGTACTTGAATGGTGTTTTATAACAATATTGAATTAAAGGTTATATTTTTTCGGTTGACTCAGTAAACTTGACTCAATTAATCTTATTTATAACCCTACTATTGCATCAGATCACCCTTTTGGGTTTAAAACCTATGCTTTTCATAACCTCCGCCCAATTAAATCCCAGAGATGATGACAGGGTGACGCCTCACAATGTTTTAGAGCCGGTCTCTCTCTTTGATGAATTATATATTAAAATTAAATGGTATTTTAGTCATTAAAGGTAAAAGTATCATATTTATTAGTTACTATTTTATTGGTCATTATCACGTTATATGATTTTTTTTAAAAAAATAAAAAATATTAAGAACACAGAAATAATATCATTAAAGATCTAGTAAATCAATCTTAAAATCTCTTAACTCAGCTTCAATCGATTAATATAAATGGTTCAAAAATAATTTAGATGACTAGTAAAAACAAGAGTTAGTTTTAAAACAAACTTTAAAATAACAATATTTTTAAAAATAAATATTAAAATAACAATAGATTAGATCACCTCGGACACGAGTTAGTATTCTAAGGAATTTCTTTAATTGTAAACTTGATGATTCTTCTCCCCCGAGAACATATAATTTGAGATGGGGGAAGAGAGAAGATTAGAAATCCTAGGTAAATTCATGAATTTATTTAATCCAATTTACTATGTTCGCGAATTGAAGAGTTCTTGACATGTTCCCTGCCAAGTGTTTTGTGCTTGTCTAACATTTGAAGTTTTAGCTGACATACTTGTTGTCATGCATTTTAGGGGATTCGGCAATTTGGGACTGATTTATCGATGATACAACTTTTTCCTGGAAAAACACGTCATCAAGGCAAGTTAAAATATAAAAAGGAAAAGCGTCTGCACCCATTAAGGGTCAAGCTCGTCTGAAAGGTGAATAAATCACATAACTTTTTTTTTTTTTTTGGGAAGTTTAGTACCGAGTCAGCTTAATTCGGGTTATAGTATAGTTAGTGTCTTCTACACATTGAAGTCTGCACTAGCTGTGAGCATCGAGTGAACTGGGATTCCCAAGGTCCTCCTTTACCTGTTCTTTTTTATTTTTGGCTTCATCTCAAAGATGGTACTCAATGGTCAGGGGCCTGGTATTGTATTTTTCATCTGCATCTTAAATCAAAGCTTCCATGTTTGCTGATATAGTTACCTGTTCTTTTTAAATCAAAGCTTCATTTGAAATCGCTTAGAAGTGGAGGAGTACATCTTGCTTACCTAAAACTTTTTCCTATAAGCAACCTAGATGGTTTAGCATCACCACGTCACAGAAGTTGGTCGTTAAATGGTATAGAATAGACAAAAAGGATCCAACAACTAGTTAGAAACCCTTAATCGAGTTTAATTGTAGCTTCTCCAAAGATGGGCTGAATATTACTTTCGGGTGATGGACAAAGTGTGAACCCAAATGTAAAATAGGGGAGTTGCAAAATTGCATCCATATATATATATATATATATATATATATGGATTTCATCATCATGGTGCAGTTTTATGTTTCAGAAAACTTCCACGAACCTGTGAACACCAAAGTTAGACTAGACATTGGAAAAGATGCTGCCAGCTTGATTGATTAAGCTATTCCTCCAAGGATTTCTTCTTTCCTTTACTCACTCCAGAAAATTTAAGACCAACTTTTCCCTTTCTTGATGTTTCTGATTGCACTGTTTCTTTAAGTTTCTCCAGTGCTGCGCATAAAAAGCAATGCAAAGCTCAATGTTACTTGCAAAATTGCATCTCTATATATATATGGATTTCATCATCATCGTGCAGTTTTATGTTTCGGAAAACTTCCACGAACCTGTGAACACCAAAGTTGGACTAGACATTGGAAAAGATGCTGCCAGCTTGATTGATTAAGCTATTCCTCCAAGGATTTCTTCTCTCCTTTACTCACTCTAGAAAATTTAAGACCAACTTTTCCCTTTCTTGATGTTTCTGATTGAACTGTTTCTTTAAGTTTCTCCAGTGCTGCGCAACAAAAAGCTCAGTGTTACATGTAGCACCATCTAAAGACATTCTATTTAGAAGTCAGAATTTTCATGGTTTCCTCGTCCAGCGAGGATACAACCAGCATTTTAAACATGATGTCATCACAAAGATCTTATTCATCACATATCATCTTTACAGCCTCTTCCTTTCCAAAGGTAATGGTGAACAGAAATTGACGAAGAAAGAAAGAAGACCGTGCCCAAATCATCATGACTGTCCAATATCTTTGCTACCAGGACCAAAAGAAAATGATATAGAAAAGTGGTTTAAGATTATTATCTCAAAATTAATTGAATCTGTAATCTAAATTCAGCACAAATTGCAACAATAAGTGAATCCTAAAGAAAAACAACAGTAATTTTTACTTTCACTCATGAGCAAATGCAGAGTACGTATCTGCCAAAGCAATTACGAGTTTCTCCATAGGAAAGAAAAGCCAAGAAATTACCAGATAAATAGAAGGGGTGAAGTGACTTAACAGAGCTGGAAGGGATGGAGTAAATTGGACAAGAATCATTATCAGCTTTCTGTAACAGTTTCTTGAAACGTTTTACCTGAAACAAATTAAATAGTAGATTATTTAACTATTCCAATCTGCTAAAAATATGTTAAGAATGATTCCAGTTGAGCCTCCAGGTTGCTGCAATTGAGCACTTGCGGGGCAACAATAACAAATACAGCAGACAGACAACCAATTTGTTTTGAGCAGACATGCAAAAAAATTGCACTGACATGCATTAGATGGTCAGTACTGAATCAAATGAATACATTCAGCTTTCATGATGTGATGATGGCCATGGTTCATCCAGAATTTAGTTCCCCCCTTGATATAAGTAATTTTTATTATATTCCATATATTGTGAATCCAGCTTGTTAGATCATGCTAATGTTAGATACTTCCAACTTCTTAGTTTCAAACCAGCTTCAAGCAAAAAGCACAACTTTTCCTTTAGAATAAATGTTTTGACATCAATAACCCAAAATAAAAATCCCATCCCACAAATGGTCTAAACAAGTATATAAAAATAGGTCAAAATCAAGCTGACGATATAATGATCTAAGAGTGCTCTCTTATATGAGCTCAGACAGTTGTTAATGGTGACCGACAATTCACAACAGCAACCTAAAACATCAAACCTTTATGATCAACCATGGATGATAACAATTTTCCCTCTACATGTGTGTGCCTACAACATTGAGCCTGAATGTTTAACCATGAATGTGAGTGTGTGTCAGCAACGAATTTGGACTGAAGTAATCTAATTGATGCATTACCACAAAATATGTCTTGAGAAGAAATTAAAAAGAATATATACCTCATGTGTGCGCAACAATGTGATGCAACGCCCAGTCTGGCCAGCTCTTGCTGTTCGACCAGCTCGATGAACATATGTCTTTACATACGCAGGCATATCATAATTAATGATATTTCTCACTCCTTCAATATCCATTCCACGAGTCATCGCATCGGACGAAACAAGTACTTGTATCTCCCCTTCTCGGAAGGCCTTCAGGGTCTTGCTGCAACATTTAATTTAGTTTTGTTACATTCATTTTTTATTAAATAAGTCAGATATAATCCATAAACCTTCTATTACAGTAAATTACAGCCTTTGGCTAGGAACCGTAGAAAGCATTTTGCAATTTTTAAAATCCCCATGATTCTTTGACATCATCTTAACAAATACAACAATTACAATGAAACCGCAATCTTAAACTAGTTGGGTTATAGATTCTTTTGCGCCATTCTGCTTAATCATAGTCCAAAACTGCCTCAATATCATGCGATATAAAATTTTGACACTACTTCATTCACATTAGTTTACACCCCCCCTTCCTTTTTCCCCAATACTACTTGCTAATTTATTAATTCTCCAAACTGGGGCCTCTAGCATCCTATGTAGGGCTAAAACATATTAGGCGGTCTTCTCTCAAGGATGGAAGTTGCACCTGCTGCTTCCATAATCTTCACAAATGTAGTATTTAAATGATTTTCACCTAAAGTTTATTAAAAAATATTCCCTGAGAACAAAGACTTCAAGCAACATGAAGTAAATGTTTTGTTTTAAAAATTGAAGTTACAGTGGACTACAAGTAAGTCACAGGGATTATATGTTTATGTTACAAATACGACAAGGATTTCCATTCTAAGCTAGAAGCATCTTAGGAAAACTACATTTTATCTCCCTTTCCCCATACTCCAAATGTCAATTGTAGATGCTTAATTTGCTATCACTAATTTCATTTGGAGATGGTCTCACGTTATGATCATGAATTAATTATGGGATAATTACAGTCTTCTATAGTTTGGTCGTTTTTTCTCTGTCTCCATGTTTTGAAAAATTATACTTTACATCCCCAGTCAAACTAAAATTTCTAGTGTGAAATGACGCTACTACCCTCATATATAATATATTGCAAACTAAAAGAAACGACAGAACACTCACTCTCACTCTTGTGTGCATTGTTTCTTTCTTTCTCTCCACAACATTCTCATGAAAAAACCCAATTTTCTTTGTCCATATCAGAGAAAAGAACCATAGATAAACGACGGTTTTTAGGTTGATTTGAAGCTATGAATTCTGGGTTGTTTTTAGGACTGGTTTCAGGCTGATCTTAGCTTAGATTTTAGTGGGAGAAAAGGGAGGCATAATCAACGTTCTTTATATGAAGGAAGAGTTGATGAGTTGAGGTGATCCTAGAATAATTCAAAAGCGGCAAGTTGATTTAATTTTTGCAAAAAAAATTTATGTTCTCTATCTTTAAACTCTAGGCAAGATCTCACATACTATGAATGACAAATAGTATGAACCAAACCAGAACATGGTTGTCGGATCTAATGAAAAGCCCCTTATAGGCGAGATGAACACATGAAGAATTAGTAGGTAATGTGTTGTCGAAGGGTTGGTTCAATTCTGCATATGTTCCCCATTTTAACAAACCTGGGGTTATATGGCATCATGGCAGGATTTTTACACAAGATACACAAACTTTCAGTTTTTACTAGAACTTTGAAAGAAAGATTAAGTGTTTTCATGAAGGTTGAACAGCAGAAATGTTGTTATTTGGAGCAGTTACATCTTTGTTTAAAATAAGGTGCCCCTTTGGGCATGATAAATAGCAGAAATAGCTGAGCAATTGAAGACAGGTTGTTGTCATGGGATTGTTATGGATTCTAGTTGTGCCAGGATTCCAGCAAGTATGGTGGTGGCTTGGGTTTTATGCTTGGGAAAAAGAGGGAGTGGGGAGAGTGGCAATATTGTTATTTTAACATTGCATGTGTTTTTTAATCATTAATTGAAATAAAATGGAACTTTGTAAATAATTCCAACTTTTTTGTTGATTTTTTTTAGCGGATATAAAGTGTTATGCAACTTATAAATGTAAAATGTAATTTTTCAAAATACAACGGAAAAGAAAAAAAACAATCAAACTATAGGAGGTTCAATGTAATTATCCCATTAATTATGAGTGATAACTACTGACTTGATTAATCATATTTTTTTTGGTTTTCTTGTATGGATTTGGATCATGTTTTAATGGGAAGCCTTGATGATGATCATGGCTCATGGAACAATATCTCACGACGCATCATCCTCAAATTTTGAGACTGTCCTCACCTCTTCCCCCAAGTATTTCCTCAGTCTCCAAAACACCATTTTAAGCCCTCATTCAAAGTCAAACCCGAATACAACTCCCCATCATTCAAAAGTCACCATAGACTCATTCTTGGCCACTAAATTTAGTCCCCATGGCATTATTTGGTACACAACACTCTCACCAAACACAACCAACAAATCCATACATAACCCCTCTACATCATCAAGCAAATCTCATCTATGCAAGGATCTATTCATTTTTGCTAGAGTTAGGACAGTTTTCTTGGATCTTAATAGTTATGAAAAGATGAATATTATAGCAACCCATCAATGTTGTCATTACAAATCCCATTTCCATCCCGTTAGATATGAACTAGTTCAAACTTACCTTTTTCATATCTCTATTATAGTTCCATTCTTGTGATTTTTTAAAGATATTTTCATGTAATATTAACATCTTTCCTTTAGCTATATTGAATAGATGGTCTTCTCATGATCATGGTAGCTCCTACTCGGTGGAAGAGATGATCATAAGAATGGTTCAAGGCATGGTCCCACTAATTTGCTGTTTATTTTAGGTCGTCCAATGTCATTTATGTAAAAGTCTTTTCACCAGCCCACCTCTACCTAGTACCCAGTCAATAATGTAAATTCATCATAATATTACCTTCTTACTGATTGACGTTGAAGACCCGAATACTCCTTGATCTTGACTTTCAAATCACCAAAAAAGTTCAGTAAGGTGCAAAGTCGATGAGTTGACTCCACAGACGATGTGAAAACAATACATTTCTCCCCTCCTAAATGTTGTAGAACCGCAACCAAGTAAAGTGGTTTCAGGTTGGACACGCAGATCTATTCAAAACATGTAGAAAGCTCATTTTAGTAGAGAAAACACGATTAATTTCTTAGGGAGAGCTAAGCTCCCTGTCATTGTCATGCTTCAAGAAAATGTAACTATATGATTGGAGATCAAGTTACTATAATTAGTTTAATGAGCAGAATCCAAATTCAAAACATTTTGACTTTTGAGTCAATAGCAATATAAATGTAAATTTAAACCCTATATGGAGAACTTTAAAAAGAAACATTGGCCTCCAATATATCATTTAAAAATATCATACTAGATCAGTCCCAAAATGAGCATCATGTTCAAAAAACAGTAAAATTTAAATTTTTTTCTTTAAATTCAAAATTTACTTCACCTAATTTATTTTTCCACAAATTGAACATAATCTTTCATTTTTCTCCAATTTGAAAATAAATTGTCATTTTTTCGCACATAATACTCATTTTAGGACAGAGAGTACGAAAGTAAGGAACTGAAGTTATGTTTTACCACATCTAAACTGCAAAGATTGACACAAAATCTCTAAATTTTCAAAGTTCTTCCCATTGCAATTCTAAGAACATTCTGGAAAATCAATACTCAGAACTTCTACCCTTTACCCTGCCAAAAATGGACTCCCTACGTCATGGAGAAATAACATCTAAATTGACTAGTATAATAGGAAAAGAGCAAATCTGCACCAAGATAACATTATTGTATTAAGCTAGTTGTACAAAGTAAAATCATATCAAAATCTGTTTAATGTATCTTTTCATATTCCCAATTGAAACTTGGATCAAACTGAGGTTGAATCAACAGCTATAAAAAGTTCAAAATTAAGCCATAAACCACAGTTACCAAGCACAGGCTGGCAATACAATAGTGATAGCATACCAGTTTGTAGGATTCTAATTTTTCAGGGAGTTGATAACGTCTTTGACCAGTTGTCAAGAATAAAGGATGATGCAGATTAAGTTGAGCAAGCTTGCTTGGATCTTGGGTTAACGTGGCAGACAAAACCATCTTCGCAAGCCTAGGGTAAGATTTACCCTTGAACCCCCTTTCGACACCACTGCAAAATATTTCAAATAACAAGCACAACCAAGACTGAATGTATCAAAGGATATAATTTACTTATCTTTTCATACAATAGTAACATGGATACTCTTAAAGATGTTGTATATCATCTCATAGGATGCAGGAGCTGCTCCATTAAACCCAACAATCACATTGAGCATCAATTCAAGCATCACAATAATTCTCCTACTAGCAGCATGTGTGACTTACTAGAGACTCTCTTGGCCAGAAATATATGCAGTGACATAATACTGATGTATGGGCTAATGCATGAAAATAACTTGTTGCTGAGACAAGAAGAAGCTCAAGGTAGATATTGTGGAGGGAGATAAACAAATATAGAACTCACCATCTCCTTATGGTTTTTAAGGAACCAGATGCATAAGGAAGAAAATTATTAACACCAGGCATGAGGCTTTCATCATAAGGGCAGGTCAATTTGAGCACAGTCGGAAGCCAAGATTGGTATGATTCCCTGAGCAAGCGGTCTGTTTCATCAACAACCTAAAATAATAGTTTGGTTTATTAGAATAACATTACCACATAAAAAACAACAGAAATGAAAATATGTTAAGGCAACACCTTGTGGCCCGTGCATTCATACAACCAAAATCTAAAATTTTTATTTGTTTCTTCCAAACATGATGTCCTAGAACCAGTCATGTTGAAGAAACACGAAGAGGAAAACAAAAGGGTAGAGTAAACTATCAATCTTGACAGCTGTTGGCCATCAATGGGATGCAGTGATATAAAAAAAAACATTAAAATTTTAAGCCTATGATATGTTGGAATTACTAAAACTAATTTGGAGTTCTTCATCAAGATTTTTATTCTTATATACAATCACATTTAATTAATTAAACAGCAACTGAAAAATATATTAGCATGGAAAACCAGTAGCTAGCAGCTAGCCTGCGTATTAGAATGGATTGTCAAGATGAAATTAAAGCAAATTCCTCTGAGAATCAATTTATAATAAAATTTAACCAAAGTAACAGCATTTCAAAAGAAAAGGTAACACTCATCTATTTGTTAAAAAAGGCAACAAGAATTCAGTCCCATATAAACTTTCACAGAGAACAAAGGAACTTGGTGTTAATAAACATGAAATAAATTAGAGTTTCAGAACTAAAATGTGGCTAATGTAAGTTGGAGATAGCACAATTCAATGCTTACAAGATAACAGAGGTGCTCGAGTGTAAATCCCTTAGTGGTAGTGATATGGTCCATGAGCCTTCCTGGGGTTGCCACCAATATATCCACTGAACTCTGTAATTCTTGCAAAACATCTTGGGGGTCATAACAAATCCCAGCCTCATGCTCGGGTTTCTTAATAAGTTCTGAAATTTCATCAGCAATTGAAGATTGGCCCACAGCCAAACCAACAGATAAGCCCATAGCAGGTGCTATGGCAGCAAAAACTTGTTTAACCTGCAAGGCTAAATCACGAGTGGGCAAAACAACCAATGCACGGAGACATTTGACAGCGCGAGTCGAAAGCATTTGCACAATTGGCAAAGCATAAGCTAAGGTTTTGCCACTTCCTGTTGGTGAATTAATGCAAAGGTCCCTCTCAAAGGCACCTGGCCCTATAGTCTCTTGCCAAACCGCAATTTGAACTGGAAAAAGTGTCTTGAAACCCATATTCTGCAAAGCCATCTTCAACCTAAAATGATGAACAAAGATTTTGATTTAAACAAAATAATCTCGAAAAAACAATATTTGTATGTGTGTGTGTGTGTGTAGAGAGAGAGAGAGAGAGAGAGACCTGGGGTCAAGGCAAGGGAGGATATCAAGCGGGTACTCTTCAAATTTGCTTACATCAACCGGGCTTCTCATCCATGGCAACACTGGCACATTCTTATTCTGTTTTGCTATTGTTGATTCCTCCATTCTCTCTCTGTTTCTTCCCGTCCCTGTTTCCACAATATAATTAAGCCCTAGTCAAGTCAAGCAAAACAGCTGAGAGAGAGAGTTGCTGGGTACTGTGGGGATGGCAATAGATCAGGTCGGGAGCGGATATTGTTCCACTTGACACCGCCCCAAAACATCAAAATCCACCACTATCCTTCAACCTGGTCGGATTAGGTCCGATGGACTTTTTCCACTGGGCTGGTACCCAAGCCCAATCTGGTTTTTTTAATAGATTTTTAAAAGACAAAATCTAAGCTTAATAGTTAGCTTTTTATGCTTGATGACTGCAAAAATAATTTTTAGAATAAACAGTGAACTATTTTGTACATCCATTATACATTTCCAACTTTGTTTGTTTTAGGCTTGATGATGACTGTTAGGTAATGAAATTCTATGGATATAATTGTATTGTAAGATATTTTTAGTTTAAACTATATATGAAATTTAATTTGAACTATGTGTTTTAAGGTGTTTAAACTTTTGTATTGTTTATTTAACTTTTGTCTTAATTGTATTATACTATTATTTACTACATGGCTGAAATTGTCTATATAATTAGTTAAAAAATTTACGTGTCAAAAAAAATACTTTTAAGAACCTTGATGTAATGTGTGTCAAAAGGTTAAACACCTCACATCCTCTCCAGATTGCTTGGAAAAACAACTCACCAGTTAATGCCAGAGAGAGCAGAGCCGCCCATCTCTCTCTAAAACCTCTCCACTTTTCTCCCTCCACGACTCTCCAGGAGCCTATACACCAACTTCAGGTACTACCTCTTTGTACCCTTAAATATGTTTTATTTTTTGTGTTTTTTTTACTGGGTTTCAGCTGTTTTTCTGCTTTATTTTTTGTTGTAATCATCCATTGTTTGTTATTTCGGTACGGTTTTGCTTTCAACTTTCCATTTGTATGTGAAGTTTTGAGAAAATGGGTTTTGTTATATTTCGTTCATTGTTTCTCATTTGTGGAAAATCAATGTGTTTTATTGATTTTTTTTGTGCTCATCAATGAATTATTCAATTTTTGTGGAGTATAGTTCTGTTTTTTTGTCAGAAAAGCAACTTTGAATGTCTCAAAGAGTGCATTTTGATGATTAATTGTATGAGTGTGGATTTTCTGTCTATCTATGATATGAAAGTTAGTGGTTTCATTGCTCTTACTATTGTTTTTTACTTTTTCTTTGTATGTATTTGAAATGATTTTCTGTATGTCTTTTGACTTTTTCTTTTTTCTGATATAACACAATGGGAAATAGCAAGCTCCTAACTACTGTTGCTCCTCTTTTTCTATGCTTAACACAGAGGCAACTCTTTGTTTCAAGAAAAACGGAAAACCAAAACCATTGGATTCTACACATATAAGATGCAGACCTCTCCAGATTTTTTTTAAAAAAGGGTTGTGCATGCAAGTGCAAAGAAATGACATAGATGAATAAAATATAAAACCCTTTTTTTTAATAAATTCCAGCACAGAACAGCGGTGACAGGAGTGTCATTAACCCATTGCAATATAAGGCTTTCGAAATGGACAATCTTTCTAACGTTCATCTAGCAAGTGTAGATTTTATGAAAAAAAAGATCGAACTCGTACCAAGATGATGTAGGCTAAAGTCCCGAGAAGAACAATTCAAAGACAGCAATAACCCTCTTAATCCTTACAACAACTGAATCTGGAAAAGCACCACATAACCGAGGTTATTCAACCATGCAAAACCAGTTCAAGACAAGATATGGAAAAATAAATCAAATGCCAATCAAAAGGCAAACTAAAACTGCACGCATAGCAAGTAGCAACATTGAGCTATAAAAAAAAGGAGCAGAGCAGCATCCACATAACTGCAAAAACAGAAAAGCTCATTGATGAAATTAACATTGGAGAAGGACCACATCCAGACCTAAAACCAAGTTCCAGAACATAAAAGCATTGCAGTAAAACAATAAGATGAGTCAGGCATGGGTTGTCCAAGTTTTTAAAGGTTTGAAAGGGCCACAACAAAAGAAGCTTCATTGAAGAAATAGTGGCCAAGAAAATTAAGGAAAGAAGGTAAGTACTGAGAGTCTACCCTAGCTTCATCTTCTTTCTTTCTTTCTTCCCTTCTTAATGTTAAGTCTACCTCAGCCTCTGGTGATACAGACACGTTTGATTTTATACATTTCCAGCACTTAAAAAATCACAGAAAACTTCTCTAGAGCATATATATAGTTGGTAGATAAACTTTCTCCCCCTTCTAAATTCTTAGTTACCTTCTTATTATTTTGTCAACTGAAAAGATTCTTAATTTTGTTTGAATAGCATGCTCAAAATTCAATTCTAATTTCCCACGTGGGAAATGTGATATCAACACACTAAATTGAAAACTAACTTTTGCGCTTGTTGATTTTTTTTCCTAACAGGCTAAAATTCACTAACGATGGTGCTGGCTGCTAAGTCCATTTAAAAAAAAAAGTTGCATAACCCAACACATACGTGCAGCAACAAAGAGACATTAGACACCCAGACCAGAAGCAAGAGAAACAACTGGAAACCAATCTTATAACAAGGAGATGGCAAAGAGTTTTAAGAAAATACAACAACCACAGCAATAGAACATGTATTAAGGCACATGCCACCAACCAGAAAACCAAAGCAGAGAGAAGAAGCAATGAGAAAAATGCAAAGAATAAAATAGATTTATAAGAAGCCTAGAAATAAAAGTGGAGAAGCAAACCAAGAAAGCATAAAGAATTGCACCGACAGCGGGGATAAAGCCTCGGAAAACCTAAAAAAACAAATTAGCAACTTATAAAGCACACACAATTGATCAAACAACAGCTCAAACTAGTAAAAGAGAAATGCAAAGACATGAAAAAGGAGAATAAAAGGAAAAAACGAAGTCACCAATCACAGTGTGTGAGTGTAGCCCAAAGACATCTAGCGGGACAGGTTTGGATCCGGTGAGCGGAGAAAGGCTTCTGAAATAGGTAAGGCTTCGCCGGTCATGGATACTGTGGAACAGACAGGGAGACAGGGAGGGAAATAGAAAGGAGATGCGGAAAATCTAATAGGGTTAATAGACTCCTCCTGATTGTGTCCTTGTTTCGACTGATTTGTCATTTAAATTTCTTTTCTTTTTCTTTCATAAATTGTTTTAAGGGTCCAGTAAAACCCAGCCATGTGTAATCAATCAACTATTTTGAGAATATTATTTTTCACACTGACATTTTTCTTTTTGCTTATTCAAATTGCATGCACCACATTGCCATTATTCATATTCATGAAAAATTAGCATTTTTTTAAGATAAATAGCTCGTGAATTAATGCGAGCTGATTTATTAACCATCTAAATTATTATAGTACTAGCAATTGAAAGTTAGATTTATAAATATAATGTCAGATTCAAGCAACCACACCATATATAAGTATCATGCGTTTGATAATCATGCTAGAATTAAGCAAACTGGATCTAATTATAATAATTATTATTAATTTTATTTTTTTACTTAAATTTATGGTTTTTTAATAGTAATAATATTATTTCTAAAATTTATTAATAATTAGATTAATAATGATGAAAAATAATAATATTAAATATGTTTGACCTAAGTTCTTATACTTTTTAAATCAAATTTCTAATTTTTCTTAATAATATTTTTTTCAAATTTATTAATAATAATAATACTATTAATCATAATAATAATAAAATTAAAATTAACAATAGTCAAAATAACATCTTTTTTCATACCTAAATAACTAAATAACTTAAGTTTAGCGTCTTGTCATATCCAAATTACTTGGTGGGTAGGCATCTCCCGCCAAATCCAAGTAAAGATGGTTATTTACCTTTTTTTCAACTTAGTTAACTTTCCTCGTGACATGTTAGGCAATATAAATTACCATATTTTTAGATCTCATAGTCATTCATGCTATAAGAGGAAAAAAATCATTTAACATTAAAAAAAAAATTGTTCCGATGTTAGTTTTGTGCATCTTGTTCCTCTTAAATTAGAATGATAAGAATTGATTTGATTATGTTTATCTTGGAATTGTGAACCCTATATGATCTCTATGGTCATGGTTTTCTAACAAGCTTTTTCCATATAAAAACCATTATACAAAAGTCACAATTTAAAATAGAGTTATGTTTTTTTAGACGTCCAACTTCACGTTGAGCCATGGCATGCCCGTGTCCAACTCCAAGTTGGGCCAGGACGCTTCCGCTCCCCAACACATGTTGTGCCAGGACATGTTCGCCCTCAACCCCACATCTAGCCATGGCGTGTCCGTGCCCATGTTGGGTTATGGTGCGTCCGTGCCCAACTCCACGCTGGGCTATGGTTTGCCCATCCTCGACCATTATTAGGTGCAGTCACAAGCTAACCAAATTCCTCTTAGGTTCAGCATGTGAGTTTAACCCATCTCTTTTTTAGGTTTAGTGTATAGATAAAAGGTAACTCTACATTGAGTTTCCTATACCCGGGCATGTGCTAATAATTATGATACTCATCACATCTCATTAAATACGAACAAGTGGTCATGCTTATATTAATTAAATGTGATGGTATGAATAGTTAAATATTATTATTTTACTATTACGAGATTACATCTTTACCTTTCCTACGTTGTATGAAGCAGGTTAAGCAATGTAATATAAAAGGAAGCATGGGTACATAGGAAAAAGGTTTGAAACTTTATATTCCGAGACATAAACACAATCCTTCTTCTTCTTCTCTAACTTTTATATTTTCTTCTTCTTATTCCTCTTTATCTTCATAAAAGTTCATTAATATCTTTATTAATGTCTTTTGCCACATAAAAATACCTCGTACTAGCTTGATCTTTGAAGGATCCCTCATCGACACCCCCGGGGGTCTCTAAGAGACTTTGTGCAGTATTTTATTCAAGAAAAGATTCACACCCCCTGAATAAATCCATTAAAGAAAAAGTCAATACAGCCTAGCAGTGAAGGTCGTAGAATACATTGTGAATGATATACAAGAATCTCAAGAAATAATTCATTCCAGAATATTCCCTGTGATTTTTTTGCATCCTTATCAACCTCAAAATCATGTAACTAGTTTGAAAGACTTGTAACCTCAGATATCTTCTATATCACGTCCTAAAATTTGTTAATCTAGAGTCCAAGTCTACCATTACCATAATCAAAGTGTTAATTAAAAAAAGTAAAGGGTGGTCAGTAAAATGTTTTGCACCTCAAGATTATAGGCAATTCAAAGAGGAAAAAAAAAAAAGCAAACACGAAGAGGGCAACCAAACGAAAAAAGAAAACAAACATTGTGAAGAAACCAATCAAGCAGAGAGCAAACCACAGTCGAAGAACTCTCTCACAGATACTACAAAAACAAACTAAGAACCCCAGAAAAGCCTGCACAGTCCATCAAATACAAGAAAATATGAGAATGATTGGATGCACAAAGTAGAAGAAAAGGTGACCAAGAAAAAAAAAATAACATAATCAAAGCCCACACTAGCAACGAAGGCAATGAAAATAAGAAAATTAAAAAACGAAAAGAAGAACAAAAACCTGAGACAGATAGAGGTTCACACGAGATAAAAATCCAAGAAAAAAAAAGTTTATATACCCAAATTTAACGTGCGCAATAAAGTCTTAGGGCACAAATATGAAAACGCTAGCTAAAAAGAAAATAAAACAGGAGGCCGAATGACATAAAAAAAAAAACAAAGGCTGTCAAGTAGGGGTAATTAGTTTTACTTCGATTTGATTTATACCTAAAATAAATACCAAATTATTTTAAAAAAATAATTAAAACTTCAAAGTGATAATTTTTTATTTAGTTTGTTTAATTTATGTTAAAAATAAAAAAAATCTATGTTGTTTTTTGAGCTTTTATGGGCTTTTGATAGACTTCTAATTTATGTATAAAACATGTTTTAACTGTCCAATTTTCTTGTTGAAAACAAGTATATTAAATATTTTGCCCCTGATTATGGTATATAACTACATTGAAACTCCATGTGATTTATGGTTTGCTATTAAAGTCGGACCTAATTTAAATTGGCAGTGTCAATTCTACATTCTTGCAGCCTTTCTAACATTTCTTCTATTTTGTTTGAGTTAGCAGGAGAATATATATAACACACATAGCAAGTTAATAAAATCCAAGTTATGGAAAATGGGTAGATTTTATTGTTGTGATTAGAGAGAAATGCAAGGTGAGAAAAAAACCAAAAACTCAAAAAAACAATTAAACCGAGAAAACTAGAAAAAAAAAAGTTATTGAAAAAACCGAACCGTGAAAAAAAACCAACTAAACCAATTAAAATTTTGAAAAAACCGACCGGTTTGGTTTAGTTTCGATTTTATAAATCTGAGATAAAAAAAACCAAACCAAACCAAACCCAAACAGGAAAAAACCGAGTTAGATCTGAAAAAACCGAGCAAAACCAGGTTGAACCAGTTTTGTCCTAAAAAACCGAACCAACCCAAAACTGGTCGATTGAACCGGTTTCTGTTTTTTTAAATTTAATTTAATTTTTTTTTTAATAAAAACCAAACCAAATTAAAAATGATTACTCCTATAAAAATGGCTGGAATTGCAAAATGAAATGTTAGGTTGAAATGTTAAGTGTGGCTGGAAATAATGATGGAAGTGGTTGGAATTTGACGAGGAAATAGTCGACAATTTGGCATTTCTTGTAGTTAAAAAGGGTAAAGGGAAATGTGATGTCTGTTGTTATTGGAAAAAGCGTGAGGAATTGCTAAAATTTGTTGGTGGCCGTGGTTGGAATTGATGAGAGTGGTGTTTATTGTTGTCGTAAAAGGTGTGGGAGATGCCTAAATTTGTTGGTGAAATTGGCTGGTATTGATGGGAGAAAAAAAAAATCGCTCGTAGAAAATTAACAAATATAAATAAAATTATTAATAATAAAAAATTATATCAGTATATTGTAATAATCTTTATCAACAAAAAAATTTATCCATATATCCTTAAGTAAATACAATATAAAAATCTCATCGATATATACTGAGAGGAGGATGATGAAGAGTATTATAATGAAATTCAAAATCACAAATCATACGATGATATGATATTTTTACTGGTAAAATAACCGACAAAGTTACTAATATACTAATTCCACCAATATTGTTATCAATGATATTTAATTTATTACCTTATTAACGACCTTCATCTTCCCATCCCTCATTTTTCCTTTTTTTTATGTAATTTTTTTTTGCAACCAACAGTAAGGAGATGCCATACCCAAGAAATACGTATCTTATTATTGTTGTTGTTGTTGTTGTTGTTTTTATTGTGATGATTATTAATAATATTTTTATTCTTAATATTGTTGTTGTTAAATTTTTAAAAATATATTATTATTATTAAAGAAAAACCATATATTTGATTTAAATTGTAAAATTAAAAATTATAAAAACTTAGGTCAAGTGTACTTATTATTATTAGTAGTAGTAGTAGTAGGAGTAGAAGAAGAAGATTTGAAAAAACATTTACTATTGTAAAAAAAACTATAGATTTTATTTGAATGGTAAAATTAAAAATTATTATTATTATTTTAAAAAGTATTATTATTATTGAAAAACAACCATAGATTTGATTTGAATGGTAAAATTATTATTTTTATTATTTTCATTATTGTTAATATTATTTATATAATTATTAATAAATTTGAAAAAAAAAATTATTACTATTAAGAAAAAATAGTAATAAGGTCACACTTAGATTGGGCACGGCCACATCTCATAAACTAGAGTCTGGTAAGGGCGTCAGACCCAAATAACTTAAGTTTGTAAAGGAATGTCATATCCAAGAAATGTGAGTCTATTATTATTGTTGTTGTTGTTATTATTATTAATTTTTTTTAAAAATTACTACTATTGTAAAAAAAAAACCCATAGATTTTATTTGAAGGGTAAAAATAAAAATTATTATTATTATTTTTATTAATATAATTATTAATTTTTTGTAAAAAATATATTATTATTATTGAAAAACAACCATGGATTTAATTTTAAGGGTAAAATTAATTATTATTATTATTACTGTTAATATTACTTATATAATTATTAATAAATGTAAAAAAAAATATTATTATGATTGGAAAAAAATAGTAATAAGATCACACCTAGGTTGGGCACATCTATACCCATGAATTAAGGTTTAGCAGGGACGTCTGATCCAGGTAACTTAAGTTTTAAAGGGGATGTCATACCCAGGAAATACGAGTCTTATTATTATTATTGTTGTTGTTGTTGTTGTTGTTATTGTGATTCTTATTCTTGTTCTTAGTATTAAAATTTTTAAAAAATATTATTACCATTAAAAAAATATTATAAATTTGATTTAAAGTATAAAATTTAAAAATATAAGAACTTGGGTAAAATGTGTTTAATATTAATATTATTATTAATATTATAAATAATATTATTTTCATTATTATTAATAAATGTTTTTAAAAAATATTGTTACTATTGTAAAAAAACCATAGGTTTTATTTTAGGAGTAAAATTATTATTATTAAATTTAAAAATATTATTACTATTTAAAAACAACTATATATTTGATTTGAATGATAAAATTAAAAATTATTAATAATATTATTATTATTATTAATCCAGGTCCGGCATTTTGACCAAATCCAAGCCTTTTATATCTTAAGATTTAATGCATTTTTTATAAAATTAAAAGTTACTTGGATTTAGCATGCTTATTACACTCATTGTTTAATTATATTTATTTTTATATCTTAAGATTTAATACATTTATTTTCATAAATATTACATGAAATGTGCAAATAAGCTATAATTAAAACCGTTACTTTCGGATAAAGGTTTGAAATCTGGTCTAATCCAACAAGTTGATTATAGAACTTGGATGATGTCAATTCAATGAAAAAATTCAAAATTTATTTTACCATTACATTATTTTAATTGTTTTTAAGAATTCAATATAAGTCCAGTCTAACTCAATCACTTTTATTTTAAACATATTGTCTTATGATGGATTTTTGAATTGTAAATGTGTTTGTAATTGTGAATGGAAAATATTTTTTAAATGTATTTTTCATTTGAAAATATAATAAAATAATTTTTTTAAAATTTCAATACCGGCATAATAAAAATCTAAAAAAAATTAATTTAATATTTTTTTACACCAAATACACTTTAAAAAAATACAAAAAATAATAATTATTACACCCGAGATGTTCATGGGCTTCGGTACATGTCACGTTATTAAAACCGAAAAAACAACACCATCACCGCCGGCTCATTGTAAACTCAATGGCCACCCGTCTCACCATCTGCCACATGGCATTCCGAAAAAAATAAAAAAATAAAAATACTAGTAGGCCCCACTATCAACCCCCAACAATTCGCTCTCTCCTACAAACCTAACCTAACAAACACCACCTCCAAAAAAACGCTCGCGTTTCGCCGTCGACATATTCGGCGAAATTAATTTATTCCCCTATTTATTATTTATTTTTAACCAACCTATCCGTTACATATTTTAATTCATCTTCCGCGAGGTTAATGCATTTATTATATCCACCCGATCTACATTGTGATCCGTGTCAACGAAAAAATTAACCTCTAACTAACAGGTACTTGCTGAGTCCATACATTACACTGCATTCCATTTTTTCTCCCTAATTTCAGTCAAATCCGCTCTCGTGATTTTATTTTCTAGGCTTTCTGATGTTTTTATTGAAATGCGAAGGTTTTTATTAGGTGTGACTATCTGTAGGAAAATTTGTTGACGCGGTGATCAGTTTGATTTGATCGAGTGAAATTCATTTGTTTGAATCAATTTCCGTATACTGAGATGTCGGGTCCACTGGATCGATTCGCCAGACCTTGTAAGTTTTTTTTTTTTTTTTCATTTTGATTTTGTTGACTGGTTTTAGGGTTTCTCTGGAAGTTTCTTACCGTTAAGTTTTTTTTTTCATTACATTTTTTTTGTGTTGATCGCTTTTAAATATAACAATTTAGCTTAATTTTCACTATTTATGTTTTTAATTCAAATGGTTTTAATTATGGTTTTTCGTTTTTTGTCACTTCAGCTTAATTTTTTATATTTTCCTTTGGCTTTAAGTTGTAATTTTTTTACTGGTAAACATTAATTTTGAGTAGTTTTTATTTTTTTTAATTGAGTTTATTACTTTACTGTACTGGAATTAAAATTGACGCCATCGATTTTGATATGGCATAAAAAAGATCTTTTTCTTTATATTTGTGTGGTAGGTTTTGAGGGTTTTTCTGGAAATGATGAGCGGAGAGAGAGGAAATCTGATTTTGAGAACTCTGAGGATGAGAGGAGAACGAGAATTGGGTCGCTGAAAAAGAAAGCCCTTAATGCATCTACTAAGTTCAAGCATTCTCTGAAGAAGAAAAGCAATAGGAGAAAGAGTGATGGAAGGGTTAGCTCTGTTTCGATTGAGGATGTCCGAGATGTTGAGGAATTACAGGCCGTCGATCAATTTAGACAGGCTTTGGTGATGGATGAGTTATTGCCAGAAAAACATGATGATTATCATATGATGTTGAGGTAATCTGTTGCGATCCTACCCGTAATGAATTCTGTGCTTTTTCGAGACTCTTATGTTGTTTCTATGGTTGATAAATGATAAAGGCTGATAACCTTACATGATTTATGCCCTTCAGGTTCTTGAAAGCAAGGAAATTTGACATTGAAAAGGCAAAGCACATGTGGGCTGATATGCTTCAATGGAGAAAGGATTTTGGTACTGACACCATTATGGAGGTAACCATGTTATTTGACAATTTGCTTGAAATGGCTTTGCTATTTGACATTTTTCCCTTCTCACCAAAATTTTCCATGCATGTCTCAGGATTTTGAATTTAAAGAGTTGGATGAAGTTTTGAAGTATTATCCTCATGGTAATCATGGTGTGGATAAAGAGGGGAGACCTGTTTATATAGAAAGATTGGGAAAAGTTGAGCCTAACAAACTTATGCATGCTACAACTATGGACCGGTACGTGAGGTACCATGTGCGGGAGTTTGAGAAAAGCTTTGCAATTAAGTTTCCAGCTTGTACTATTGCTGCAAAGAGGCATATAGATTCAAGCACAACTATTTTAGATGTTCATGGCGTGGTATGTCACTTGTAACATTGCAGCGCATGTTTATCAAGATTTCAACCATTAATTTCTTCTTTTCATTGTAAATCATTTAGGGACTCAAGAACTTTAATAAGTCAGCACGGGATCTCATTATGCGCCTCCAGAAGATTGATGGTGACAATTACCCTGAGGTCTGTAATATAGTTTTTGTTGTTTTGATTAATTCCTCGTGTGACATGTTATCTTTATTGGGTGCTTGAAGCTGGATTTCTTGCATTTCATTTATTGATGCAGACACTCCATCAAATGTTCATTATCAACGCTGGTCCTGGATTTAGGCTGTTGTGGAACACTGTAAAGACTTTTCTAGATCCCAAAACGACATCCAAGATTCACGTATGTTAAGATTTCTAGCTCCTATATATTGTACTTTCCTGATATCTGCTTGCTATAATTTTTTAATTCCCATGTGTTTTTGTTTTTTGGAACCTGTAGGTTCTTGGAAACAAGTACCAGACCAAATTGCTTGAGATAATTGATGCCAGGTAAAATGAGTTGGGAATTAGCTGTATAATACATATCTGTTTTGCAACTTCTCTGCATGATTCTCATTCAACCTTTTATTTTGAAATTCTCGATATTTTATAAAACAAATGTTTGTGTTCTCACTTACCAGAACTTTGCAATTTTTGCAGTGAATTGCCGGAATTTCTGGGTGGTACTTGCACATGTGCTGATCAGGGGGGTTGCCTTCAGTCTGATAAGGGACCATGGAAAAACCCTGAAATATTGAAGGTCATTTACTGGACTTTATTATATGTGATGTGCAAGCTGCTATAGTTTTTAGATCGTTCTGCCACCCATGGGGGTGTATGTACTAATTTGTGTTAAATGAACACAAAAAAATAAATAAAAAATTGATCACTTTTATGTTGTTGCAGATGGTTCTTAATGGTGAACCTCGTCGAGCCAGGCAGGTTGTAAAAGTGCTAAACAGCGAAGGCAAGGTTATTGCTTATGCTAAGCCACGGTATCCAATGGTAAGATTTTCTCTATCTTCATCTTTGATATTGATGCATGTGTATCTTGTTTTACCTAACTTTAGCACGTTGCTTTGTATCATGAAGCAGTTTAAAGGTAGTGATACATCCACTGCGGAATCGGGATCTGAAGCTGAAGATATCGCATCCCCTAAAACATTGAAAAGTTACTCCCATCTTCGACTGACTCCGGTTCGTGAAGAGGTAGGTTTATTATTCTGGAATTGGTTATGTGCTATTTTGAGGTGCTGCTATTGGAATATTGTTTTTAATGATATGTATTTTGCATGGACAAAACGAATGATGAAGTCGCATGGGCATGGGGGTTGAATTCTGTTTTAAAATGTTGTTTTTTGTATTTATTCTAGTAATTTCTCTCTATATTTCCCTGGGAACATCCCCTGCACTCTCTTAAATATTTCTGCTTTGGTTAGTTGCAAAGTGAAAACGCATGTGCTCAAAATGAGACCTGGATGTAGTGACAATTTTCGCTTATACCATCTAAAGTAAGTAACCGAGTGTGGTATCTACCAAATTGATGAAGTGTTGAGGCTTGATCTTCTCTTATTTATTTATGTTAATTTTCTTTGTTGAATTGTCAGGCTAAGGTAGTCGGAAAGGCAGGATATGGTGGTAGCTTCCCAGGGTATGATGAATACGTACCTATGGTTGACAAAGCTGTTGATGCTGGATGGAAAAATCCAGCAGCCATCCAGAGGCCTGTTTCCAAAGGTCAGCAATTATATTCTATTGTTCACTGTATCATGTTAATTTCTCTTTGCTATGTTCTTGTCTGCAGCCTCTACTAAGTATGTTGCTTACAATGCTGTCACCTCATCTAATTGTATGAGAGCAGGACGCCCGTGGATCATTTACTCACATGGATTTTGACACGATTACAATGCACAATCCTTTCCCTTTTTACATTTTGTTAGTTTAGCACCGACTTAAAGTACATGTGATTTGAAATAGGTCATTAGGGTTTCTTAAAATTGTTGAATGTTTTTTAGAAAGAACAAGGTTGAATCAACCACCCATTTAAAGAAGGGCTTAGATGGCATCATAGAATGGCCATTTTGATTTAGGTTTCTGCTTTATGCCTTAGGCATTTGACCTCGTTAGTTGTGGTTGCTGGCAACGTTTTGCATCTGCCACCTAATATTGGAGTTTTCTGTTCTTTGTTCAAGAAGAAGTAAAAAAAAAAATCCATCTGTGCTTAGTAAATGTTTCAGTGATGCAACAGATGCAAGGAATCAACTCAAGTGTAGTTTTTTTTATCTTAGTCGTTGCTTTGTTTAATTTTCTCCTTGTATGTTTATTTGATTTAATGTGTTCCCATTTGTGCCTCGTAAATGTCTCCCACTGATGCAACAGATGCATAGAATCAACTTTTGTGATGTTTTGATTTCAGCCTTTTCTGCTGTGTAGTTTTGATTTTAGTCTTTCCCATGTTTAATGTGCTCCATATAACACATTTATGTGATTTAATGCATTATCTTTTATCCATATCTCTTATTTAGTAGATCGTGAAATTTGAAATTTCTGATGCAGCAACAATCACCCTGCCCAACACTGAAAAGACTCCAGAAGGTGTTCATGTTCGAATTTTCATAGCAGTTATGGCTTTCTTTATGACACTTCTCACTCTCTTTCGCTCACTGGCATTCCAAGTAACCAAAAGGCTTCCCCGCACCTTATCTGATTGTGATCAGAGTTCTCCTGAACTTGCCCTTGATGCAACTCAAAAAGAGGAGTGCCATCCCCCTTCACCAACTGCTGCTTTCACTGAGACAGATCTCCTCTCCTCTGTATTGAAAAGGCTAGGTGAGCTTGAGGAGAAAGTTGATACACTTCAAGCAAAGCCATCAGTGATGCCTTACGAGAAAGAGGAATTACTGAATGCTGCTGTTTGTCGTGTGGATGCTTTGGAGGCAGAGCTAATTGCAACTAAAAAGGTTTGATCGCTCTTTAGGCCAGAATTTCATTTTTACTAGCAGAAACATTGATTTCATTACTGCTCTTTTTCCATCAGGCAATCATGTTGGTTAATACCAAATCTGTGAGCTTGCATTCAAGAAACTTTTGCATGTAGCTTTCGTGGCCAAAGTTTAATTTTCATCTACATGCATTTAGTTTGTTTTAACTCAGCGGTCTTTCGTGGCCAAAGTTTAATTTTCGTCTACATGCATTTAGTTTGTTTTAACATGCATTTAGTTTGTTTTAACTCGTGCTTCTGTTTCGCATCTAATCCACATTATCATTGGGTGTCATCTGCTTCCTGAGCAGGCTCTATATGAAGCTTTAATGAGGCAGGAAGAATTGCTAGCATACATAGACAGTCAGGAGGAGGCCAAGTTCCACCGGGTAAGGAGACAGATCTCTGTTTTATTTCTATATGGGAAATACATTTTTTGCTTAACTACGTGGCTAACTTTGTTCTTCCTGCATATCAGAAAAAGAAGTTCTGCTGGTAAGCTTTTTTGCCGAGGGAAAATGAGAGATAATGATGGCGCTCTTGTCCGGTACTTAAATCTGTTATTTCTATACGAGTGTCTGACATACGATCGCAAATGTTGTCTCTCTGGGATATGCTTTCAAAATTAATGTAATTTTCTGTCGCCGAGTGTAGAAAATACAGACCTTGTTGCGAGGAAGTTTGCATGAGCAATTTGTCTTCTAAAATCATGTTTGGGACCTGTGTGTGATATAGTCGTTGTCTTCAACGTATCTTTTTCCAATCTCGATCTCCGAAGACAATACTACATATTAGATGTGACATATTTAATCTCCTTCCATGTTTTATCTTTATTATCATATAGTTCTGTGTAGACAAACCAGGCTTGACGTTAAAGTTAACTCCTATTTTTTTCAAAGAAGTTGAATTATTTTTTTTGGTCTGCGACTCTAAAGGTGAATTTTGGTATAACGACAGAAATATAGAATTTATTTTGATTTCATTTAAAGTTGAAACTTTAATTAATCTCAACCCTTGCACTGCCCTGAACATCCGTGTGGTAATGAGGTAAAATGTATATCAATCCAATCACAGAATGCTCTCATCACACTGAAAGGGTCGGTGTTTGTATAATTTACAGAATCACGAGGATGATTTTATAATAACCATATAATATACATGGACTTTGAGTTGGTGTTATAAAAAGCAAACAATGTCTGAAAACACTCAGGTATTACGGGGCTAAAAATCTCTGCAGCCGCCATTGTAAGTGCACAGTGTCTATCTATTGCCTCATAAGCATGAACTCTTGATTCAAAATCCAAAAATCTGGAAGTATGAACAGACATTAAATTAGAAAAACGCATGCATGAATCAGCTTTTGCTAAGCAATGTCAGAGATGTGTAGACTTACACTCTTTTTCTTCTTTTTCTTTTCGATGTAGGCTAGGAGTTCCTGCTGTTTTGCAACTGCATCCTCAAGTGCCTGTACAAGAAAAACAAAACGAAAGAAATCAGCTCTCGAACATTACACAAGGCTGATATTTTCTTACAGACAACAGCTCCGGATAAAATGGAAGAAAATCGAGTAGGTACCGTTTTGACCATTGATAGCTCTTGCTCTAGGGAATCTGCTCGCTTGATCGCAGCATTCAGCATTTCCTCTTTCTCAGCGGCCATGGCCTGAGGTTTTGAACTGAGAACACTCAGCTTCTCTTCCATTTCAGCCATGCGCACCATGATGTTCTTGTATTCAGAAGAAGAGATGGACGGTGCTGCCGACACGTGGCTTTTAGCCATCTCATCAGCGTAGTAGGCTTGACTGCCATAAGCAGCAACCTCAGCAAGTTTCCTAGGCATGTTGCGTGATATGCGAACCATGGTGACAATTCCCATCACAACAGTCAGTATCCCATTTACTATCTGAGTGCTCCCTCCTTGAGCCTTGCAAGCACCGTGCACTGGGGGGCGTTCTGTGGCATTGATAGGCAGCAAAAGTCTGTTCATATGAATTCTAGAAATAATCCAAAAGTTTGGCACTGCCTTAAAACGTTTCCGTTTTAGAGAGCTACATATGGACGGATTATGTACCTTTAGAGAGCTCATCTCTATTATTCAATGGTGTAGGCCAAGCAGTATCGATGGTCCTTTTCACCATTGGAATGGAGTTCTCATAGTCTTGGTCGCTACCGCACCTCTTGCTCAAGGGAGACTGCAATATAAAGAGAACATCAGAAATGAAGATATGACACCAAGGAATCCCAACGATCGGACTCAAATCCTTATAGCTTACTTCAGGAACTGGAGAAAGAATTGCATGTTCTACATGATTCTTTGGATGGCCATAATCAGCAGCATCAACAGTTACTTCTTTGCTGAAAGAAACGTTTTTCTTCACGTTGCCAGACAACAAAGAGAATGTTAACAATCTATCGATGGCTTAAAACTTGGTGTCTATGATGCGAGTAGAGGTCACAAGATTATGAATACCTTTATGCATGGCTGATCATCCTCGGAGATTCCTTTCTCATGAATTCCTGAAAATGTTTTCCTGTGGCATTTGGCTTCACCATTGTGAACCATCTGGGTCATCAAAATGAAAGAAAATTACGTGATTTATCATTTGTATTATAAAATGCTCGGCAAACGAAGAATTGGTGGTCAACAGAAAAATCATAAGTTGCAACAATTGTACCTTTAAGATGTCGGGATCATTCCATGGACCCTTATCAGAACGCATACAACCACCCTTGTCGGCACAGGTGCAGGTACCACCAAAAATCTCCGGCAACTCACTGGTTAAAGTCCAGAAAAAAGAGGGCACCTTGAGTTTCAGAGGTGGAGTGCAAGAGGCATTGGAAAAGTGAAGTTTCATGTCATCAACAATGAACTTACCTAGCATCAATTGCTTCAAGCAACTTGCTCTGGTATTTGTAACCCAGAAACTGATAAAAAATAGTTGCAACAAATCAGTGACACTACAACGATGGATTAGTTTGGAGATTTATAGAATTTGGTTTTTTTTTTTTTTTTTAATATTTGAGATCAATAGGTGGATGCTTACATGGATTTTTTGGGCAGTCTTGGGGTCAATGAACTGTTTAACAGTGCTCCACAAAAGCCTGAATCCAGGACCACCATTGATGATGAACATCCGATTTAAGGTCTACAATAATCAGGAAATTCGAATAGCATTAGCTGAAACGAGACCATTTATTCATCTAAGGAAAGACAGCAAGCAGAAAATAAATTTAAAACGATTAAACTGATTACCTCTGGGTAATTGTCACCATCAATCTTTGAAATGCGGCCGATAAGTTCCCTTGCAGTTTTGGTGAATTGCTTAAGCCCCTGACCATGAACTTTTTGTCAGCGTTCTTCAAATAGTGTAACAGGCAAACATTATGCAATTCAATATCTTATGTCTGTCTATTTACTAGCAGCAGCAGTCCTCACTTACCACTCCTTGCACATCCAAAATAGTGGTGCTCTGATCAATGTGTTTCTTTGCTGCGATTGAACAGGCCGGAAACTTGACATTGAAGGTTTTCTCAAACTCCTGTACATGGTATTTCATATACCGATCCAATGTCGTGACCTGTATAAGCTTGTTAGCATCAATCTCACCCAGTCTTTCAATGTAAACTGGTCTTCCTTCCTTGTCAATTCCATGATATCCTTGTGGATAGTGTTTCAAGACTTCATCGATTTCCTTGAACTCAAATTCCTGAAAGAACCCAAAAGCACAGAAATTCATTTACTACCATACTGCGTGATGACACATTCTTAATCTTTTATGTAAATAAGTAGGTTACCTCCATGATTGTGTCAGCACCGAATTCCTTCCTCCAACTGAGCATATCAGACCACATTTGCTTTGCGTTCTCAATATCAAATTTCCTGGCCCTTAAAAATCTGTATCATGAGACAACATGTGATCGACCCAAGCAGTTAGATCAAGTCAAAGAAGTATTTTTCATGAAAGCTGAGCATGCCATTCTAAACATTAACGACAGAAAAATGAAAAGTAACCTTAGCATCATATGGTGATCATCATGCTTAGAGGGTAGTAGTTCATCCAAAATAAGTGCTTGGCGAAACGCATCCACTGCCTGTAATTCCTCAGCATTAAGGTTGTCTTCAATTGCAATTGACATTACTCTACTGTGTCTCCGGCCTCTCTTTGTCAAAGAATTCCTGAACTTGTTCGAGGCACTAATTGCCTTCTTTTTCAATGATCCAATCTTGGTCTTCCTATCATCCTCGGAATATTCAGCGTCGGATTTCTCAAGACCTGTTTAAATCATAGATAATGAAATGCACGAACGTCGAAACTTTTAATGGAACTACTTTCACAGGCATATTTCAAACTAACTCATTATAAAGAAAGAAGTTGTTCAGCAGAGGAATGTGTTATTTTCCTTCCTGCATATTTCCTTTCCACAGATTCAATAGACCATCGCGTGCATATTTTCATGTTCCAGAGTTTCAATAAACCATTGCATGCATATTTTCATGACTGTCAAAGAACCAAAAGAATGGCCTGTCTTTTGAGCACTAATCCATGTTTCCTTATCTATTAGAATTCCCATTTCAAGCTGTGAACATAACAAGAAAAGAGATAAATTGAAGGTGGAAAAAGTATCTTTCTTTTTGTTTCCCAAATCATGAAAAACGAGAACCCAGAATTCGAGAGTGCGAAAATGGTATGTGATTCGAAAACTGAAAAGGCACTGGCTTTGTAGTACACTTGTATATATGTTAAACAGGAAGGCAAGAATCACAAAACGATTGAACAAGAATAACCCTTCAAATAAAATCGAAGTCTTAGAGCACTTACCCCCTTTGATATCTCGATCAAGCGGTCCAGACATAGTATCAGCCATGGCTAAATTTTGCAAAGGTGGTGACCTATTTGTGATTTTCGGAGTACCAGGAGAATCAAGCACTTCGTAAATTATGGCCCTCGCGAAGAATATTGTCAGGCCTACAACCATGTCAAAAGGAAGGAAAAAAATTCAGCAAGGAGACGGATCCGATGCAACAGAGAGTACTTCATTTTTTTTTTCCCAACCTGTAAATCCTAGCAATCAAAGTGCTCTGAAAACATATGCATCATTTTGGGCTTATAATTGGCTAGTGTAGCGAGGGAGTTCAAAACGTTCAAAAATGAACATTAAGAAATAATAGGAAACTAATTCAATGAAAATCATATTAATTACTTTCAGACAAAGAAGCCCAGAAATATTAGGAAGGGAAATAATAGCAGGAAATTGAGAAATGATTAAGGTAAAAAGTCCACGACATTATGCACATCTTGTAATCGTACGCAATTACAGGTGCTTAATGGCCCTATAAGGACACCACATCAGCATGTTCTTATTTTTGTGTATGAATGTTGACCTGAAGATACCACTTAACCATATAACCTTCCTGATGGCCCTGCTACACAGGGACGTTAAAAGTTTAACAATTAGAATCAAACCCATACATGTGCATGCATCTGAACACTTCAAAATGTATGTATTCCAGGGACACAAAGTTAAGGAAACAGGAGCATTATCCATAAGAAAAGCACACATCGCTCAATCCATGCAAATGAAAGAGCTAATTGCCAAAAAGGGTTGGTAAACAATATCAAGAAGTGCAAGGTCTCGAAGCAGGAACAAGGTTCTTCAAATGAAGATGGAAGAGAAAGGAAAAAAAGAGGAAAAAGAAATTACCTTTTGGCAAGACTGCAGGGAAAGAACCCGAAGGGTGCAAATAGGAGGGATATTTAACACCCGTATCAGTCTCTCACGTAGGTGGTTCTAATTATAAATTGGACAGCGAAGATGATATTGACAGAATTAGAAATCAAGAAATTTATAGCTTGTTATCATGTCTTCTATTGACATGGTCTCATCTAACATCTGTCGGCAGTATCAATCTCTCAGTTAAGATAAGAGACATACAAGCAAATCCCTTCAATCCTGGATTAACTGACCTTGCATAACGTCTTTTCCTTTTTGCCGGCAAGATTTCCTCCTCCTTTTTTAGATGGTACTCCAATACCATTAATTCATTACAAACCAATTTCATCAAAATCTCATGAATTGAATAATTCCACTCCCTTGTAGATCTCATAAATCTGGTGGTCGGCATTTAATGGGAAGAATGTTTTTAGTAAATTTTCTTTTTCTTTTTTCAGCATTGTTCCTATATACTTACTCATCTATCTTTAGCTAATCTTTTCCGTTTGCTGCTGCTCTCAGCTAGGGTGATATTTGGTTATATCCTTTATTCGATCCAGATACCCTTAAGACATCTGTTACTGATCGTAGTTTGCGCACAACTACTACGAGCAGTCACCATAAATTCTCATTTCATGTCTCTGTCTAATGTGTGATAAGGCTGGTAAGCTTACTAGGAGCGGTGGATATACATGGTTGAAGATGGATGATTCAGTCCATGTGCTTGCTGATAGTTAGCGATCATAATCACACAATCTTTTCGACATTTTACAGTTAATTGCGTAGAGTTTGTGGTGGTCTGAGTTGGGAAGCAGAAGTCAATTGCTTGTTTGTGGAGCTCCACTAAGTTTACAACCATTTCATTACTGCTCTAATTGATTAAAAAACAAACCCTGCAATTGAGTATTGCAACCACTTCATTATTGCTCTGATGGGTCCATGAAGAAGACCGGGCCTTCTATATAAAAGAAATCTTGAAATGATATTAAGTCAATTCCTTCTCCGATTATCGCCAAGAGAAAAAGAAAAAAGAAAAAAGAGAGTCAAATACTCCCCTACTATGTTTTGTAAGAGAAGGAAATTTTTTTTTAAAAAAACAGAGCCTGCTTTCTGTTCCCATGCACAACTTACTATTCATTACAATATTCTAATCATTATGCTGCCTCTTGTCAGTCTAGGTGCTGTTTAGGGTGTGTTTGGTATTGTGGTAGCTTTTGTGGTTGTGGTTTGAAAAAAGTTGTTTTATAAAAAGTACTTTTAGTTGAGGTTGGTTTGAAAAAATAGGTGTTTGGTTAAAACTGTGGTTGAAATTGAGGTTGAAGAAAAAATAATTTAATGTGTTTGGTTAAAAATGCTTTTAAAATTGAGGTTATAAAATAATTTTAAAAATATATATTAATACTGATGATTTTTAATTTAAATATTATGGATTTAATTATTGCTATTATATCATGAAATAAATCATACTTTATATAAAATATTTTTTATTATTCCATGAAACCATTTATAATTCCATTACGTATGAAATACATCCGACAAAAACTACAGTTTTCATAATATTTTTAGCATGTAATAAAATTGAATAAAATATTATCATGTATAAAATTCACTTATAAACTAATTTTTTTAAAAAAAAACACACTAAAAAATTAACACTTAAAAAAAATAAAAAATAAAAATAAATAAATTTCACGCAATGCAGTGAACAGTGCAAGAGAATTGCACTGTTCACTTTTTTAAATGAACAGCGTAATTTTCTTTCACTGTTCATGTGAATAGTGTACCATGCACACTGTTTATGCTACTTGTACTGTTCATTGAACAGTCAATTAACATGAACAGTGCAAGAAAAGCAGGAAAAACTTGCTTGCGCAAACCGTAGGTAAAAAATCAATTTTGTGTGGGTCCCATGACCAAAACACAGCTGCTGAAGATAACCAAACACCTTACTGCTGCGTTTGAAAAAAAAAAGCAGAAGCTAACGCAGCGCCAAACACCTTCTTAGTAACGTGGTTGCGGGTGAGGTTAACCCACAACCACACTAAATGTTATTTGGTTAATAAGAAAAAAATAATTTTTGATAATGAGTTTCATCAAAATCTCAGTTGAACTGCATGTTTTAAAGAAGGAGCAAAATACTGCTTCTTGTAAGGGAGAAAGAAGAATAGTGGAGCATGGCTCCATTGTTACAATTTTTTTTATTTTTTTTTGAAAAACATTGCCAGAAGTTTAGTTTTTTTTTTTCTTGAAAAACCAGTGCAATTAATTGATTTTACTCATATTGTTCACGTGAACATGAACATTATTATTTTTTAAAAAAATTAGTTTAAGGTGAATTAAATTTACTCGTACTGTAATCTCAATTTTATTCCTGATAATATTTTACCTAATTTTATTGTACGCTTAAAAAATCATTTTTATGTAGTTCTTATCGAATGAATTTTGTATATAATGAAATTGTAATTTTTTTAAAAAAATTGTGTTTTACTTGAAAAAATAGTATTTAATATTATTTAATAACACTACATAAATTAGAAAGATATCGCATGATAACGTAGCATTTGTGGAATTTGATCGCAATTCCAATTATGTTCTTGCTGGGTCCAACCCAGCTAAAAAGAAATTCAGTTTTTATTTTTATTTTTATTGTGTTTTATTCAAAAAATTAAAAGGAGATCGCTTGATGTCGTAACAAAAAATTCAGTTTTTGTTGTTGCGCGCTTAATAAACCATGAAAAATATAGTCCTTGTTGGATACATTTTGTATGTAATGACATTGCACATAGTTTAATGGAATAATAAAAAATATTTGATATCAATATTACTTATTTAATGATATAATAACAGTGGTTAAATCTATAATATTTAAATTAAAAACCATTAGTATTAATATATATATATATATATATTAATTATTTTATAACCTTAATTTGAAAAACATTTTTTAACCAAATACATTAAACTACTTTTTTTTCAACCTCAATTTCAACCACAGTTTTAACCAAACATATATTTTTTCAAACCAACCTCAACTAAAAGTACTTTTTATAAAACAATTTTTTAAAAACCGCAACCACAACAGCAACCGCAATACCAAACACACCTAAATCTTTTAACTTGGTTTTGAGAGCAGGTTTATCTTTTCATCATTATATAAACGGGTTGCGTGGAGTTATTTATATAATTGAGCTTTTAATTCAACAGTTAAATCACTCATTTAACCCTTTAATTAAATAATTCAATGTCTACTGCTCAAATGTATTTTTGTATTTTTTTTTTAGAATAGTGTAACCTTAAAGACAAAACTAACTAAACTCTTGTTTAAGATTTTTTTATCATTTTATTTTGTTTTTATTATAAATTTCAAGGATTCCAGGGTATCGTTAAAAAATATATTTATTAATTATAATTTAAAAAAAGCTTAATGGTATGCACCATCACGTGGACAGCCTCGTGTCGTTCTGGCAACGCGTGAAGGGTTGTCCAACCACCAAGCACCGCATTTCAGGATGATTTTTAGAAGGTCTTGGCGTTCTCGACACCATGAGGTGGTGCGAGCGCCACAATTCATAGCGGTTTGGCTCTAAAAACCATTTCTTTTTACCCCTCTATTCTCTCTCTACCACCTAGATTTTCATGTAACACCTCCAAAATTCAAGAACAACATTTTAACTTGTTGGTTATTCAAATTTGATCTTTTTTTTATTATAATTTTTTTTAATCTTAAATGGTCTATAAAATTGGCGTGTCTTTTTAATTTCACTCATGTTATGTTTTTTTAATCTTTCAAATCTGGTTCTTATTTTTTTTTATTGCTATTTTTTTTTTAGTCATTCTTTAAATTGATTTTGTTTTTCTATCAAGGTTAATCTATCTTCTTTTATATTGTTAATTGTTTTGGCATTGACAAGTTTTTATTTGGGATCATTTTTAAAATTGGTTTTGTTTTGTGATTTCATCATTCTTTGTTTTTTTTTTCTATCAAATTTAATTTATATTCTTTTAATTGTTGATTTTTTTTGCTTTGAGAACTTCTTAAAATTTTATTTTTAAATTGACTTATAAAAAACTTCTTAATTGGGTCCAGATCTAGGTTTTTATGGGTTATGTTGTAACCCATTTTTGGGTCCCCATGAAAAATAAAATAAATAGCCAAAAGAGGTTAGAAAAAATAACAGGAGGCAGAAGCGCTCAGAAAACAGTCAGAAAATTGGTCAAGGAATTTTAAAAATACAAGGATTGAATTTTTGACAAATATTCTTAAAGGATGAAAGCCCTATTGAGAAGGAAAATTTGAATTTTGAGGAGAAAAGCCCAAATTTGGATGTTTATGGATTTAATTGGATTTTTATTTGAATTTATAGAAGATTTGATTGCAAGAAAAATTGATTTTTAAGTCAATTTGGGCTTTAATTAGAAGAAATTTAAGTTCTGGGGCCAAAATATATTTTTTAGAAATTTATTAGGTCAAATCAGGGGCTTAATTGCATAAATATTGAAGTTTAAGTGCCAATTAGGGATTTAATTAAGAAAATCCGAAACCAGAGACCAATTTGGAAAAACCGGGTAAATAAAGGGGGCTGTTTTGCTTTGGATCAGGGGCCTAACTGAAGAAATTGGAAGTTTATTGATCAATTGAGGGCTTAATTGCATAAATCAGAGGCCAAGGACCAAAGTGAAAAACGCGGCCAACAAGAGGGACGGGGACCGAATTGGAAGGGACGCAATTGAAATGATTAAAGATGATTAAGGACTGATTCGCAAAAGCATTCTGGCACCTTTTTTTAAAAAAATGAAACGGTGCGTTTTATCCAAAACGACGTCGTTTCATACATAAAAAAAAAAAAAGACCGAACGGTGCCGTTTTGAACGGCACTGTTTCCCTTTCTTCTTCCCCTCCCCTGAACCTGCAACAGAAGAAGAAAAAAACTGTGTTTTTTTTTAAAAAAACTTCCCGCTCTCTCTCTCCCCTGCATCTCCACAGAATTACCTGAAGCCCCCACACCGTGGGACCACCGAACAAAGGCATTGGCCGACCACCGGCCGAAAGTAGAGAAACGGCCTTGCTGTCGCGGGTGGTGGCCGACCAGCCACCCGCGAAACCCGCTCCAAGGCGTACTAACAATGGTTCCCCACACCTGTTCTGCCCCTATAAATAGAGAAGAAAACCGAAGAAAAAGAAAGGAGGAGGGACCCGAGAGAGGACCGGGATAGAGAGAGAGAGAGAGAGAGAGCGAACCGAACACTTGGAAACAGCCGCAGCGCCGCCGCCTGGAGCCACCGTGCACGAGCCACACCACCGCCAGCGACCGCCTCCTCTACGCCAGGTACATTTTCTTCTCCCCCTATTTTTTTTGTCTTCTGCAGGTTTGCCTCCTGCATGCATTCTGCATGCAGGAGGCGGGGGAAGAAAATTAATTCTTCCCCCGCTGGGCCTGGGGCTGCTGGGCCAGCCCGATGCTGGCCCAGCCTTGCAAGTCTGAGCCGGTCTTGGCCCAGACCGTAGGAGTTTTTTCGGGCCGAGATGGGCCCACTTTTGTTTATCGGGCCGAGATCGGCCCCATTTTGTTTCTCGGGCCGAGATCGGCCCGTCTCCTTTTTGGGGCTGAGCCTGGCCCATTCACTTGGGCCGGCCCAGCCCTATAATATATTATATATTATTATAAATTATAATATATATGTGTGTGTATGTTATATATATATATATATATATATATATATATAATATAATATTTATAAAAAAATCTGAAAAATCTAAAAAAAAATGTTGTTATTTTCCTTTCATATATATATATATTTTTTAAGGGGGTTTGTATTTTTTTTTATACTGTGGAGGTATAAATTCAGTATTTAAAATATCTGATTTTCGTCGAGACACCCGAAATTTTCAAAGATAAATTTGTTTTTTGCTTTCAAAAATTTCTAAAATTCCTTTAACATATTGTTGATTTTTTTTTTCGTACATCTTTTTAAAATGACTTAATATTAGTTTGTATTTTTATGTTGTGGAGATACAAATTCAGTATTAAAATACTCGATTTCGTTAAAAAAAAATATATATTGTTTTTTTTTTTTTTAAAAAAATATATATATTTTTGCGTGTTGCATACGGCCAATACTCTAACATGTTTTGAATGTTCTTTTTATATAAAAAATAATATATTGGAAGCTTCGAAAGTGTGTTTTCGCATAGATTTCTTAAACACAAATTATTTTCTTGCATTTTTGGATTTTACAACATGTTTGTAAAACTCCAAAGGGTATTGGCCAATATTCCAAAAATTATAAAAATCTTATTTTTGGGGAGAAAATTTATTATTCACCGCTAATGTTTGGATAAAGAAATCCTTAAAAGGATGGATATCCAAAATATTATTGGGAGTAATAAATCCGCACACATTCTTGAAAGAAGCCTTGATTATAATCGAGGACATTTCAATTTTTTTTTTTATTCCACGATTTATGTGTCGCAAACTTTTGAAATACTAAGGGAAAAATGAGCTTTCAAAGCACATGGAATCTCCTTAGATTTCTATCCAAATCAATTGACGAGCCTAGAAAATACCAACACCATAGCAATTGTAGAGCAAACCAAACACCAAGCAGCTTACCTTAGGTAGGGCGTACTAGGGGTGCTAATACCTTTCCTTTACGCAACCAATCCCTTGCCTTAGAATCTCTGAAAGACCAGTTAGGGTTTCTAGTGACCAAAATACTAGGTGACGACTCCAAAGAACCAAATCAACAACAAAAAAAAAAAACAGAACAAAACGAAAGTCGCCAGTCGAATGTCGCAAAACAAAATTTTTTGGATTTTTTTTTTTTGGTGCGACAGGTTACAAGCTTTTTTAGATTTGACTAGGTTTAATATGTTTGTCCGGTTCACTTAGTTTTTACATGTTTTTTAAGTTCACCCACTATGATTATTTTTAATCTTTAAAACTTGGTTTTTATTCTTTTAATTTATATTTATTTTATTTGGTATTTTTTTTATTTTTTCATTAAATTGCATTAAATTTGGTTCTTATTCTTAATTGATTTAATATTTGTTTTTTTATGGATGTTTTTTCCTTTAAGGTTTTTGTTTAGGAATTAAAAGTATAATTGAATAAAAAATTAAAAGTACAATAAAAAGTAAATTTTAGGATGAAAAGTGCAAAATTTATACCAAATGACATAGATCAAGTCCAACCTAGGTGCTAAACGAAGAGAAAGAAAAAACAAACACCATTGGCTTTTTCATGCACTAAGGAAAGTCTAAACAAAATGGTTTCCAGCATTTCAATTATAAAAATACTATTCCTATGTATCTTACAAAAATATCAAAATATTATTCAGTGTAATAATATTTTTTTACTAGTTTTTTCCCTTTAATTTCTTTTTTAAAATCTATGTTTTTTCGGTTTGTTTTTTATGAGATTATTTATATCTCATGATTTGACAAACTCATCTAGATTAATTCAGGTTATTTTTTATTTATATTTTATTATTTTTTAATTTCATCATTTAATATTTATTTGATTGAAAATTGTTTGGATTATTTCTAAACCTTGCCACGCCAACCAAGTTATATTAAATTATTAAAATAGTTGTGTATTAAATATAATAAAATACAATTCATTCTTCTAAATAACTTTTTACCATTTAAAATGTATATAAACAAAAAATAACTATATTCATAATATTCAAACAACTATATTACCAATTTGACTCTTTTAAATATCATCTCACTCCAAACATGCTATGTAACCAATTCAAGTAACTATGATTTCACACAAATAATTTTATGAATTTTTCTTTAAAATATATTCTAAGAGTAAAAATATATATGTTTGTGCAATTTGTAGATACAAAAACAGATTCTAATTAAAATCTTAAAAAATTATTGTTTACATAATAATTTTCACGGGTAATTCTAAGCAGTTAGGTATAAGTTTGTTATAACTAGATGAAAATCTGTCTCAAACAAATTATGTAAATCACTCAGCAGATACATTTATAAATTAAAGGGACAAATCTAGATCCTTAAGAAGGCCTAGTCGCGTTATACCAAAATAATAACTTAAAATAAAAATAATTTTTAATTTAATTGTGTGATCGCACTCAAATTTTTATAGAAATTTTTAAAAATTGTTTTTCTTAAAATAATAATGAAATTATTATTTTGATTGTTAGATTTTTAAATTTTAAAAATCTCACACCAGGATCTTAATTTTAATAGTTTTGTTATGTTATTTACAAACCAATCAATTGATTTAACAAACCGGTCAACCAATTAGACGTAACTTTAAATAAATATCACAATTTACAACCACAAAATTAATTAAAATTTTGTTACTATTCTCAACCCCATCATCTAAAAATATATTATTTCACCACAACTTTTGTTTTTTTTATCATTTCACAGACCAATTTATCCCATTAATTTCCACCCAAAAAAGAATTAATGGCAGGGCATTTTTTTTTCTTTCTCTTGACTCTGTAAAACCCTAAAAACACAAACTCTTTCCGACACTCACTTCTCCATCAATGGCGACTGCTACAGATCTCTCTCAGTCACGCTTCATTTCCAAAACCCTAACTCACTCCCTAAATCAAAACCTATTTTCCAAAAAATCAATTTTGCCCTTTAAACTAACAAAGAAAAACTCTCTCAAACCCCTTTCTCTCAAGGCAGTTATTTCCCAACAAAACCCCGCTACAACCACAGCACAGGAAACCACACAGTTTAAGCATTGTTTCACCAAATCCAAAGATGGGTTTCTCCGCTGTGAGAACCTTAAGGTTCAGGAGATTATGGAGAATGTTGAGAAGAGACCGTTTTATTTGTATAGTAAGCCACAGATTACTAGAAATGTTGAGGCTTATAAGGATGCCTTACAAGGACTGAATTCTATTATTGGTTATGCTATTAAGGCTAATAATAATTTGAAGATATTGGAGCATTTGAGAGGGTTGGGTTGTGGTGCTGTTTTGGTAAGTGGTAACGAGCTTAGGTTGGCTCTTCGGGCCGGTTTCGATCCCACAAGGTATGTTTATGATGATTTAATTGTGCATCTGGGGAGAGACTGTGTGTCTTTTTATGTGTTTCGGGTTATTAGAAGACTAGGCCTTGTTTTCTCTCATGTATTTTAACTTAAAAGTATAGCGTGTCTTTTTATGAATTTTTTGTTGTTGGAAGGTTGAGTTGAGACTTGTTTTTGCTTCTTTTTTGTTTTGTGTCAGTTTTGAAATTTTATCCGTGCCAAACTTAAATGAGCTTGGTTTTGTGGTATTTAGTTTAGGATTTGCTCATTGTATTATAAAGGGCTAGTTAGTGTTGTGTTTGTGGGAGTTTTTGTGTTGTCTGATGTGGTTTAAATGTGTGGATGAACAGGTGTATTTTTAATGGAAATGGGAAGCTGCTGGAGGATTTGGTTCTGGCTGCTCAAGAAGGTGTTTTTGTTAACGTGGATAGTGAATTTGATTTGGAAAATATTGTGGCAGCTGCTAGAATTGCTGGCAAGAAGGTTAATGTTCTACTCCGGATCAACCCAGATGTTGACCCTCAGGTATGTAATAGCTATCATGTGAGCAAGTGAGTTGATGGAAAAGAAACAGATACTAGAATAGTAGAATGTTTGTTAATCTGGTCATGTTATTTGAAATTGGCACCAGAAAAGTTATAGCTAGTTTGTTGACTCGGTTAATTCATGGCCTAGGTAAACTTAGTTAGAAATTTGAAATAGGAACCGGAGTGCCTCTGTATATTTTAATATATCTCTTCAACAAGTTCCATAATGAGTATAACAGCCTAATTGTTCGATGGAGAGAAGAACCTTTGGATATTTTTGAGTCAATAATATATATGTTTAGAAAGTCCTTGGCACTCCTTAGTTAGAGGAATCATAAGTTGCCTCATTCTATTTTCAGCCTTGAAATTTCATGAACAAGAACTTCAGCCACTTGAATTGATTAAAGCCACTGAAAAAGTTAGTTTAAAATTGTAGTTTTGATGGTCGGGATTCAGAATTGATGTTTGATCTTTTCTATTTAGGAATTGATATGATCAACATTGATTTGTTTCAGTAAAGAAAGAAGTTCAACTTATGCCAAGTACTTTAGCTTTTCTAAAGTAATTCATATAGAACAAAGTCATATCTCTCTCCCTTCTGCTTTGGCAATCTGCTTCATCAGTACAAGCAGTCATGTTCAACACCTTTTCCTTCTGCTGCTGCTCCATAATGGAATCCCTGTTAACGCCACACCTCAACACTTCCTCTTTTTCATGCCTAACTTGCTGCCTTAACAACATGGCAAGTGCTATTTTTGTCCATGCGTCAATACTGTTGGACAATTTATCTCTCTTCCCATCACCACCTCATCCAGCTCCATTATAATATATTTAATCCTTAACCCATGACAAGCAGGTCCTTTCATGCTGAAAAGTCAAGATGAGAAATTCTTTGACATTGTAGTTTGTGCTGATTAAGTTTCCAAAAGTATATGATAAAGATTTTTGTGGAGATTGCTGCGTTTGTTTCATTTTTATAATCAAATGCTTTGTGCTTGTATTCTTTAGGTCCATCCTTATGTTGCTACAGGGAACAAGAACTCTAAATTTGGTATTAGAAATGAGAAGCTGCAATGGTTTCTGGATGCTGTAAAGGCACACCGTGATGAGCTGAAGCTTGTGGGGGCCCATTGCCATCTAGGATCAACCATCACCAAGGTATCCCAACAGAAAACTCTTGGCTTTTTTTTCTTTTCTACTAATTATTGGTTATGATGCTTGAAATATTCTTATCATTTATTATTCTTTCTTATTCTATTCAATTCTGTTACCACCACTCTCCATTTTTCTGGGGCATATATACTTTCATGTATTTTCTTTCTCTATGCATACACTGCTATTAGTCATTGAACGCAAAGTTGAACCTCTCTTTGCTATGTCTTTTAGGTGGACATATTCAGGGATGCTGCAGTTCTCATGGTTAACTACATTGACGAAATCAGAGCTCAGGGCTTTGAAGTTGATTACTTAAACATTGGAGGTGGTTTGGGTATAGATTATTATCATTCTGGTGCAGTCCTTCCTACTCCAAGAGATCTCATTGACACTGTAACAATCATATATCTAAATCATGTTCAGTACACTCCAACATATGGAAATTCTTAATATTGACACTATTAGTTGTTGGTTTAGGTTCGCGAACTGGTTCTCTCACGAGATCTCAATCTCATCATTGAACCTGGGAGATCGGTCATTGCAAATACTTGCTGCTTGGTGAATAGGGTCACTGGGGTTAAAACTAATGGAACAAAAATTTTTGTTGTGATAGATGGCAGCATGGCTGAACTTATCCGTCCTAGTCTTTATGATGCTTATCAAGTAAGTATCAGAACATGATAAACCCTTTTCAATATTGAGTGTGTCATGTTTAACAGTAGAATAATCTATTTATTCTATGGTATTATGATGTCATTTTTTTTATATATTCTATCATCTGGAAGTGGCTTTTCATTTAGTGTGCTTTTACTCAATAGCAACACTTAGCTATTTTAGGTATCCCCTTTTGATCCAGTCTTACTGTCAAATATTATATAATACAGTAACATCTTTGTTTGTGGAATGACTGTGATTGTAGGGGGTACTGAATGATGCCCTTGAAAATGATTTGGGTATCTGAAATATGTTTGACATTCTTTAGGGTTGGCAATGGTTGACTATTTCTAGGAGGGCCCCTGCTTATTATACTCGTAGCTATGGATCTATTGCTATGGATAAACATAATATTTTATTAAATTGAAGGAATTTGGCTTCCCTCAGACATGTATGTTGTTATATATATAGATATGTTATCTCCCTGTTGACTACAATTTCAAGTTACTAGGGGTGCCTTCTTTTTTTCCACATGATCATATCATTACTAAAAGCTGTTCTCTTTCTTGCTTGGAGTTGACTCGTTTTTTTGTTTGGTTTCAGCACATAGAGCTTGTTTCTCCTGCATCACCCAAGGCTGAGGTTTCAACTTTTGATGTGGTTGGTCCTGTCTGTGAGTCAGCAGATTTCCTGGGAAAGGATAGAGAACTTCCAACTCCAGTCAAGGTTTTTTGTTCCTCCTCTTTCTTTTGTTGTGGTTTGCAACAAGAATCTTCATTTTCTCATCAAGAGCTTTTCTGCAGGGAGCTGGTTTGGTTGTTCATGATGCAGGTGCTTACTGCATGAGCATGGCATCGACATACAATCTCAAGATGCGCCCTCCCGAGTACTGGGTATGAATTAACTTTTGATCTGACAACACCTTGTGCTATAAATTATGATTGAATGTCTGTCTCACCAACACATTGTTTGTTTGCTAATGCGTTAATGATTTATGCTGTTTAAATTATATTTGGCTAGAAACATGGTTCCCAGAGCTTGAGTTTGTGTTTGTGTTTGTAGGTTGAAGAAGATGGAACAGTGTCCAAAATTCGGCATGGGGAGACATTCGAAGACCATATTCGGTTCTTTGAGGGTCTTTGATTGCAGACAGTAACCACTTCTACTGAGGCAATGAAACCTGATTTTTGCTTGTATTGTGTTTGCTGCGTATCCCACCCTGCTGCTGGATTTATTCATTGCATCAATTCCCAGCCTCTTACAACTTAAATACTCAAAAAGATATATATATATTTCTGAGTTAAAAACATTTAAACAGTCCAGAATTGAATCTAAGCTTGTGGGCTTCGACGGTTTGTACCAAGCTTTTCAAAGGCCGGTATTTGCATCCAATGCCCAATTGAAAATCAGACTCTGCTAACTGGACCTCTTTGCAAAGCACTTCTCAATCGGTGTTCCTCTAAATGAATTTTAGGCCTATGTAAATGTAAAGGAACAAAGCAATACATCATCAGAATTCAATAAATTTCGCTCTGAAATCACCATGGTAACCTTTGTAATATCTACCTATATATTTTTATTATTTTTCAAGTAGTGAGTGTGTAGATGAAGAGTCCAGCCATCTATAATTATTGTGCAGCCTATCTGCTTGCCAAACATATAAGACACATAAGGGTTCTGTGGTGATTGTTTTTTAAAGTGATTTTTATTTTAAAATATATTAAAAAATAATTTTTTTATTTAAAAAATTATTTTTGATATTAACATATTAAAATAATTTTAAAAACATTAAAAAATATTAATTTAAAGTAAAAAAATAAAATAATTTTTTTTTTATTCTGATATGCAATATCAAACACTATATAATACTAGTGTGTTTCCAACATTTTTCTTTTTTTGGAAGATAATTTGCTTGACAAGTCGAACAAGGAGATACTTGCTGATTTTTTAGTCCACATATTTTTATCACTTAAATCTTGAATCTAGAATTAAATGGAGGTGCACTATCTTTATTAGAAAGTGACCCTATGCTCTTTGTTATGAAGCATAATAGAGATTTGATTGAGATAATTGATCAACATTGCATAGAGATTTGATTGAGATAATGACATTAAGTCTTTAATGATCACAGAGGAGGGATAAAATAAAAAATCAGGATGAAGGTCTGATTTGATCAAACCATAAATAGGAGGCGGCTTTTGTAATTACGGTGATAACAGTTGTTTTTTAAAGATATTTTATTTGAAAATATATTAATATAATATATTTTTTATTTTTAAAATTTATTTTTAATATCAACCCATCACAATAATGTATTTTAAAAAATATATAAAATAAAAAAATATATTTTTAAAAAAGACACGATGTGAACGCATATGGTCGAAATACATGGGCATAAACTATCAACTATAATTGCTCTTGTCTTTTTGCTACCCTTTATCGTTTCACTTTACAAGCCAATTTCTGTGCAGAATGCTCAATGTTGTGAGTGGCGGTTCCAATAGGAAAAGGCAGGACCCCCTAGCTGTAAAAGTTTCCTGCATATTTATTGTTTGCCCCCCCCCCCCGTAATTGATATTATTTAATCAAAGTCCTTCTGAAAATTATATATCTCATTAATGGCCCCGTTTAAAATTTTTGTTGTGTTCCTCTGCCTCAACCCCCAGGCCGCCTTTTGCCGCCGAAAGGTTTCTTGTAGAAAATCCAAGCAGATTTCATCACTGGTCCGTATAAAAGCTCCGTATCAGCTGATCTTGAAATGTAATGTCCAAATCTTTAAAAGATCATAAAAGCTTCGGAGTGCCATTGCCATGGCGGCCCCTCGCACGGCCGTGGGGAAGAAACTGTCACCAATAAGTTGACCGGTAGCTAATATTCTCGCTCCTTTTCCTTCTTCAAGGCTATGAAAGCTTGATGCTTGGTCCATCTGAGTTGCTTGGATGCTCAATCCATCAATCAATTGAATAAAAATCTAACTCTCCGCGTGAACGCGAAACTGTTGCCAACACTCCCATTCTGTGGCCATTTTTCTTCCATTGCTTTTCACGATGGAGAATGCAGCCAAAAGGGAAAGAAAGAAAGAAAAGATGGACAGGTGAAAGCAATTTCCTAGTGGTCCTGGATCATCCGTGCATGATCTCGACATACCACTAAACAACCATCTTTTCCAAACTAACTCTATGCTCTGAGCAAGATAGTGTAAGTTGCAACATGCATCTTCCTGGATCACGATCTTGACAATGCGATGGCCCTCCATTTGAGATCCATGAATATTGTACCTTTATTGCTCAGGATAGTATTTGTCGGACGTGGCGAAAGGCGGATTTTAAGGGCTGAAAGGGTTGCCGTATAGTTGTTTTGTTCACGGTCCAAGTGTATTGATTTTATTAGAGATTCAAAGGTAAGGGTTTGATTATGATTATAAAAGTTATTAACACCTCTAATGCACCCTATTTAAGGTAATTTGCTTTGTGGTTTAGAGGTTTTGATGGTTTTCTAGTTGATAGTTTGCAATTTGAGATTTACTCGTATGAATAAATCTGGTGCTTAAGAATTTATTATGGGCTTGTGCACCCAAATAAATTCTTAGGAAAAGGCTCTTTTTAAATTTGTGTATTACGGTGAAAAATACTTTCAATTAAAAATGGTGAATATTTAGAATAACTCTGAGAATTTTCTAGTTAACTTTGATATTTCAAATACCAGTCTCACTTGTAGGTCTAACGTTCTATACCAGGATTTTAACAATTAATTATCATGAATTAAAAAAAAAGATTTTTTTTTTAAAATATTGGTCAAATTCTCATGGATTTAATAAATTGATTATTAAATCCTAAAATGCATGCCAAAACAAATATATATTTTTGTTTTCGTATGAAAATACTAAACAATATGATTTTTTAATAAATTTTTTAGAGATTTAGTCGTATGACATCTTTTTGTTTTTTACTTGAGAATAAAAAAATTAAGTTTTAAGAGGACATTTTCTAAAAAGGGCAAAATCCTAAAAAGAAACTAAAAAATTGTTTTCTTATTTGTTTTTTTATATATATATTCACTCTTTTTTCTTTTTCATCTCTTTTTTTTAGGGGTAAACAAACCGAAAGAAAGAAAATAGAAATGAAACAAATCAAAATAGGTGAAAAACACAAAAACTTAAAATTTTTCAGACGAAAATGGATCACAACAAAAAAAACAAAATAAATTAGATGAATGTTCTTCGTCTTCTCTCAAAATGTGGTTCTTAATCCAGAGTAGATTTCGAACAAAAAAAGTCATGTTTTTGTTCATAAACTTCCCTAGATCAAGAATCAAAGGTTCAAAACTCTTGATGATTGATAAAACCACATGATTTTACACCAAAAAAGGGTTTCGATTTGAAACCTTTACCCTAGGATTAAACCGGTTAAAACTTGTAATTGATGCTAGAAACTCCCAGATTACTTATCAAAGACGATGAACAAACCTATCTAAAACAAAAATTAAACCAAATGAGTTTTGGGACTAGCACTTAAGACAAGATTAAATGGATGAATCTGCTTTAAAATGCAGAAAATCTACCCAAAAAGCTGGCAAACAAGAATGCACCTAGAAAGGCCATTTTTAGGCTCTAAAGTGAGCCCTTCCTCTCCCTACAAACCAAACTATTAATAAGAAACATTGTTATGGCTAAAGAAACAAACAAAACAACACAGAAACTAAAAAAAATGCATTGATTCCAAACCTAAATAACTATCAACTTAAAACAATAAATGGATTTAGATAAAAAGAGCTTCAAAATCTGACCACTTTCACTTCAAATGGTCAGGCTATCCTTTTATTAACAGAAAATGCCTTTGCCTCTTTGCTGCCACCCATGACAAACTTAAAATCCAAGTTTAATGTAAAGAAACGATAAAAAAGCAATCAAAAACATGTCATGGCAATCAAAACTTCATATTGAAAACAAAAGAAAGATCTAGCATGCCTCATGGATTCTACTTTCAAGGTAAGAAAATGTATACCTTCTTGGTTTTAAATATCTAAGTTTGGATTGGTTCTTGGTTTTGCCTCCTTTTCTTTTTGTTTTCAGACCTCCCTAGATTAGAATTGAAGCCTTGAAAACTTTCTGGGTAGGACCTTGCCCTTTAGCCTAAGTTTATTTTCTTTTCTCTCTTTTTTCTTTCCCTTTGCTTTTCTTCGCTTTCTCCCTAATTTTCTCTTATGTTTTTCCTTTCCTATGGTGTTCTTCAACCCTTTTTTATAAGCAGGTTTAGGTCTTCTAGATGGGTTGTTTAGGGTTTTGCCATGGGAGTGTTGGTTTTAGGTGTAGGTGGTTTTGTAGGGTTCTTGGGGACCAAGGTGAGTGTTTCATGCCCTTTAATAATGAGAGAAAGGTTTTAAACCTTTAACATGATCATTCTAGAGGTTTTTAAAAGGAAACTAATGAGAAAGCTGGGCGCTTTTCTACAACTGAATATTCCTGTCAACGTTAAATGAGTTAACCATTTTCAGGACTTTGTTGGAGCATCTATGATGTCAACGTCACATGAGACCACCCGAACTTAGTAGAGGGGGTACATGTCATTTTATTAGACCCATTATTGCTTGATTTAGAGGTTTGTAGCTCTATATTTGATCATTTGAAAGTGTCCACTCAAACAACATAATGTTTGAAACTGTGGTTTTGGTTGACTAGGGACAAGATGTTGTGGATATCCATAGAGAAAATGGGACGTAAACATTTAATATTATAGACATTGGGTTGTAGAGGGGGTGTTTCTTGATCGAATGATGGTGGTTTCAGTCTTTAGAGTGGTAAAAAATATTGCATTTAGTCGTTTGAAAGTGCTCCCTTTATCAGCTAAAAACTGAAGAAAAAAAAACACAATACTTTAAACGGCGTCGTTTTGACTAATTCTTATAGATTGATTTTTTTTATTTGGGATATGTCAAAGTTTAATTAATTCCCTAATCTTCTAATCTCATTTTATTTTATCCTTAATTTCTCTGGGTTTTTTTTTCTTCCTAATTTCATGCAATTGTATCTCTGTCAAACTTCGTTTGTCACCCTAATTTTGAGCATCTTTTACAAGTTGGTCATTGGTTTATGATATGTTCAATTACCCCTTAAATGACCACAAAACTTTTAATTTTTTTGATTTAACCCCTCATTCCTCCCTGATTTCAATCCCTAAAGTCGCGTGCTTTTGCAAGTTGATCTATGGCTCATAGAAAAGTTCAATTAAGCCCTAATTTGCTCGCTAGACTTTGATTGTTATGCAATTAAGCCCTTGATTTGACTAAATCTAACTTTTCAAGCTTCGAATTGAATCCCAAAAATCAATTACTTTGAAATTGACTTTCAAAGTTGATTTCCCTTTCGATTAAACCCTCAATTAAATAATTAAACACTTTTTAAAAATTTAATTGAATCTTGAAACACCAAAAATAAATACTTTTACTAAAGGGTTTTGTCTATTAAACCTTGGATTGCTATTTTGGCATATCAAACTTGCTTGACATTCTTGTGTTTCATAATTGGACTCGGGCATTTCTTTTCAGGTTTGCTTAATGTGTATTTCCTCATATTTATCTTATTGTCATATGCATATACATTAAGGATGGTATATGTAGCTTTGGTTGATTGTGCATCATGTTTAAATGAATAATATGATGATGTTTCAAAATTCAAAGTTTTTAAGAATAGGTTTTTTAGTGGTTGAATTGTAGGTTAATCACAGTTCTAGCAAGATAGTTTATTCTCCATTGTTTATGAAACTTGTAGCTTGTTGTTTTAAAGTTTGTAACCTCTAAAATAATCTTTTTTGATGGGATTTGGAGACCCTTAAATGATAAAGCTAGTGACATTTAAGCAAATGATTACAATAAATGAGAGAATAAGTATTTATTGTTAAGAACAAAAACGTTTTTTTCTTAGTTTTGATGTGATAAATGCTATGAAATTAAGAATATTGTTTTTTAGAATAGAGATTATAAATTATTTACTTGTGTGATTATGAGGGTATTTATAGCCCATAAGTCTTGTTCTTTTATGAAAAAGAGGAGTTGAAGTGTAATTTTACCTTGATAACATTAATAAAAGATAAATATTTATTACACATGCACTAATGAATGATAAATATCCATTATACAAATATTAATGTGGGATGGAATATAATTGGCATTAATATTAATGGGGAATGAGAGACGAATATTCCTAACATTAAAATTTTATGTTAAAAGTCATAAGAAAAAGAAAATTGAGCCTTATGGCCTAACATGAGGCCTATAATGATATTTAGGTCTTTAGCCTTTTATGTCTAGCATACTTCCAAGCCCACTGTCAACATGTATGGCAGCGAGCCAAACTCATGTCCACTTTCTTGGCATATAACTAATTCAAGAGCATCAGATCTTGTAACATGTTAGATCTATACCCGATTAGGAAGGTCAATGAGTCGAGAAGGTTACCAGACTCATGTCTAATTATGCTCGACACGCAACCAAGCTCAAAGATGCTAGGTTTAACAACTTGCCACATCCATGTTCATTTAGGCTCCACACATAGTCGAGCCTAAAGGAGTTGGGTCTCGCAGGTTGTCAGACCTGTGCTTAATTGGGCTTAGCACAGTTAGACCTAAGGGTGCTGAATCTGACAGTTTGTTGACCCCATGCCTATTTAGGCTTAGCACGTATCTATGAGAATTATTTTTTGTATTACCGAATTGATATGAAAACACATTTTTAAAGTCAGACGTAAAAGAAAACTAACCTTTATCAATAAACAAAATGATTCCAAGATATTGTTTTGCTATCAAACAAAAAAAGAAAAACATGTGATAAGTTTCACAAGCATTCATTTAAAAAATAGTCTAAGATTATATATGTGTTTGGTTTTGGATTAGCTTTTGTGGTTGTGGTTTTAAAAAGACAGGTTTAAGAAAAACACTTTTAGTTGTTATTTTAAAAAACAAGGTTTAAAAAATATGTTTAGTTAAAATTGTTGTGAGATGGATGTTACTTGTAAAAGAAATAAAAAAAGCATGTCTTCATGAATAAAAATCAAGTATTTTAGCTTATACAAAACCAAAGTTTGAAACGCAATTAAGCTTGCTTCTTAATAGATAGTGTTTAATGTTACATTCTCAATGTATTTTTGAAAATTTTTGAATTTTTTATTTTTGAATTATTTTTTGTGTTTTTGGACTGTTTTAATGTGTTGATGTCAAAGATGAATTTTCAAAAATAAAATAAAAAATATTAATTTGATGCATTTCCAAGCCAAAAAGAACTTTTGAAAAGCAATCTCTAACACAGTCTAAAACAGACACTAGCAACCTAGCTTTGTTCATGGCTTAAACCCCCTCATTTTGAGAAACATGTAATGAGCTTTTTACTTCCACTCCTTTTCATTTTGTTATCACAAACATTAAAGTCAAGGGGAAAGCAAAAATCTACACCTAAAATATCATGCATGTTCTAATTGATTCCATCTTTTATCAATTTTCTCAATCAAAATCTTTCACATGTTCCAATTTTAATCAATCAATCTCCCATTGTGTTGTATAGTTATTGAAATCATGATGGAGAACTAATTGATCAAACAACTCCAAATAGAAAGGAGACTCAACTGGGACAATAAGTCAGTAACTTGATTGTGACAAATATAATACTTTTAGAGAAATTAAATTGTTATGGTTATGAATATTGTAAGAATATTTGTTGTCAAAATCAAGTTTAAAAGAATGAATAAAGATTGGGTAAGTGGAGAAATTGTACAGATTTGAAAGAAATTTTTCCCTTCTAAGGACACACCTATTTGGCTAAATAAGGAGAAAATATGGAGGGGATTTTGTTTGAAATTTTGATAAAATTGATGAGTTGTAGGTGTTTAATTGAACAAATTATGATTGAATTAGCTTGAAATTAGATGCTTTATATATATATATATAAAAAAAGAGATAAGGGGGCCTTTAGGCCGGCCAAGTGAAGAATTGAGAGAAAATAATTGAAAAATCTGTAATGAATCCTATTAAGAAAGGGTTAATTATTTTATAGCATTAAAGGTGATAATTCCTGGGAAAAGAATGATCAAATTTATATTAAGAAATGCGAATAAGAATGAATTTATCCATTTGAAATTATTGAATAGTTATGAGATAAAAAGGGAGGGGCCAAATAAAACCTGTAATTGTATTTGTAAAAATATTGATAACATTAGTTATGTATGACATGAGATGTCATTACAAGAAGGCCACAAATATTAGGTGCATGACCTTCACGTACAACATGTAGGTATATATATTTTTAATTGGTTGAAGTATGATGTTTTAATATTTCCTTTTAATTTTATAGTTATAATTTCTTTAATTTAGTAAGATAATTAGCAATACAATATAACTATTTTGTGTTATGTAATAGGTATAAAGAGTATATGTAAATGAATATAGTTTAATTAAGTTTGTGGTGATTACTGACAAAATAACCATGATAATTAGACCGTGTGATAAAAGATGGTTAATGCAGAAAACTTAGGATGTTGATAATTTAGTAGCGTTACTAAAAAGAGGAAATGCTGCCAGTTTTTTTTAAAAAAAAAATTAGCAATTTTATTATTACGTGTATGTTGAATTACGGAAATTGAAAATTGAGTCACGTAATTATTGTTCTATTTAATTAAAAGTCCTGAAAAAGTATATTTTATTTAAGATACACCAATTCAATATAAATTATTTGAAACCTAATAAAAAAAAAACTTAATATCGATATAAAAAGTCATTTAAGTATAGTTTTAAAATTCGGTTTGATTCGACGAATTGATCCGGTACTGAAATCAAGTTGGGTTAAAGAAAAAATACGGAAAAAAAAACTTGGTGTGACCTGGCGACCCGATTGATCGGTCAAAAATCTAGTTGTAACCTGTTAATTTTTTTTAATTAAAATAATATTATTTTAATTTTTTTTAAAAAAAATTAAACCAAACAATCCAGTAATTTATTTAACACTCGGAATTCATATATTTAACCAGACCATCTTTTAGACCGGGCCTAAAAAATATCAACTAAGTATATTTTAAGTGAAAGAAAAAGTGCAGAGCACCTTGTGTTTGGGTACATTGTGGGCCTCCCAGCTATTAAGAAAATCATTTAACTATTAAAAAAACCCTGCATTCTCTCAACAAGAAGGTACAGATTGAGATTTTGGGATTAATCGTATCTGACAACTCCCTTTGCAGCTGGAGTGAACTTATTTTATTTCTTTTAAAAAAGTTTTCATCACCGGTAGAATAGTGTTAGTGTCATATCTCGTTGTTTTATTTAATATTTTAAATTTTTGAAGGGAGATAATTATTTAATAAGATATTAAAATTTTATTAATTAAATAATTATAAATTTAAATTTTATTATTTTTATTTTATTTGATAAAAAATAAGTATAAAATAATATATATCTGTTTAAGTTTTATATTGAAAAGATTTTTACTTAGGGTATATATTAAAAAATTATATAAATTATATTTTGAAATTTTTAATTTTTTTTGTAAGATTATTTTTTGATGAATAAGAGTTTGAATTTAATTATTTTTATTTTATTTGATAAAAATTAAACATAAAATAATATAAGTTTGTGCAAGCTTTAAGCCCAAAAAGTTTTTACTCAAGGAAGGATATTAGAGAATTGTATAAATTATATCTTAAGGTTTTCAGTTGAGAGGGTATGTTAGGAAATTATATATAATAATATTTTGGAATAATTCGCTGACAAATAGGACGTCGACTGGTATTTTAATGTCATTTGGAATTGCATTCTAAATAGTGTTTCATGAAAATTTAAAAAAGATTTTTTATTTAAAATTAATTTTTTTATATTTTTAAGTTATTTTGATGTCAAATATAATTTTTTAAAAATAAAAAAATATATTATTTTTAAAAAAAAATTTAAAAAATAACCGTGACTATTCTTTCAAAAAAAAAAAACTTTATCCTTTGTCAATCTTACCTTATATTGTATGCCATTGTCCATTAACAAACGTTATCGCAATCTGATCCTGGATAAGAGCGTTATATGATTGAACAACGTTGGATAAAAAATCAAGGAAATCCAATTTGAGAGTGAGCTCTTTATCCCTGTGGGCATGAACACAGTCCTATCCTGGAGCTGCAATGAAAATGCCAATTCTGAGAAATTCGTCAAATTCTTATCCGTTCAGCATAGAATACATCTAATAATAATGTTATCCGATAAAAAAGAGCATACGAATCTCTCTCTGTTGATAAACATGATGGATTATTGTCGGATAATACAAAGGATTATTCATTTTCTAGGACACAAAACAACCGAGAAGCTACCGTATTGCATCACTTTGATTAGTAGTTTTTTGGGTTGAGTAAAAAAACTAAAAATTGAGAAAACTAAAAAAAATAATTAAAAAAATCAAATCGTGAAAAAAAATCTATCAAACCGATTAAAATTTTGAAAAAACCGACTGGTTCGGTTTTGATTTTTTAAACTTGAAACTGAAAAACTGAACTGAACCCAAACTGGAAAAAACTAAGCCAAACTGGAAAAAAAAACGAGCTAAACCGAAAAACTGATCCAAAATCGAGCAAAACCGTGCCAAAATGATTTGAACCTTTTTTTTTTCTAAAAAATCAAAATGAACCGGTCGGTTTGAACAAGTTTTAGTTTGATTTTAATTTTTTTTTTTTAAAATTTCAATTTGATTACTTTTTTTATATATATAAAAATCAAATCGAACCGTAAATAATCATGGTATTTTAATTTTGGTCACAAAAATATGCATATTAATGTTTTAATTATGATATTTTCTTAATTAGAAAAAAACATTTTTGTGAAGAAAATTCAAAAGAAACTAGTACACTTTTAATAATTTTTTGAAGATTTTAATTCAATCGATTAGTGAGGGGTATAAACGCTCACACCCCAAAAGAATAGGGATACTTCTGTACTTTTTCAAAAAATTTTTTTTTTTTCCTGTTTTTCGTGCAGAAAGAATGAATGGAAGGAATGAAGCACACTCTGTTTCACTTTTAATAGCCAAAAAAAAAAAAAAGCTAAAAAACTAAAAAACAGAAATTACATTAACAGAAGCTCACGCGTAGTTGCACGCTCACATATTTTCGCTTTGGCGGTATTCCGCGTCAACCGTGCTTTTGGATTTTCCTTTCTTGTTTCTCCCTTTTCTCTCCCCACATTGAAAAAGAAAGAGAGATAGAGGGCGCAAAGAAATCAAGAGTTTTTTTTTTAGCTCCTTGGCATTTCTTTTAACTATTCTCCACTCTTAAACCCACTCTCATTTTCACCGAATCCCTAATTCTCTCTCTGTTTTTTGTTATTTTGTCTTTCAGAAGTGAAAATTAGGGTTCCGAGCTGTCAAGATTCTTGCGATTCACTCTTTGATCGGTTAGTCACCTACTCAAAATGCTGCATTTTTATTTTATTTGCGTATATTTACGTTTCTTTTCTTCATAATCTTTAACATGTTTCCTACATTATTTTACTTTTTAATCTGTTGTTAGCGTTATGGGTTTTATTTCGTTTTAGTTATTTCGGTTTATTTTTTAGATTTCTAGTATATTTCATTAACTGTTAATACGTGTAAAAACTGTGTAATCTACTGTTCTTTATTTCACTTTCCACTGTTTAGTTATGGATTATTAATTAAATTCATTAGTTCTGATAGATTGGGTGAATTTGTTATTTGTTATTTTTTTCAGTTTAATTATTGTAATCTTTTGTTTACATTTTACACTCAATAATGTTTAATTTTATTGATTTCCAAAGTTTAACTGCTTAGATAAAAATGGTAAAGTTTACTGTTCTCTATTTCACTTTGTTATGTATTCTTTGCGGATTGTTAATTAAACTCGTGAACTATTTAAGGATTATATTCATTAATTTTGATATATCGAAGTGAACGTGTTAATTGTGAATTTCAGGTTTTACTGCACTGCCAAAAAAGTTGGGCGTGCAGTGTAGGTTACGAGGCGTCCTTTTCAAGTTTTTCTTGTGATTTCTATTCGATCATGTCTGGGGATTCTGTGGCAAACCTTTCCAATGGAAATGCAAATACACAGCAGCCTGATCCGCGGAAGACTTACCAAGTGGTTGTGGCTGCGACTAAGGACATGGGTATTGGGAAAGATGGGAAGCTACCATGGAAATTGCCTTCGGATCTTAAGTTTTTTAAGGATTTGACCTTGACTACGATGGATTCTGGTAAGAAGAATGCGGTTATAATGGGAAGGAAGACATGGGAAAGTATTCCACTTGGGCATAGGCCTCTTCCTGGTCGGCTTAATGTTGTTTTGACACGTTCTGGGAGTTTTGATATTGCTACTGCTGAGAATGTAGTGATTTGTGGAAGCATGGGTTCTGCATTGGAGTTGTTGGCTGCGTCCCCTTATTGTTTGTCGATCGAGAAAGTGTTTGTTATTGGAGGTGGTCAGATATTAAGGTTTGTGCTTTGAAAAGTTGAATTAGTTTATGAATGATATTCTTTTTTCACATTTGTTTCTTTTGTGTTTGTATTGATTATGTTGTAATGCAGAGAATCTTTGAATGCGCCTGGATGTGATGCTATCCACATTACAGAAATTGAGACGGATTTTGATTGCGATACTTTTATCCCTGCAATTGATACCTCTGTATTTCAGCCCTGGTACTCTTCTTTTCCCAAGGTGGAAAATGACATACGACATTGCTTTACAACTTATGTTCGAGTGAGAAGTTCTACAATTGAATCCCATAGTCAAAACAATGGTGAGAACTCTGATAGTAATTCAGAAAATAGTAAATTTGAGGTAAAGAAGTTCTCATTCCTTCCCAAGATGGTATTTGAGAGACATGAGGAGTATTTATATCTCAGAATGGTTCAAGACATCATCTCGGATGGGAATTTGAAGGACGACAGGACAGGAACTGGTACTCTATCAAAATTTGGTTGCCAGGTAACTTGAACCCTTGATTTTTTTCAGCCCTGTCTTTGCTTCTTAAACTATGTGTCCTCATGTTTACAGTTTTTAGTTAATTATGATTGCTAATCGATCAATTCATACCTTTTGATCCACAGATGCGATTCAATCTGCGCAAAAATTTTCCGCTTCTTACAACAAAGGCATGTTATCTTTGTTACAACTTATTATTGTTGTAACCAAATTTCTATATGCATTTCCCATTTTTGTTCTTTAGAATTTGTATTCACTCGTTGTGAGGTCAGTTAAAAAAGAAAAGGCACCATTCATTTATCTCACCTTCAAGTTTGACACAAAGTGTTACAATTTTTTGTTTTTTTTTTTTTTTTTTTTTTGCAGAAAGTATTTTGGCGAGGCGTTGTTGAAGAACTCCTGTGGTTCATCAGTGGTTCAACAAGCGCCAAGGTAACGATATCTTAACTGTATGCTTTATTTATTTCCTTATCTGCCATCTATGTTTTGATGGGATTGGATGGAGGGTCTCAGTTTTTGTTGGTTCCCAGTCCTTTTAGAAAATAATTCTTTTCATATTTAAGAAAATAATTCTTCCCAGTCCTTTTCAAGATTTGCTGTTTTGATATTTGGCATATTTTATTTTTTTCTGCTAGAGTCCAGCTGAATGTCGGACACTGTTGTATATCAAATAAAAGTCATTGTATTTGCATGGGGTGTTTATAATAATCTTGGAAGATTTCCTCTATTGTTAGTTCTAGATGCTAGAATATAACAGTATGAAGCACATTTCAAAAAATGTGTCTATAATTAACAGGTCCTTCAGGAAAAGGGCATTCACATATGGGATGGCAATGCATCCAGAGATTACCTTGACAGGCATGTATTAGCTTTTATTTTCTTGTTTTCTTTTCTCTTTTTTTTAAATATTTTAAACACTGCTCACATATGAAGATTTTAAATGATATCTTTACTGGTTGCAGTATTGGGTTAAAGGACAGAGAGGAAGGTGACTTGGGACCTGTATATGGGTTCCAGTGGAGGCATTTTGGTGCTAGGTTTTTGTTGATTTTCCTTTATCCAAGTTCACTGCTGGATCATATCAAGAAAGAGTTTTAGGCTAATTGTTTTGTGTGTGCATTTTTTAGGTATACTGATATGCATGCTGACTACACTGGCCAGGGATTTGACCAGTTGTTAGATGTTATTGACAAGATTAAGAATAATCCAGATGATCGTCGTATTATAATCTCAGCTTGGAATCCTTCTGATCTCAAATTGATGGCGCTTCCACCTTGCCACATGTTTGCTCAGGTTTGCGGTAGCTTAATGTTTCTACTTTCTAAACCATTTTCTTTATCATCAATTAATCCAGATTTTATTTTCAGTTCTACGTAGCCAATGGAGAATTATCATGCCAAATGTACCAGCGTTCTGCTGACATGGGCCTTGGTGTGCCCTTCAACATTGCATCTTATGCTCTCCTGACATGCATCATTGCTCATGTCTGTGGTATGTACTCTTTGCAACCACACCATTAATTTACAAATCATGCTTGTTGAATTGCTGGGGTGTTTGATGTTTTAGATGTGCATGTCCAGTCATCTGAAACAGTTTCTGTTGGTAAGAGTGAAGACACCCACACAAGTTGATGGACCCATGACATTTGATTTACCGGCCTTTAAATTGTTAGATTGGGTGATAACAGATGGAAATGTTTAGTGAACTGATAACTTAAAGGACAAAAGGAGTCCTATGTGGATCTGCTGGTAAATTATCATTGAGAGCACCACTTTGTCGACCTGAGCAAATTTGATTTGATGGGGGAATTTGTTTCTGGAAAAGGGTATCGACATTTTCACATGGGGAAAGCATTAAAAATAAAATGGTTATTTGCTATGTTTTCTGTGATAATGATATTAGTGAATTTGCATAGCTTGATGAATAGATTTTAAGGATCCAGTTACTGTCAAAGTACAGTGGGATATTTTGTGGGGGTTGAGGGGGTGGAAACCTTCTTTGTGGTTTCAAACACTATGCTTTTACCATGGCACTGCTCTGTGGTGCTAGAAAAATAGATCATTACTATAGTAGTTTCAATCTCTTTAGCATCATGATTGCATGACTTCAGAATCAGCCTTTACTTTTATCTTTTACAGATCTCATTCCAGGCGATTTTGTTCATGTGATTGGTGATGCTCATGTTTATCACACTCATATCAGGCCTCTGCAGGAGCAGCTTCGGAAACTTCCGAAGCCTTTTCCAGTAAGTAAAATAGAAGAAATTGTGCTAATTCGTCTCAAATTATCTGTGTTTCCTTCTGTTCTCAGTGCTACTCTATAACACCCTGTTACCTTCATGCAGATTTTGAAGATCAATTCTGAGAAGAAAGACATAGATACTTTTGTGGCAGCTGATTTCAAGCTCATGGGCTATGATCCTCACCAGAAAATTGAAATGAAAATGGCGGTATAGAGCTCCGCTCCATTAAAGATTTAGTGTAATTGGAGACTCATCCCTCCTCGGCAATACATGCTCGTAGTTTTGAGGCAAGTATATAATAGCAGTGGTTCTTGCTTTTTTTTTTTTTTTTTTTTCCTGTTTTGTTTTTTCTTTTCAAACATATGGATGCATTTTATAAATTGAACCTTGCTATGCCTTCACTAAGTTCTATATGACATGTGGTTCGTGACTGTAGTATATACAGTCCATGTTTGACATTCCTGCCATTTATATTTTTCTGCTTGTTGTCTCTTATTTGATGATATAGTTATGAAACTTGTTATCATATTGTACAATCTCTTAGTAAGATTGGTGTACCTCATGGGAGGTGTGAAAACAACAAACGGTGCACCTGAAACAGTAGACCTAGTGATTTAGGACCTTTGAGGATCTCTGGAGGAGGCGCGGGAAGCACAGTAGCACCCTCTTTAATGCATTATGCTAGATGCTAGACTTTTGGGGAAATTTTTCCGGTAGTCTTAACTTTGATCCATGTCTATCCTTTAGATATAGGAATTTGAGGTTCTGATTAGTACATGGGGAAACTTGTCATAATATTTATACCAAAAAGTTATCATCGAACTCTTGGATCTGAAGCTTTGGTTTCTTTGTAATGTTTCAGGCACAGCTGTTGGAGGCCTATCATGATATAGTGTGATACGAAGGATCCAATAAAAATTTGGTAGTTTTGGGATATACTTCAAGCTTATGCTGTCGTAGTGAGAATCCTTTAGTTCCACTCCCAGTCGTGGTTCTAAGGTGATTTAGGATACCTGTTTTTTAGTTTTTGTTTCTCATAAACTAGTGTTTTTTTTTTACCGATCCATCGCCCAATTGCAACAATACCCTACCGTACTTCTTTTGAAGTGGATTGGAATTTGGACGGGCTATTTCCTTTTGCAGTGTTTTTGCCTTATTGAATCTTGTGTTCATTTGGATCGTGAAAAAAAGGACATTTACTATTTGAAATCATGTTAGGACAGGATTGTCAAATTCTTAAACTCAGGAACAAGTTTGGGAAGACCGGCACATGCGTCACCATGAAAACATGTTATCTGTACTCCTAAAAACAACAGTTGTGGACTACAAATTTAGACTGGGTTTTGAAGCTTGCTGTGAAGGAGGATGAACATGGCAGTATAGGCCCAAACAAAAAACCAGTTTTCTAAAATATTGACAAATGATTTCCGCCCATTTGTCCTTTCTACTTGGTCTTCTGGCTAGTTGCTTCGGTTAATAATCAATTTGTCCTCACTACACTCCTCGCTCCTTTCACTTAACATTGCACTATATCTCCTCGCGGCGAGCTTTATTCCCTTGACAAAACCAGACAATTCTTCCATGTGTCTTTTAGGCAAATGAGATCGGTTTTATGGTCTCAACAAAAAGCTAGGCAGAAACCTGAATGTTGTGTTGAAATCATCATCCAGGATCCAGGCTTTGGCTCCGCGGTTGCAACCGCAATTCTTGAAATTTTATTTTATTTTTTTATTTTTAAATTATCTTGATGTGTTAATTTTAAAAATGATTTAATAAAAAATAAACATTATTTTAATTAATTTTTAAATGAAAAATATTTTGAATCGAAATCACAATTATAATTCCAAATATGCTATTTGCCTTGGACATCACATCTTTCTGTAAAATGGGAAAAATAATGCTACGAGTTATCGAAGAACGAAAAAATAATCCAAGGAATGGCTAGTGAGACATAACAGTTTCTTTCTGAAGCTCCCTTGTGATGCTATACCTATCTCTTCACTCTTTTACTGCACATGAGAGAGACAGTTTAATCATTTTAGATTCCATAGATGGCCCCATTTGGGCATGGAAGAAGCCTTTGCCACCATACCTTGCCTTCAACTTCAGATCATCTTTTCCAAATTGGACATGTAGCCATGTTTATTTTCTATGAAGTTGGATTTCAATCTTTGCATGTATAATTTTAAATGTATTTCGGAAACCTTGTTAAATTCATTATGAGCCAACCAGCTGAATTTAATGATTCAAGGATCTTTCGCCTCGTTTCCAACTATCTGGGAATTTCTTGGCTTGAAGACGAACATTTTTACAATTCTTGTATCGTTTTTAAGTGGGAATTGATGGATTAAGCTGGCTTGCAACTTTCAGAACTCAAAAAGTTCAAAGAGCTTGATTAGGCTACCAATGGTGCTAAATAACCACCCATCTGCCCCTGACTAATGGATACAGCCAAGATTTTACCTTTTTAATCACTTGCAATGTTCAAATCTGTAGACTGCCAAGATCAAGCTGAAAGAAAAGTCCAGCTCTCCACTCTCCTTCATCATGGATCCAAGCCACACTGAAAATCTGGAAAAGGATTTAAAGAAACGGAACTTAAAGAAAAGTCTACTAATGAAATGTAAAGAGATGCGTGCAATGAATAATAGTTTATTTATTTTAAAAAAGGGGCTTTTATCGCATGACTGGACAAGCCTAATTTGATGATCCCGGCCAAAGATGCCATTCCTTTCAGATAGAAACTCCATGGATGAAAAGCGAACTTCTTTAAACCACCAGACAAGTTTTCTCTAATAAAAATCTACATGTTAAAAGCCAGAAATTGTTTTTCATCTCGGAAACAAGAGAAATGATAACAAATAAAAAAAGAATAAAATATCTTGTACCAATGCGCTCGAGCAAATTCCATTTTTGATAAGAAGAAAGAAACAAGCATGCGGCAAGTGGGAAACAGTCATAATGATGTTATTTTTCAGTGAATTCCAGCTCACACGGCATCCACTACTAATTATGCCAGAACTTCTACTCTCTCCTAGTTTGGATATGCTTTATACTTGTAAGTTGTAACTGATACATCAAGGTTTTTTCGGTATATTCTTAATAAAAAAATATTAAACCAAGAAAGATATAAGAATATAAATTTTTTCTAAAATAAAAACACACTATAGTCAAAATATGCTGAGCAACTATAATTGGATTTAATAGTGTTTCAAGCCTCGGATATGCTCATGGAAATGTTCATTTTTCCTAGGCATACTCACGAGCAGTGTTTTGAAACCCGGTCGGGTCAGACGGATCGTCCCGGGACCCGGCCGATCTGAGGCTGGAATAGGGCAGGGTTGAAGAAATAAAAGGAAAAACCCGGTGTGACCCGGCTGACCTGGTGGGTTGACCCGGCAAGATCCGGTCAGACCCAGCAGCAAACCTGTTGACTTTTTTGTTTTATTTTTTCTTACTAAAACGACGTCGTTTTGATTTAAAAAAAAAAATTAACTCGGCCTACCCGGTCAAGACCCGGAACCCGGGTTTTGGATCAGGCCGGCCATTGGGCCGGGTCTTAAAACTATGCTCACGAGAATGACCATACCATTCTTCTTGGCATATCTAAAAAAATAAGCATCCTCTCTCAGTACGTTCAAGAGGATGACCCTCCTCTCGTAGACTACTTTAAGAGATGAATTTAATTTTCCTTGAGCTCATCAAAGAAAAGACCCTCCTCCCTTGGATCTAATCCAGGAAAAGAGCTCGGTTTTTATGAGTTTAGTTACATTTAACGTCTTAGATTATAATCTCTCCACACCTTTTAGGCGTGTAAAGTCTTATAGAGATCCACCATATTTTCATCAAATATTAATATAGAAGTAAATGATATTGATCCTCCATTAAATGTTATCAGAGTAAAATTATACTTTATACCATTCTCTTTATAAAATGACAAGACTCATGAGCTAGAAATACACATTGAAACCTCCAGAATAAAGGTTTATAATTTTCATTTTGTATATATATATTTTAAGAATATTTCTTTCTAAAATATTATTATATTTTCTTACTGTAAAAAGATACATATTTAAAATTAAAAGAGATTTTTTGCAGATACTAACAACAAGTAATCTTGGTTTACCAAACACTAAATATAGATTATTAACTACCTTGATCAAAGAAAATCGATAGATTATTAGAATCAATCAATTAATTAATTTTCTAACTCAATAGTTTTATTTCTAGACTATTTAGATTCTTCGGATATAACAAGTGAGAGATGAAAGATAAAGATGCCATTATTCTACATGGAAGGCCTCATAAGTGAAAAATAGAACAGCTTTGTTACGATCCTTGTTGAAAAATTCAAGACTAGAATCAAAGCATATTTTTGTCAGAATTTCGAGTGTAGATCTTCCTATTATGCCGTATCCATCCTACATCAAGAACATAAAAAGTCTTTACACATCAGGGAATTCTTATCCGCATATAGACTTTAATCCATTCTTAAAATCAGGCTTGGCATCTATGCTCAGAGCTTGTACCTATTCTATTCAAGAAAATGTGAAGCACAAAGCTGTAAATAGTAATTCACACAGAAAAAGCTAACAGGTAAATTTACTCTGCAGTTATGATTTAGCATTGTACACGCACCTATAGACTTATAGATGTGCAAACAAAAAAAGGCAAAAAGGATCTTGAATTTTTCTTACACCACAGTTTTTACTCTAAGACATAAGAGTTCTCTTCATCTATTCGAAACCTCTTTTGCCTAGCAATGAAAGCCTCAATCGTGCATCGAAACTCCTCGTTGCTCATTTTATCCTCAGGGCATGGCCTTTTCTCCAATTCCTCATCGGAATCGATGCTTTTCCTGCATCCCTCCGTTGCTGACCGCCTCAGTTCCCGGCAAGGCTTGTTACTGTTTGGCCTCTTCAATCTCTCTGATTGACTCCTGTGATATTTCTTGCTTTCTAAAGAAGTTGAATTATCCTCGGTGACTTTGTGCTCAGCATAAGTGACCTGTTTCTCTCTGCATTCAGCTTCATAACGATGAGTTCCCCGGCTCTTTTCGCTCTTTTCAACGAACTCTTCATAAAGGTCAGTGCTTGAATTCTTTCCATTAGAATCTTGACACGAAAACTGGCCTGACTTTGCAAAGAGAGTGATGACTATCACGTTCCCAAGAACGAACACGAACCGAGGACTTACAAGGGTGACTGTTAAGTCCTTGAAATACTCACTGGAGTTCCTGACAGCAACTGGGAGTTGAATGGAAAACCTGGAAATCAAGGCAAGAACAAGGCCTATTTCTATTAACCTGAACAAACTTGCAATCTTTTGAATCTTCCTGTGCTTCTTGATTGCGTTCACCTTCTCAATCTTGATGTTGGTGATGTTGAATGAATCCATTTGCGGAGTCGAGAATTGAAAGCAATAGCAAGGTAGCAGAGGAAATGGAGGATTAAGGGTTTTCACTCAAAAGAGAAGTGGTAAACAAGCAAAGCCTTGGTAGCAGCCATTTCTCTGTGTTGAGACAAGATGGAGACTACCATAGTTACAGTAGACAGTGAAGGTATTATGCTGCCAAGGAGCATGGAAGCAGATAGACAGAAAACAGTAAAAAGAATAGGAACAGGGGAAACAGAGTAGCTCTGTTTTTCCCTTTTTTTCTCAATCTACTTGTCAACTAGAAAATCTTGCTCCTCTTGTTAAAACCGTTGAGTTGTTTAGGTAGGCTATTTATAGTCAGTGAAATATGTGAGACATAGTTTTTATTTTTTTCCCATTTTATATCCAATCTTGCTTTATTTTATTGTTTCTTTTAATTTTTTTTCTCTAGGAAAAGTATATATTCCATCTTTTTCTTTATTCGAAATGTGCAAGTTGTGGGATTTTCCACACCATTATTGCTCCTTTTTTCTTACCTTATTATTCCCACCTCCCTTGAATTTCATTCATCAAGCTTTAGATTTTACATTAAATAAATAAATCCAACAGTTGCACTAGTAGAACACTCTCTTCAACTTCGGTGGAAAGTTATTCCACCCAAAATACCCACATTCTTTTAGAATATCCGATGAACAGGCTAGAAGAGCAGCCTTGCATTGCACAAACCATTTTCATTACCTCCTCGTCAAGATGTTTATGGAATTTAAGAATACATCAGCAATATTGTATGATAGAATACCATCCAGTTTCATCTATTCGCTAAAAACATCCTCATTTTCGCTAAAAACATCCTCATTTCAACATGTTCAGGTCCTATTTTGCCAGGATAAAACAAAAACAAAAGGAGCTCCTGGTGCTTGTTGAGCATGTTTTATTGAAGAAATTCTATGGAAATAGTGAAAGAAAGGTAGAGCAAGAAACTCCCTTGTAATTCAAAACAGGAAACATGAAAGTTTTTTTTACATGATAGACAAAGGATCTGGTAATCTGGTAGATTGAATCTCTTCCAGGAGAATGACTTGATTGTCACTGTAACAACAACACTAGTTTGTAGTATGTTAGGTAAAAAGCTTGGGACATGGCAGATTCAGACAGAAACCGTTTGGAAAGCAGGCCCGTTCCTTCCTTGCTAAGAAAAAGCTGCTTTCTCTCTCTTTGTCTCCATTAGTTTATGAACTTTCTTCACCTTTAACTAGCACTCTGTTACGGAACCCCCCTGTTCTCCGAGACAAGACCCGCCACAGCCAATTATAGAGAGCTTGACGAGCCTCTTTTTCCTTGCACGTTACATTCATCACGGTAGCGTGGCATTTTGATATGTTCTTGTGGGTTAGCTTCAATCTCTCTCTCTCTCTCTCTCTCTCTGTCAAAATCAGAACTCATTGTGTTTCTCTCATGTTGTTGTTTGATTTGAGGCCCTAATGATTCAGGAGGCATCAACGGTTCTTACCTTTTTCTTTTCCTTCTTTTACAAATAAAGTAAAACTGTTTTTTCTTCTTTGAATCCACTAACTGTAATAAACAGGCCCAAACCTCAGAAACTTTGAAATAAATAACAATAATAAAATAAATTTAATATACTAATATAAAAAATAAACTGTAATAAATTTTTCTAATATATTAATATCAAAAATAAATTTTAAAAAATAATAAAAAATTATTCTAACATATTTTAAATAAAAAATGTTTTAAAACAATCATTACCATAATATTATATAATCTCGCTCCTAAGCATCAAGCTACAGTCAGTTTATGAAATGGGTCGCTACTGTTTTTTTTTTTTTTAATGGAAACATAAGTTTATATGAACTTTCTCTACGTGAACAAAATCATGCATTTTTATTTTTAATAGAATTATTTTTTATTCAATGTTGCTTTTGTATAAAGCAAGTGGAGTTCGATGGGACATTCTGAATTTATTTAAGAGGGCAACAATTTCATCAAAGAAATTGGGATGACATTACAACAAAAATAATTGTATTTTCGTTTCAGGACTTTATCTTGATTTTAGATTTAAATTTCCCTATATTTTATCTCGTGGGCTTTAAAGCTAAATTTAAACCTAAAATAAAGTTATTAATCTTTTAATTTTGTCAATCTCATACATTTTTTTATAATAAAAGCTCAAGCAAATCATTGTTGTTATTTGTAAAATGTCTTATTTTATCAATTTAAAGATTCTTTGACAATTAGATTAGAAACAATTAAAAAAAAATTAATTATCCCTTTAAGTAAGCGCTTTTTTATTAAGATAAATTTGTAATTCTTAGAGGAAAGAGAAAAATTTTAACCTGGTATGATTATCTTTGTTTCTCTTTTTTATAGATCTTTCAAGTGCTTTTTTTTGTTATAAAAAAATGTTGGTCGTTAAATTAGAATAAAATATTTTTTTTAAATTTGATTAATATTTCTGATTTATCTAAAATATTTGAGTTTAATGTTTGGTTGAGCACAAAAAAAAGATCTTAGCTCTAGTTTAGTATTGCGTTCCAAATGAAAATTGAGTAAAATTGAGTTTTTTTTTACTTCAATTTTTTTTTATATTTTTAAATTATTTTGATATGTTGTTATTAAAAATATTATTTTTTAAAAATAATTTTAATATATTTTTAAATAAAAAAACTTTACAAAATAACTGCCAGAACTCTTCTAAACCCACCTTCTCATTGACACGAAACCATGTTTGTAAAATGTAGCTTGGGGAATTGATATCTATCCTGATCATCTTTATTTATTATTATTATTATTGGATAAATGAATGAATAATCCTAATCACCTTTATTTGACACAAAACTTGCCTTTGCTGCCCAGAAACGACGTGCCTCAAAAAAACCAAGCGGGAGTTTCCTTTCCCTTTCTGTTTTCCTTCATGAGATGGGTCCAAGATTGTCTTATTAGAAGAAAAAAAAAAGTTAATAAATAAATAATAAGAGGAAAATTTTTTTTTTATTATTATTTTTAAAAACCACCTGACAGACAAGTAAAATAATTGATTATTGGGGTTCACTTTAACTTAAAATGGGCCTGGATCTCTGGGCTCCATAGGCTCTATTATTTAGAGGAGAAAGAGACAACAAGAGTGGATCGAGCAAAATAATAATCATATTACTTATGAGGTGTTTAGAAATATATTAAAGTAATAATTATTTTTAAAAATATTTTTTATTTAAAAATATATTAAAAAAATATTTTTTATTTTTAAAAAATTATTTTTGATATAATGCATAAAATAACTGAAAAAAAAAAATTAATTTGAAGTAAAAAAAATTTTAAAACACAAAAAAAGAACAGAATCTTAATTTTTATTAAATTGAAGATGTGGACGTGGCCACCAACAAATAAATCGAAATGGAAGGGGATCCTTGGAGCTCAAAGCAAGGAACTTCGAATCCCAAGCATAATCTTTCTTTTTACGATGTTAACAAAGCAAACTTTTGTTGCTTGTAAAGGTTTCGGAGTAGACGAGGCATCAAAATAAACTCGAAGCTCGCTTTGCTCTCTTAATTAATTGATTCCCAAGTCTTGTCATCTTTTTCAAGTGGATGTACATCCACCTTTTTTTATTTAAAAATAATTTTTTATTGTTATATTTTTATATTTGATACGTTTATGTTAAAAATTATTTTAATATATTTTAAAATTAAAAATATTTTAAATTTCAATCATTATTCAACTCCAAGACACATTTTAATATCGATGATGTACATGCGAGTGGAGGCTGTTTCAGTGACAAGGGGGCTAAAGATTCGCCTTATATTTTTGTGACACGGGGGCTAAAGATTCGCCCTATATTTTTGTGACACAAATGTTACTAATTTCTTGACATCAGTAGCTATGTGATATATGACGTCACTTGAAGAAATAAAAAAGAGGAAGAAGTTAATATGCCTAGTGTTTTGGGCTGCGTTTGTACTTGTGTTTTGTTAAATTTTAAATTTTTGGTTTTGTTAAAATTAAATGTGATTTGTATTTTTTGGATTATTTTAATGTGCTGATATTAAAAATAATTTTTAAAAAAATAAAAAATATATCATTGACATATTTTTCAATACAAAAAATTATTTAAAAAACAACCGTTGCCCAAACAACCTCCTATAATTTGGTTCCACGCCCACAACATCAACAACTGGATTCGGTGATTGATGAGATGGATTCCACTTGTTGTGTTTCTTCCTCAATTTTATTCCTTAGCCAAGTTTTTTTTTTTTTTTGTCTTTTAAGACCCACGATCCTCTGTGTGCGTGTGTAATGGGCCTGGGACTTATGGTGTTACTAATTGAACCAAGGTGGGCTGAGGATATTGTTGGTCCATGATTGATTCATGAGCCCAATCTTTCTGTGGGGCCCAAAGTAGAAACATATGGCTGGGCCAATGAAGTAAATGCTCATTAGGAAAAACTCTCCAGGCCTAAAAGTAAAAGCCTAGCAAAAGGAAACATCCGACCTGCCGGATTCGAACCAGCGACCTAAGGATTACAGCTACTACTACAGTCCTCCGCTCTACCAACTGAGCTAAGGTCGGTTCATGCAAATGCTTGCTTTTAATTATATTTGAATCATATATATCTTGAAGGATTGTTGTTTCAGGATTAGATTACGAGTATATTGTTACTTTGGCCTGTTTAGTAGTATTTTAACAAAAAAAAAAATTTCAATCGGTTTTTTTTTTATTTAATTGCTTTTTCAGGTTTGTTCTCACCCTACACGGGTTGCCCTTTTGTGTTTATCAACCTTAACTTCCATGATAAATACCAATGGGTGGCATGTGGCGAGCAAATTAACTCGGATGCAGCTGGAAGATCAGGCTAATTTCATGTTCAAGGTGCACTAACAAACTAACAAAAATTCGATTACATTATTATTTTGGTAGTTGTAATAATTACTTTTTAAGTTATTTGTTTGAAAAAATACATAAAAATAATATATATTTTTTAAAAATTACTTTTAATATAAACACATTAAAATAATTTAAAAATATAAAAAAATATTAATTTTAATTTTTTTTAAAAAAATTATAAAATACAATTTCAACTACAAAAACAAATATCGAGAGCATGTTTTTCTTGTTGATATTTTTTTTTAGAATAGCTAGGTAGCTTCTTTTGCAAAATAATGTTCTCTGTGCATGAGAAGATTGCTGAGGAAAATATTAAATTATATTTTTAAGTATTTTTTATAATTTTAATTTTTTAAAAATAGTTTCAAAAAATATTTTACAGATTAACAAACACACTCACAGAAAGTGTTTTGATATATCACTAAGCAGTGTTAGCGGATACGGGCCCAAATATGCGTGGGTTTGGGCTTGTCGTTAGAGAAAACATATGCGGAGCTTTTCAACAAAACAGTCCTTTAAGCGAAGCTTGAAACAATAAAAGCAACCCATTAGGCAGAATGAAATCCTACGTCGTCGTTTCTAATTCAGCTAACAATCCAAGAAACCCTAGATATATACTTGCTGCATAACAGCAACGCACGCAAAACGCCTACTTGATTTCCCTCACCACTTCCCTGCAGCAGCAGTAGCGTCTCCCCCCCTCCTCCCTTAACACCGCATCAACAGATCCAATGGTAACCCTCTATTTCTCTACAAAATTATTCAAATCTCAACAACAATACGTTTCTCTTCACTAACCCAATTGAACTAACTGTTTTTTTTCTTTGGTTTGTGTAGGCACCGAAGAAGGAGAAGGCACCGCCACCATCATCGAAGCCAGCAAAATCAGGAGGAGGGAAGCAAAAGAAGAAGAAGTGGAGCAAGGGAAAACAAAAGGAGAAAGTCAACAACATGGTTCTCTTTGATCAGGCTACTTATGATAAGCTTCTCACTGAAGCTCCCAAGTACAAGCTTATCACCCCTTCTGTCCTCTCCGACCGTATGAGGGTACAGTATTTCACTACGTTTTCTCGAAAGTTTACGTCCTTTCCGTATTCTTAGTCACATCAAATCGTGGGTTTTTTTGTTTATGATTATTTTAGGACATTTTAGTTACTGGGTTTACGACTAAGTGTATAGCACTAACGTATGCGTTATGCTAATTTCACTGAAAATCTGTCATGTCCGGGAGGATCTTAACCATTGAATTTATGTCGAGAAGAAGTCATGTAAAATTAACATTATTTAATATCTACTCTCACCAAAACATTTGCCCTGAGCAGTGTGATGTGTGGGTCGTTTGGATTGTCGTCGATTAGGTGTTTAGGTCCGTTTTTATTCTCATTATTGTAACATTGCTCCTGGTGCTGTTTTATGTAGTTGTGACAATTGGATGAGCGTATTGGTTAGCCTATGTGTAGTGTATATCATGTATATTTTTTGTGTTTTGGTTGTCTTTGAGATTTAGATGAGTGTGCAATTCTGTGCCTCAAAAGTTTCTGTTCTGTGGTTATAGTTTTATTTTTTCCGTAATGGTGTCAAGATCTGTAAACTATTATACATGCCTTGGAATATTCTCATTGGTGAAAATACATCCGTTTGGTTGCTGATCTAGTAATGTGTCTGTCTACCTTGGTCTATTGGTATGGACTACGAGACTTTTGGCTACATAATTATAGGTGCACCATGATCATTCTTATCAACAGTAGGATCAGGATTCAAACCCAGGTTATTAGGTACCTTGCCAAGTGCTTTGGTCAGTTTAATACCTAACACTGATCAGTCATACATTGATGTGCACTGTCTGCTACTTTTTACAATAGAGTTCAGGCTACAAGCTAGGTATTCAGCACTTGTATATTCTTATCATTTTGACTCTTGATGTTCATGTTTAAAGGTATTTGTGTAAAAATGACATCGACCATAGAGCAACAACTGCTGTATGCTTAATATGATATAACTGTGGCCTTGTGTATTCTACTTGGGCATTGTTTTCTTAAATGTATTTTATTAGAATGCCAAGTATTAAGTATGAATGTCTAACCCTGTTTTCATGTTTTATTTAATTTTGTCCACATGTTTCATTTGATTTTGTATTTTAATGTACGTTGCAGATTAGTGGATCACTTGCGAGGAAGGCAATTAGGGAACTGATGGCTAGAGGTTCTATTAGGATGGTCTCTTCTCATGCAAGCCAGCAGATTTACACCAGGGCAACCAACACCTAGGTGTCTTATTGTATTTGGGGTTATTTAGTTTTCAGTAGCATGTTGCTGAGCTTCACTGCTATTACTTTTTATTCATGTGACTGTGATAACAATCTTTAGAAGGTTCCTATCTTTTGTGTTGAATGAATTTTTTCAGAGTTCTTGAGATGTTGGTTTTGCATCTATATGCCATTCTGCTTTCCTTCCTACAAAATGGTCCCTCTTTCATGCATTAATTTCCAATTTCTTTGAGCACATCCCTAATCTTGAGATCTGTGGCGTAGGGCAGCTTAGGGATGGTTTGTAAATGACAATTAAACTGAAAAAAATTATCTTTCACATGTTCAACTTTCAGAATTGGCGAATCTTTGTTTTCTGGTTCCTCTATACAGGCCCCCGATGGATTTTCAAGGCAGTTTGTAATGTGTTTGTGGACCAGAAAGGAGGGGTCAGGATATAATGTCCCCAGAGATCTCAAGTGAGCAGGACTTGTTCTCATAATTCACGAGCATGCCACGTGAAATTTTTCCATGGAGCCTTTATCATTTAGCTTTTGCTCGTGTATTCTTGTTTTTGAGTGTTATCTCTTATCAGTCACTGCTGCATGGGACTCGAACAAAATTTGCCCTGGTTCCTTCCTGTCATCAATCCACACCACATCCATGGCGGAACCAATTCAGTCATTTGATTCCACCTATGGAAAATAGGAACGATCAATCAAGCTGATAAACTTTAACCTAATCTAGCTGGTTTTTCTTTTCCTTGTTCTTGTTCTTGATACAAATACAAAAAGAACAAGGGATCATTTAGCATATATCTCGTGTAACAAATTAATTATTATCTACTTAGAGAATTGGATGAAAATGGATCCGTCTTTTTATCCTCGTGCATAAAATTTGTCAGATACTACCATTTTGATTAATGAACATATAAACAACTATTATATTATTATCAACAAAGGATAGTCAAACATAGTAAGCAAATAAGATGAATTGAAAGAAAATGTGATTGTTAAGTGTATTATATATGTTTTTAAAAGCTAATGGCTAAAAAGGTTAAAGTTAAAGAGAAGGTAATATCTCAATATATCTAGACTTGGTAGAATGTCAAATCCAAATGACATTAGTTTGACTTACTTTTAAATTTAATATTCTTGGGTTTAACTACACAATAGGTCCAAGTACACACAAGTTTAAAGAGGTGTCGGGCCCAACATCCTTGCAAGCAGCAACGTATTGGACCCAAATACATGTGAATCTAGCAAGGTGCTAGACCCAACACTGACACCCACACTCACTAGGTCTAAGTACACGTGGGTTTAGCAAGGTACTAGATCCAATACTCTTGGGTTCAACCACTTGCTAAGTCCACACACATATAGGTTTGAATAGATATCAAACTCAATACTTTTGGGTTTAGCTACACGGTTAGCTCATGTACTTATGAGTTTGGTAAGCTATTAAACTCATCACTCTCGAGTTAGGTCCAAATACATATATAGTTGATAATCTTTTTAGGTCTCATGTTGGGTCACAATAATTTGTTTGTTTATTTTTATGTCTTTTAATATAAAATATTAAAAGTCAATAATTGACTTCTCTCTATATCTCTAGCGAAGAACCTAACTATTAAGAGTCTCCGAAGAATATATATATATTATACATATATATATATATATATATATATATATATCACTCATCAATATTTTACATAAGGGATATTTATATTTCATTAATGATATCAAAAGGAGATGACACTTTAACCCTTCCATTCAAGCAAATGACAAAGTTTGGAGGCTATATATATCTTCAAAACCACCCGCGTAAAAGGGTTCACACCTTTTCTATTCTCTAAAATATCTTTACTCTTATTTTCAGAGCATTTATCATACACAACTAAGAATAAATAATCTTATTTTTAGAATTAAAATCTTATTCTCTCATTTATTGCAATCCTTTATTAAAACTCAATGACTTTATCATCGAAAAGGTGTTGATTGGGTCTAGGACCTCCGAGAGAAGGGAAAAAAGAGGCCACGAATGCATCTAAATCTTAAAAAGGACTATTTTGCAAGCGTCAGATCTTCTATCACCAACCATCAATTTCATGAACTACAGAGAAGGAAATATTGAAATGAACATGTGATTACCCACAATTCAAATACTTAAAAAAACCTTGTTACTGAGCATTTTAGATTCTTGAAACATTATCAATTGACATTGTTTATGGGGAACTGATAAAAACGTCATCGACTATTCTTCCTAAATTGATTTTTGACATCCATGATCACTATTAATGGCAAACAATCGAGATACTTATGAGATGAAATGTATCATAGACCTCTTTGTAGTTGTTGACACGTCTGCTCCATTAGAATTTCAACAACTCATCAATCATGTTTAAGCCTTTACCAAAGCCATCTTGGCATCCCAGAGACAACCTTAGGTCTTACTACCCCAACATGTCATAGCACATGAGGTAGCTCCCTCAGTCTTAATCTCCTAACCACAAGCATTCTTATCTGTTAGGAAAAAAATATATTATCTAGAAGAGGCTGGGAAAAATGACTTGGAATGATTTCCACCTCAACAATTTCCTAGTCCCTCTAAAGATTGTTCTCGTAGATATGAAGCACTCCCAATAAATGATTACTCTATATGTGATCTGTCTAGCCACCACATGATTGGTGTTACCTATCAATTTCATTGTTCCATGCTAGAATTCTTCAACTCTCATAATCTATTAGATCAATGAAAAAAGCATGACTGATAAATACTTCTAACACGAGGTTTACAGTCCTCATGAGATAAAAGGATCACATTTATCTAGGTGAGTCTTGCACACCTTTATCCCTAAAAAGTACATCTTCACAAAGATGACTTTGTACAATATGATGGTCTCGAAGATCCATGAGAACATGTCCAAAACATGTGTAGCAACCTTGAGCTGGTCATCCAAGATAATAATGGTATGTGTAAGATCCTCCCTACAACCTTTGAAGGGTTAGCACGAGCCTGATATAACAGCATAAAGCCAAGCTTTCTCCTGAGTTTTAATGATCTCTATGCTAAACTTGTGTCATGGTTTAACACCAGTATACCCACCAAGAGAAGCTCCACATAACTCTTCGGCATTACTAAATCAGGAGGACAATCCACCAGGGCATATTTGAATAGGTTCAATGAAGAAATGCTTAAGATAAAAGAATTGATTGAGCTTGCGACCTCAAAGGCTTTGATAAGTGGAGTAAGAGAACGTTCTCTATGAACGGATTTGTATGCTCCACTAAATAAAAACCCGTTGAAGATAAAGCAAGTTATGGAGAATCATATAAGGATAGAGGAAGCCAGCATATTGAGGCATGGACCTCATTATTGCTACAAGGAGGATGAGGATGAGAAACCTTTCAAATATAATCACTCTTCTAATATAGATAATAATTTCAAGAAATGTCAGCAGGTTACAACAACTTGAATTGCCAAGGATGTAACATGAATGTTGATTTTATTAATGGGCAAACTTTAGAAGTAATGTTAATGTCCAAATTGTTTTTTTTTTTTTCACATTTTCAATATTAAATTGATGCGAATAATATATCTTTTAATTTCTTTATATATAAGAAATTAACTTTAATTGACATGTAAGCTAGGCAAAGGATGCCACTTATACTTAATTCAAGAGAATTCTACTAATCATTTACTTATCATTATTACAATCCAAATAAAATCAATTAATTATGCATGTATGTCTTGTAGTGTGGTGGTAGTTGTTTTTCAAAGTGTATTTTGCTCGAAAACATATCAAAATAATATATATTTTTTTATTTTTAAAAATTATTTTTGACATCAGCACATCAAAACAATCCAAGATTATATATATAAAATAAATTTTAAACAAAAAAAAATTTTTTAAAAATATCTTTTAGGATGTAATTCCTAACATGGCATTTACAGCTTGACAAAAAACTGAGAATGTTTTTGTACTAAGGTATCAAATTTGATATGGACATAGATGTTTGATATATATGGTTTCTATTTATAACAAGATAGGAGGTGTTAAATTCTATTCTTTAGTGTTTCATTTTTTTTTAATTTAAATGATATATTTTGTTTTTTTAGTATTTTTGCGAGTTGTTTTAAGGTTTTTATATATATATATATATATATATATATATATATATAAGTTGAAGTTATATAATTCAAATTTCAAACACAATGTCAAGTATTTAAATATAATTTTAAAATTTAAACATTTTATTTAATAACTACTAGATTGTTCGTTTGCACTACACTACGGGTAGGATCAATTGTTTTTAATTTAAAAAAAAACATAAATGAGTAGCTAATGTTTTTCTAGTAGAAAAAAAAATTAAAACCATATGGGAGTTGACTTGATAAATCCAAAGACAACCTCAATGACTAGTAAAAATATAGTTTGATACAAAAAAAAAAAATGCAAGATGACTTTTTTAAAAATATTAAAACAATAACATATTAGATCAATTATGTCAACCTAAGTTAGCCTTTCAAATCCACAACTCAAGTCATGAGACCATGATAACCCTATATAAAGCAAATCAAAATAAATTATAAAGCCCAATAAACCTATTATTGAATGATAAAATTAGAAAAATCAATCTAAAAAAAAGACTGTAATATTTTAATTTGAAAGAGAAAGAATTGATAGTAAAAGGTAACAATGCCCTTGGAGGGATATTTATTAAGTATAAAGAAATGAGGGGCATTGAAATAATTACATATGAGTTGAAAAATATAATTAGGAAGAGAAGAGAGAGAGAGAGGAAAGTTACAGAAAATAAATTTAAAAGGTAAGATTTATGTTTCAATGTATATAATTGTTGGTATTAATTAAGATTATGAATTTATCGAAGATTAGGGTTTTGAAGATTATGATTTGGGTTTGATTGAAATATTATGGATTAATTTTTATGTGTAATGGTTTAATTGGTTGAATTTTAGATGATTTTGTTAGGAATAATGATTTTGAGACTAATTAGTTTAATTGAAATGTTGGGTGTAAGAATATTGAGATATTATGCAAAATCCTTGCTGGAAATCTTGACAAAATGGTCTTGATATTGAAGATGATATTTCTGTTTGGTCCCTCAATTTTAGTAGTTTACTGTTTAGTCTTTGAACTTTGAAAAAATGGCAAATTAATCTCTGGAGCATAATTCAAGATTCTGAAAAGAATTAAGGATGGATTATTGATAAAATTTCAGAGTAATTATGAATTTATGACATATTGAGTTTGGTTCTTTAATTTGGAAAAAATTACAATGTAACCCTTAAAAATCTGAGAAAATTCCAGATTAATCCCCTAACTATAATTTCATTTTTTCAAATTTATTTTGATGAATAATTGAGCTTTATTTGTGAATTATTATCAAGTTTTATGTTTTGTTTCCTTTTGAATTAGATATTAGGAAACCATTTGATTTTTTAGCTTTTTAAGAAGAAAGGACCAATTTGGTTCATAAATATATAGGATTATGGGTTGGACCCTAAGTTAAGTGTATTGAATAGATTGTATATTTTTTTCAAGTTTTTTTTTAGTATATCTCATTTTGCATTCAGATAATCTTGATATTCTACCTATGGGATATCAATAGGATATTTGCTTATGTGTTATTTCTACTTTTAAGTTAGGTGAGTAGGTAATTTTCAATATGCTAGAGGAGTAGTATAAATACTTCAATTATTAATAATGAATTGATCATGCTTCTTGGTAATTTTTATATTGTTATTTATTCCTTATTTATGATTAAGCATGGTCACTTATTGAAATTGAATATTTGATATGAATTATTATATACTTCTGAATTGATAGTTCCTCATTTTATTAATGTCTTAAGTTGAGCTTTGAGATATGAATATGTATGTGTGATTATGATATAAACATATGGTATGCTAGTCAGAATACTAGAAAAAATATCAATTAAAAAAAAAACTTGAGACAACTATGTTAACCCACTAAACCCGTAACATGAGTTATGAAACTAAGATAACCATAAAGAAAGCAAATCACAACAAATTATAAAGTCCAATCTCCAATAAACTAAGTGTTAAATGATGAAATTAAAATAAATTATAAATTAAAAAAAAAAACAGAAGGTGAAAAAAATATTATTCAAGGGAACAAATGAAATGAAACTAGAACATCTTGACTGGAAGTTGGCCGAGTAATCCAGAGTTGATCAACATTCAGAGCGAGATGAAATTTGTTTCAAGTTGTTCTGTTTTTTGAAATTGTCAAAGATATTTTAGACAAAACATAACGAAATTGATAACTTTACTTGAAAAATCTTGAATACAGAAAGGCAGAAATGATGGAGGCAACAAACTAAGTGAAAGAAAAATGATGTTTGACAGTGATGACAAAACGATATATGTCTAAATTTTGGAAACCGAGTAATCCAGAATCGATCAACATTCAGAGCGAGATGAGATTTGTTTCGAATTATTCTATTTTTTTGAAATTATAAAAGATATTTCAGACAAAAGATAATAAAATTAATAACTTTGCTTAAAAAATCTTGAATATAGAAATGCAGAAATGACAAAGGCAACAAACTAAGTGAAAAAAAAAAAAGATGTTTGGCAGTGAGACCAAAATGATATTTGACTAAATTTAAAAAATTTTATTTATTTTTTTGAATTATTTTGATTTACTAATATCAAAATTAATTTTTTAAAATTAATTTTTTAATATATTTTTAAATAAAAATATTTTAAAATTTAATTTACATCTCAATCTCTAGACAGGCCTCGAGAGCGCAGGGGTCAGGAGAGGAGAAGAGAGAGAGACCCCATTCAATATTTTTAAGGTATAAAAGAGAATGCAATGCAAGATTTCTCGTGAGGATTCACAAGCCAATGAAGCCATATTAACCACCAGTGTCAGCATCACTTCACGTTCACTCCTATTTCCACCTCCTGAAAGCCCACTTGGTGTGTTTTCTAATGTGATCTTTTATGTGTTATTTCAGTCAAAAGTTTGATTCTTTTTCATTTTGCTACTTTAGATTCTCGATTCATGGTAGTATCTGTTATCTGGGTTGCACTTAAAGTTTGTTTTATATTGTTAAACTTGACTGTTTGGTTGCTTAGATTTGGTACTTTCTCGATTCCTCTAGTGTGTAAGAGCATGTGACACAACAGTCATTCCATTTTCACCTATTTATAGTTGGTACCTTGTCTTACGTGATCTTTACTTTACTTGGTTACTTGGTTTTAGAACCCAGCTTTTATAGGGATTCGTAGGCGGTGCTTTGGTGAGTGAATTAAATACTTATTGATTGTGATCCATTACGATTATCACAAGTGGTCTGCCTGTGAGAGTGCAGTAATGGATTCTTGCTGTGTGGCTTTGAGGGCTAATACTCATGTGGCAAAAGCTAGCAAAGGTGGTTTTAACAATGGAGATAAAGAGTTTTGGGGTGAAAGGATCAGAGGGAGTTTCAATAACAGTGTTTGGGACAATCAGTTTGCAAAAAGCTTGAAAGTTGACAAGAGTGTCAATAAGTTCAAGCCTGGTGTTGCTTTCGCTGTTTTGACATCAAATAATGGCAAAGAGACTGTGGTAAGTTGATTTAATTATATAATCAATTTTTGCATTCCTTGGTCATTCTTTGATATCCTCCACGATCAAAATTTCTTATAATAAGAATATAGCCATCTTAGTCCTTGGTCATTCTTTGATATCCTCCACGATCAAAATTTCTTATAATAAGAATATAGCCATCTTAGTTTCTGAATATGAATGATTTTGATTTTTAAACATGTGTGACTTTGATCATAATTTGAAGTATACTCGTCCCTGAACGGTTCCTAATTGATGTTAGACCTTACAACCGCCGCGATTCGGGAGAAGAAAAGCAGACCCAAAAAATGTAGCATCAATCATATTAGGCGGAGGTGCGGGGACACAGCTATTTCCCCTTACCAGAAGGGCAGCAACTCCAGCTGTAAGAAAATATGTTTGATTCATAGAAGATGATGAGTAAAGATTATAAGTTTTGAGGTTTAATAATGCAGTTCATTGTATTCTGCAGGTACCAGTTGGAGGGTGCTATAGGCTTATAGACATCCCGATGAGCAACTGCATCAATAGTGGTTTAAACAAGATTTTCGTGTTGACGCAGTTCAACTCCGCTTCCCTGAACCGGCACCTTGCGCACACGTATTTCGGAAATGGTATTAACTTTGGAGATGGATTTGTGGAGGTATGATTCCAGTCTTGGTTTGTTTATTATGCCTTTGAATTTCTGTTTTCGGAATCGGAAATTGAACTTCCTGCATTACAAAATCCGGGATGCCATATGATATTTTTTCCTATCGTGTAGGTTTTTTGTGCTGGTAAAACTTTTTGTAATTGTGACAACATAAACAGCAAGCAATCAAAGTTTACTTGAACTTGGTTTTTTCTAGTAATATAACAATCAAATTCCAGGTTTCCTAATTCACTTGATACGAGAGCAGAAGTTACTTTTGGTAAATTTTCATGTCAATGATCTGATCAGGAGATCGCAGATCATCCAATTTTGGCAGATGAGTTATAAGCAAATCTCAATGATAACATTGACAGCACGTTATTCTAATCGGACTTCTTATATGTCAAGGGATTTAATCAATAAAAATCGTATCAAATTTCTAACATGATTTCTTCATAACGAGGTGTTGAATTGTGAACACATGATTAACAGGTTTTAGCTGCAACTCAAACGCCTGGGGAAGCAGGAATGAAATGGTTCCAAGGAACAGCAGATGCTGTGAGGCAATTCACATGGGTTTTTGAGGTGAATATGAAAACTTATGAGGAAATTCATCTGTAAATAACTAATCATACTCCACATTGCTCCAGTCCTTGCTCAAATTGAATTGGAGTCTTACAAATTATGTTGGCTTTTGTAGGATGCCAAGAACAGGAGCATTGAGAATATTCTTATCTTGTCTGGAGATCATCTTTACCGAATGGATTATATGGACTTCGTGCAAGTATGCCATTGTTTCTCTAATGAAATGGACTTTAAATATAGTTAACATATTCTTAACTCTGGCTTACCTGTTTGCTATGAATCAACAGCATCATGTTGATAGTAATGCTGATATTACAATTTCATGTGTTCCAGTGGGCGAAAGGTCTGTTGAGTCTTTATCTTTGCTTCAAGTGATATTTTTTCTTGGTTTGCTGGTTATGGAAACTTTTGTTTTATAACATTTCATCTTGATTGCTTTGCAGCCGTGCATCAGATTATGGACTGGTTAAAATAGACAGCAAGGGCCAAATTTCCCAATTCACTGAAAAACCGAAGGGTTCAGAATTGAGGGAAATGGTGAGGATTTCAGAATTCTCATGTTTAGACTTACTTTTTTCATAGCATCCTTTGAATCTACACCCACAAGCATGCCCCTCTTATATTCTGGCAAGAATAAGTATCTAGGTGCCTGCCGTGTCTAAATCTCTGGCATTTTCCTCAAGACTGTTAAATTAACATCATAATTTCTATATAAAATCTGAAATTTTGATCATCTGGCTTCCTTACGCAATTACCTTATGTTATAGTGATAAAAGTACTATGAAATCCAGATCATACTGAATTACTCCAATTTGAGCATATATATTTTTGTTGATCCTCTGCAGCAAGTGGATACGACTCATCTAGGGTTGTCTCCTCAAGATGCCTTGAAGTCTTCCTATATTGCATCAATGGGGGTCTATGTGTTTAAAACAGATATTTTATTGAAGCTTCTAAGGTGGAGGTATCCCACATCAAATGACTTTGGATCTGAGATCATTCCTGCAGCTGTAATGGAGCACAACGTCCAAGTAAGAGAACTTTTATAGGTTTAAATATTAGTTCTTTTAATATGTTTCTCAATCTGTTTTGACAGAAGGATGATTTGTCAGCCTAGAGCAAAACTTACCGTCCACCTTGCTCCCTTTTTCCTACCATGGTGTAGAAGAAGAATAAACATGCTTATAACGAAGATCTAAAAAACTGAGCTCTTTTCTTGTTCACATTCAATTTGTTTTACTCTATGCAACATGTACGCTTCCTGTAGAAAATATAGTTCTAACATTATATTGCTTTGCAGGCATATATTTTCAAAGACTACTGGGAGGATATAGGAACCATTAAGTCATTTTATGAAGCTAACTTGGCCCTGGCTGAAGAGGTTAGTTTTATAATTATGACTCTTGACATTCTGTAATTAAATTCCACACCACTCTTTTACTTACCATGTGATCGAAAAGGTATATAGATAAGTAGCGGATAATGTCATCTGAAGAAAATATGAAATTTTTCTGCAACTTCTTTTGTCTCTCAATGACATCGGGCACCTTTTCTCTTGCCTTTTCGTGGCACTTGCTATTGCTACCATATATATAAGATGAGAAGATATGTGAAGCATTACTGCCTTGCAAAGATTTCTGGCTTCAGATGCAATATAGCCATCTGAGTTTCCATGCTTCAGTAATTTGTAATTAGCTTTCCATATTATTTCAAGCATATATGTTTGAATTTCTTTTCACTGAAAAAAGATTCATGTTTTTGATTGACTATATATTTTCTGCAGCCTCATAAGTTTGAGTTTTATGACCCAAAGACACCCTTCTATACATCTCCTGGATTCCTACCACCAACCAAAATTGATAAAAGCCGGGTATGCTGGTGTACAATGAGCTCCAATTTGTGGATTTGATGAATTACATTCCTTCTGATGTTTTTTGGGTTGATTTTTCAGATTGTAGATGCAATAATTTCCCATGGATGTTTCTTGAGAGAATGCACTGTCCAACACTCTGTGGTCGGCGAACGCTCCCGTTTAGATTATGGCGTTGAGTTAAAGGTGACCCATCATCTTTTCTTCCATTCTTTACATTTTCTTTTTCCTTTCTGGTTACTTGAGTGAGTTACAACCATCTCTCTTTTTTCTGTCTCCAGGATACCGTGATGCTTGGGGCAGACCACTACCAAACTGAAGCTGAAATTGCCTCTCTTCTGGCAGAGGGCAAAGTCCCAATTGGCGTAGGAAGGAACACAAAAATCAGGTACTGGACTCAATATTGGAAACTGAAAACTTAAACGAAATATATGGATGCCTCCCTCCTCCCACCACCTCCTTTTTTTACTTCTTTAATAAGACTACAAGGGTATATAAATGGTTATTTCTGACAAAAAGTATGTGGTTTTTCTCTGAAGGAACTGCATAATTGACAAGAATGCGAAGATAGGGAAAGATGTGATCATTACGAATAAAGATGTAAGTAACACCACTCATTCAAACTACGCTCATACACATAATCCTTCTCAATAGACTCCTATGAAAATTTTGCATGCATGTATCTCAATGCTTTGGTTTTGCAGGGTGTGCAAGAAGCAGACCGGGAAGAAAAAGGGTTCTACATTCGATCTGGAATCACGATTATATTGGAAAAGGCAACAGTAGAGGATGGCACAGTTATATAAATAGATGTTGGATCTCAATTATTTATCAAGGACTTGGTTCCAAGAGGGTGTTGAGACAAGAACATTTTGAAGCTCTTTATTAGTCCTATTTAAGAATGGTAGTGGCAGCATTTTGGTCTCAAAAGATAGAAGCAAGCAAGCTGCCCCTGCTTTATCCTACGTAAACCACAGGATCCCTCCTTGCCTGTAAAAATAGAGCCCGAGTTAAGATCTGATACAAGTCCCTAGTTATCAGCTGCTTCGGGTCCTTTTGAAGTCTGTACTTGTACTTTGTATGAAATAATGAAATAAGCCTGCTAATGCTTGCGATAAAACTTACACTCACCATTTATATACGAATAACTTAGACAGAGTCTCGTGTAAGATAAAAGGAGTCGTGAAGTGAAATAGTGGATCATTTCTATGCATCCAGTTTCCACATTAAAGCAGAAGAAGCTGCTGCCATCTTATTATTCTTCTTTTAAATTTTTGTTCTAAGCATTTTGAGTGCTTTTGGGATCAATTTTTACATATTTAAATTAAACCTCAAACTTCACATATGGAGATTAAATTTCTCCAACTTGGATCTTAAATATATCATTATAAAAACTTCACAGCTTATATCTAGATTCAGATTCAAAATGACATCATCATAAGTTTCCTTGGATTCAAAACCCAAATGATAAAAAGTGACAACACTTCTTCGTGATTTTCATCTACCAAATCTAACATTATGTCACACACTAAACAATGTTGTTGTCGAGTGCCGCTCAGGTGTTGCCCTCGACAGTATGATTATAGGACCCCTTTAAAGATCGAGTCCTCAGTTGCTATGTGACAATTCATGGGCTGCAACAATTCCTTCAGTGACACCATGGAGCTTCTTTGTAATGCAACGTGTCAAATATGTGTTGTTATTCATGTTTTACCCCATAAAAAAATCAAGAAACAAAAATCTAAATACAAGAGTACATACATTAAAAAAAACCCTAGAAGATTGTTCAAGTTTGATGGTGGAGAACCGAGATGACAAATAAAAAATTAAAGGACTAAAATATATAAGATTGACAAAATTGACAACTCAATTCTAACTGACAAAAAACTCCACTAATGAAAATGTTTTTATGCAGAGTAAAGAAACACAAATTTTAACGGGTAAGAACTCAATAAAAATTTTGAAATTGATGACCTAATTGAAAGAGAAATAATTTTTTGGAGTCAATTTGGGTGTTAATTGGAAGAAATTGAAGTTTGAGGATTGAATTTAGATTTTTAAAGGTTTAATTGGTTAAATCAAGGACTTAATTATATAAAAAAATAAAGTTTGAAGGTCATTTAAGAACTTAATTGCAAATTTCTAAGACCAAGGACCAACCTGTAAGCGGCGCACAATTTCAAGGGTAGAAATTGGTGAAATCAGGGATCAAATTGAAAAAAATTAAAATTTTAATGGTAAATTAAGGATGAAATTGAACAAATTAAAAACCAAGGACCAACCTGTAAGTGGCGCACAATTTCAGGGATAGAAACTGGTGAAATCAGGGGTCAAATTGAAAGAAATTGGAATTTTGATGGTTAATTAAAGATAAAATTGAACAAATTAAAAATCAATGACTCGTTTGTAAAAGGCACTAAATTTTGGGGCAGATATTTGAATTTGACAGGGATGCAATTGCATGCATTTAAAAGTTAGGAGACAATTATGAGTGCAATTAAAAAGGATTGGAAGAGCAAGGACCAAATTGAAATTATCCAAATCCTAAATTAAAAAAATACTAATTTCTAGGGTTTAACATAGACGACATGTTTTCACCCATTGTTCATCTTTTTTCTTGACAATTTTGTATGGTTGAGTAGGCATTTTCAGATGAATGAATGTGACATTTTCGACCACCTCAAGGGTTGTAACCACCACCATTCAACTAAGAAACACCCCATTTACAACTCATGACCATAAATTTAATGTTTACACCCAAATTCTTTTATAGAAGTCTCCAACATCTTGTCCTTGATCAGCTTTTATTGTATTTTTAAATTCTAAATTGATCGAGTTGGCACCTTTGGATGAATAAGGGTGAAGCTACAGATCTTCAAATTAAGCAAAATTGGATCCAAATAAAAAGTGTGCACCTCTTCTACCAATTTCAAGTGGTCTCAAACAATGTTCACATTGAAGTTGCTTTGATGAGACCTTGAAAATGGTCAACCCAATCAGTCATGACTGTGACATCCATTTGGCAAAACCACTAACTTTTTTCGTGTGTTCACACTTAAAATTTTCTCAATAGGTTTTTATCAAGGGTGGACCACATTTCTCTCAAAATAAAAGGGCCCAAAAACACTCCTTGATCTCTAAGTTTGGCAAAATCACTAAAATTCCCAAAACCAAAATCACCACTACAAAACAAACATAGTACAGAGATTCCAACTTGTAACACCCCCATCCTTTAAAGGATGTTAAATATGGAAATACTACAATGATTTCACATTTTAAATTGAGTATGTATTTTGTTTGACTTTTTTGTATTTATACATATAATCATATTCCTCTATTGATAAACAATTCTAATGAAATTTTGACAAAGTTTTCTTTATAAATGGGCATACTAAGTTATTGACTAATTCCTTCATTGCATAATTATTATAACGACATAGACCATTTATCTTAGAACTTATTACATATCATCTTAACCACAAGTCAATCTCAACCTCATATATATATATTTCACCTTTTAATAACAACACCATATTCATTAACAAGAATTTAACTATAAATAATTACTAAAAAGGAACATGTTAAATCACACATACCTATTGATCTTGAGATATATATAGATAGAGGAGCATAATTTAAACACATATAAAAATTTATACGGAAAGTACATAAATGTCGTCTTACATAAAATATTTTACTTAAGGATTTCATTATATAAATCCACATAGATATGACAATGTCATTAAGAAAAAAAGGTAATAGAAAGAGTTTTTAGTTTAGTTTACAAAATTAATTACATCCACAATGAAAGTTCTGAAATCCTAGAGTACATCCACCGTGTAATTACTTGGTCCACCAATATATGGAGGTCCTGCAACAAAGATTAATTAAGCATAAATTTGTATTTCAAACACAGTTTTATTCCTCAGTATATACGATGAGGGTACTTATTATATCTATCCAATCCATTAGAAGATTTCATGAATGATGGTTACACTTCCACAATAATACACATGACATTTACACATCCATTCATAAAACAACCAGAATATACTTAATCATAAAAAATTTACGAAGACTTCGTCATACTAGGTTTTATTTCGACAACTCATCCCCCTCTATTGATTTCTACCAATCTAGGGAGAACATTCCTAACATTGAGCTTTTGTATATTTAAAAAAAACCTCAATTACATGGTTTCTAAAAACTTCAGTAATGGTCCTAACATTGGCTTTTGCTCATTGCGAAAACAACTTCATTATATTAGTTCCGAAAAACTTCAAAAACAGTATCAACATTGGCTTTCTCTTATTGTGAAAGTAACCCAATTTCATTTGGTTTACGAAAACTTCAGAATGATCTCAACATTGGCTTTCATCCATTGTGAAAACAATTCAAATTCATTGGTTTCCGAAAACTCTAGAAACGATCTCAACATTGGCTTTCATCCGTTGTGAAAGCAACTCAAATTCATTAGTTTCCGAAAACTTCAGAAACAATCTCAAGATTGCCTTTTGCTCATTGCAAAAGCAACTCAAATTCATTGGTTTTCTGAAAACTTCAAAAACGATCCCAACATTGGCTTTTATTCATTGCAAAAGCAGCTCAAATTCATTGGTTTCTGAAAATTTCAAAAACAATCCCAACATTGGCTTTCGCTTATTGTGAAAGCAACTCTATCTCATTGGTTTTTGAAAAACTTCATAAACAATTCTAATATTGGCTTTCGCTCATTACAAAATCAACTACATCTTATTTATTTTCGAAAAAACTTCAAAAATGATTCCAACATTGGCTTTTGCTCATTGTGAAAACAACTTAATTACATTGATTTCACATCATATTTACATTTCATCCATATTATTTTCATACTTAGCATTCCTAATTACAACCAAAAGTTTAAATTTAACCTTATAAGTTGTAAGTGAGATTTTAATTACCTTCTTCTCTAGTTGAGTGAGCTCCACCGATCGAAGATCTTGTTCTTGATGTTACCTCGAGACCATATGAATATTTTTTTTATCAGTAAGGGTTGTGTTTGTATTTTTTGTTATTGTGATCTTGATTCTACATGTTAATATTTATTTTTAGGGTGTGTTTGATGTTTTTAATATGACAAAAGCTTTCTAGTTAGGTTAGTTTTGATAAAACAATGTTGGTTTGTTTTGTTTTGTTTGATTAATACATTGTGAAGCAATATTGTTGATCCTATGTTTACAAGGCTTGTTCATGACCAAAATATGTTTAGGAAACTAATTTTGAATCCAAATTGCATAGATATGTAAGCTAGATAAGATTTGGTAGTTTTAGGAATTAAAATTTTATGCATGTTATTGATTATTTGATGTTATTTGTTAGTTCTTTAGATTCAACTATACTTGGTAGTGGTAATGTGGTTTGTGAGAACCAAGAGCAATGTGTTTAGAGGCCCTAGAATGCTAAATTTAGGTTTTAACAGTAGTTCTTTAATTTCTAGAAATTTTCTAGATTCTAGGTTTATGTTCTTCGTATGAATTTTATCTTAGCCTCTTGTTTTGGAGTTGTTCTGGGTTAATTCTTGGCACAACCATGTTAGCTTATCATCTTTAGCAAATAATATAGGGTTAAAACGCATTAATAACACGTATTCATGTATTTAGATTCTAGGTTTTTTCTGAATGTCAAGACATATTTTTAATCAAATCATGACTTTTAAGTGTTAATCAAAGAAAATGGATGCTTGATTATTGATCTATGCATGATTACAAACAAAATATTGGCATTGATTGCATGAGAACTTGTTTGGTTTGTGATTTGTGTTTGCTAGGTTTAGTTTAAATGTTCATCGTGTTCTTCATGTTCTTAGTCCTTGATCTATTTTTGTATAAACGCTAGACCTATAAGTAGACTGGAATAAATTGAAGTTAAGTGGAATAAATAGGCTGGAATTTAAATACCAGAAGTTTACTTGAAAATTCCCAAAATTATTTCGGGTATTCATCAATTTTAATTGGGAGTATTTTTCATTACAACATATAAGTTGTGGAAAACTCTTTCGTCTTCTAGGATGAGTGAACCCTGTTAAGGCACTTACATGGATTCTTACCATAAGAATTTATTTGGGCATATGAGCCCATAATGAATTCAAAACACCAGATTTATTCATGAGAATAAACTTTTATTCTAAGTCATAGATGGATCATCAATTAGAAACCCATCAATACCTTTAAGCCACATCTAGATCACACAATGTAGCTTACCTCAGGTGAGGTGCGCTAAGAGTACTAATATCTTTTTTATCCACAAAAAGTCTCTTACCCTATAATTTTATATAAAATCAATTTACTCAAGTCTTATAGTGACCCTGAACCAAATAATTAGGTGGCGACTCCTTGATCCTGACGCCACAATGTTGTGTGTACACATGCAACAAAAATAATGACTCCACTGGGGATTTTATATTTTTGGCAGTTTTGGACTAGGATTTGTGTGTTTTATGTGGTTTATATGACCTGATGTATTTAAATTTTTGCATTTGGATTTTTTTTTTACTTATTTACGCTTTAGTGTGTTTTATCTTGCTTGTGCATATATGTCAGATATCGATAAATGTCTTCGCGCATCACTAGTTTATTTGTGATGTATCGCTCTAGAATGTATACACATGATAACATGTACATAATTAAATAGATGAACTCTGTTGAATACAGGCTGGATTCTAAATCCCTACAGTTGTTAGAAAGGAGGATTGCCTAAGATTGGATAATAGTAAATTGCTACCCATAAAAAATGTGAGTTGCTCTAGAAACAACTTGAAGAAGCTCATCTCATACATGAAAAGCATTCACATGGATGAGTTTTTGAAAAAAAATATGGGAGGAAATTATGAAGGCATCAGTGCAAAATTTAGCAATTAAAGCCTTGATATATTTTTTTGGACCGCAAGTATCCTACTTTTGAAATCTATGTGTCCTACTTTGAAAGAGTATGGTTTTCTAAGTAAATTCCCTCAAAATCTATACAAAGTGTACTTCCACCAAATACGCGATAAATTGCTAATTCAATTGGCTGAATTGATCAAAGTTCTAGATCTCTATAAAATATTTGAGAAAAATATTACTAGCCTAAAATAAAAGATAATCAAAGAAGTATTCAAAAGGAAGAAGAATAAATCTAGATTTGTTGAAGAAAATGGTAGAATACTTGTTTCAGAAATCTTCAGCTTGATATTATTTTCAAACCCCATAGGAATAATTAATTTAGAGGCGATTGCATATAACAACAGTCAGATAAATCCAATTCCATGTTATTTCAGGAATAATCAAGAATATATTACAGACTTGTATTGATACATTATAAAACGAATTTTGAATTTTCTTGCAACTCTTTTTTTCTTCTGATCTCTCAGTGCACGTGAGAGAGAACTAGAGAAAGCAACTCCATTCAACTAAGTATTAATCGTGCACAATATTTCTTGTATTAGAAATGCTCAAACTTGGATTAGGAGACAGTAGAAAAGAATTATATCTCAAGGGAAAGGTTCACTCATGAATTGGAAGGCCTGCGTTTTATAGCTCCCAGCTCGTGGCATAATCAAAAAGATAAAGACATCCGGACAGCACAATAAAGAACAAACCTAAATGTCAGACACGACTGCCTCTTAGAAGATGAACTCTGAGAAACGCAATTGTATATCAAAGCTCGGAGGAATGAAAAACACTGTTCTGAGAGAATATGGAAGGAAAATTGGAACACCCAGGTGGCTGTTCTCTCTTCTAGTCATGCATTATTGTTCCATTTTCAGCCTAATGCAGGATATGACAGCCCCACTCAAATAGATCACATTCACATTAAAATATCAAAAGCCAAAGACCAAACTTGTGTATGCATGACCAGTGCAGCTGATGTGAGGTATGGTGATGTATTTCTGCATGTAACTGTATGTGTGTAAATAATTATTAAGCATCTAAGTTTGAAGAAGTACAATCCCCTCCAGTTAAATCTTTTATTTTTAGCTTCTGGTTCCAGATATTACAGCATTACTCCAGTTTGCTTGCAGTACATATGGAGGGTCAATAGGGGCATGCTCGAGTGTGATCAAGACCTCTCAGATTTGCACTATGAAAAGCAGCAGAGGCTGGGTTGCCCCTTTCTCAACCTAAACAAGACCTCTGTCAAATCTCTCACACAAGTTCCATCCACAATACCTATTCTGATCATAGGAGGAAAGCAGGCAATGTAAACAATTTCAGGCAGGATAAATACCAAAGCAACATTCAGGCTATACAAAATTCGTCTGCAGTCCATTGATTTGATGGAGGATTGATCGTCAAAGATTTCAACTTGCTGCGCTAATGTCAACCAGTAAGATAACCAGCACATCCTGCGCACTGCCTATCTCACTTTCCATTCCTAGCATTTTCTCAAGAAAGCTTGTCCCTGAATCACTTGGTATTCCAGACTACAGAAGACCCACTTTTTCTGAATTCACATGGACAAAAACCATTCATGGCCTTCCCCATCAGAGCCATGGCAGCAGTGCTAGGAAACTGCTTCTTCTGGAAGTCTAGTGCTGCCTCTGAACTCTCTGGCTTGGAAACTGCCACAGCTCCAGGATTCTTTTTCGGAGATGCAGATGGATTATGAAACCACCTCTGAACCCAAACATGAGACAGTGTTATTTCTTGAATTTTCTTTGCTGGGTCAGTTGAATAGGATTCAGCATTCCTCAGTAACTCTGCAGTCTGATCTGACATAGACAGTTTACCATCAGACTCGCTTGTCTTTGGTTCTGAACTAGTCTTACTATGTCTTAGCATTTTGTTGAACAACTTACTAAATTTCTGGTGGGATGATGCTTCTTCAACTTTTGAAGCACTTGCTTTGAGACGCTTAAACCATCTGCTGCAGGGGTCCAGTCTCACAGGAGTGTCGGGGCAATCACTAGATTTTGAATTTGTGGAGTGCTCGGCATGGGGAAGGAAGCATTCCGCATCCAAACTCTGGGTTCTTGAGGTGCTTGTCTCCATGTTATCTGGTGACCTTGCCAAACCTGGAAGTACAATAAGTTCTTGGTTTATATCAGGTAATTCGGTGTTCATCTGTCTGCCCTTGGTTTCTTGTCTGACTGAAGGCATTCCAGCTAGAGAAGCTGGCAACTTCTGGCCCTCGTTGATGTCCTACAAAGTTTATAACTAATCATGTGAACAAATGAGGCGACGGCCTTGTAAGCCTTTGATTCTGGAAGTTTTTACAGAGTTATGAGCTCTTACATAAATTCCTTGGCCTAAACCAAAGAGAAAAACTAACAAAACAAGGCAAAACACTTGTAGAATATAACTATTATTTGTGGTGGCATGATTTCAAAGCCCAAAGATAAAAATCCACCAAATTCCTGAGTGGCAATGGCAACTAAAACAGCTGTGTGAAATGCTGACCTAACAAAAGTAAATGAGCAGATCAAATATGTTGTCTATAAACAATGTGCATAAGACAATGTTTTTACCTTCACTAGTTTTTGTAAATGCAAGTGACCTTAGAAAATCACTAGAGGGGACACTATAGCTTAGAGATCAGAAAGTAGTAAAGTTACCTTATCTGATTGCAATGAAGCCACACCTGTAACACAAAAGAAAAAAACTCACTAATTTGCAAGCTAGGACTACGCTAAAAAGATACAAAACTCATGAACACTGTTCAGATCAGGTAATTATATTTAGCAACTTCATTTGAGGGCTGTGCTCCAAAGCATAGATTGTCAACACTACAGTCTAAGATTTAACTAAACCATCCATATAAGATATGGACCATACATACCAGATAGATGGTTCTCACAGAAAGCATCCATACCCATGGTGTCAGTTTCAGCAGATGAATCACTATCTTCATTGACAGCAGAAGTACTGGCATTCTTAGTGTTTTCTTTTCCTTCAGCTAATGAATCATTCTCCTTAACAACTGCAGAAGTCTTAAAATTCCCAGTGCTCTCTTTTCCTTCACTCCCTGTGGAACTGTCCAGAGGTAGCAGCTTCACTCCTTGCTTGACATGGAAACCAAAATCCGGAGATATTGCAAGGAGTCCAGTCACCATTTTTCCCTTAATTTCAGTGGATATTGCTGACTCTCTAAACATCTGAGCACCATCAGGTAAGTTCACGTCAGTCTTTTTTTTTATGAAAAAGCGATGAGTGGTCTGAGTGTACGTCGGAGGACCTCTAGAAAATTCTTCTATGGAGTCTATTGTAGTACGTATTCTCATTGTCTCCCCATCATGAACAGAGGGCAGTGTTGGTAGTGCATATGATCCATTATATAATTTTTCTAATTGGCTATCACCTCTGGTACTGATCTGCCTAGGAAGAAATTCAAAATCAGAACGATTTGGCATCATGTGAAATGACTCTCTTAGCTGATTATTGCTGGTTGAGGGATCACGAAAGAGAAGACCTGCATTTTTATTCATTTTCTTCTCATGAACCAAAGATGTCGAGCCTGATTCATTAATGTGATCCAACCTAGAGAAAAAGGGCTGAATTGGAGATCTTCCAACTTCAAATTCATATGGCACAATATCTGGGGTTGACCTTACAAAATCATCCTGTACATGTGCAGAAACAACTCTGCTACTCCTTTCTAGGAAACTATTAGACTTGACTCGCTGCTCTGGAACCAAGTTGAGATCTTCAGCCTTAAACTGAGATTTTTTTTCATGAATTTCCACCTCAGGAAGAGCCTGTGCCGGTATTGAGGGTAGGTGATCCTCATTTCTCCCGAGGGAGACATCATATTCAGAATTGGCACCAATTCGTGACTTTAAGACTCCTTCACGATTGCCAGAGGACACAACATTCTCCAGAAATAAAACACTCCCCCTATCTTGAGAAGGTTTGAACATCGCAAAAGAAGACTGTCCCTCAAACATTTCATTCCTCAACCTTTTCGGACTCATTGTAAGGTTATCGTTCATGACGTTGATCCTTTTCCCCTTGTTTACTTCTCCAAGTCCCGTGACAAATTTAGAACTACCAGTTTCCATCTCTGGCCCACTAAGTAAGCTGTGATATTTGTTACCATTACCAACTTCCGGAGGATCATGACCTAATTGTTTTGGAGCTTCATTTGCTTTCCTGCAACTCGCGCGCGTCCAATGAGACATCCAAATAGACTGGCGCTGCTTCGTGGACTTTACGGGAATATCATCCCTATCTTGATATGACTGTAGCACGCGATCCGACATGATGAAGTGGGATTTACAGAAGAATGCTTCAAAGTGTCACAGAATTCCTCCAAGGCTGTTCACGTGAAGATGCAGTCAACCAAGCAATGTTAAAGTTCCAGACTTTTTGATGGCCTGCTTCAACCGGGCTATGGACCTAGCCACCACACAAGCAATCATAACTACCTGACGGTAATTAAAATGAATATAAGAAAATAAACCCAATTTGTCGAAATTATCTCAAATTTGCAAACTTTAAAGGTAGCAGCGTCACAACATGTGAATCGTCTAATTTTTTTTTTTTTTTCAAACTTTTTATTCAAAAAGCAAATAACAAAAACAAGATTTCACCGCAAGCATCCAACTTTAGTACATGTTAACCAAGAACAAAATAAATCCCACTAGAGGAAATAATAAAAAAAAAAAGATCTCCACTTAAAACAAACTTACAGTACGAAGTACAAACCTAAAAGTCGAAAAAAAAATATTACTTTATCTATATTACTTACACGCTCAATCATGAACAAATAAAAAGGGGTAGAATGTGTAAGCAAACTTACAGTTTTATCAACTTCTTCTCTGATTCCCTCTGTAATCATAGATCCATGGATGAAAACATCACTGGGGTGAAGATCAACTTCTTACTAACTTGAAGCCCTTTTCGGAGAGTTTGTAGATGAGAGGATAAATGTTTGAAGCGGTGAAGAAGAAGAAAGAATCTAAGGAGGGGTTGGTTGGTTTGCTTCGAGTCTGTGCCTTCTTTTTACTTTCTTTCTTCTTGCTTAGCCACAGACTCATAAGCCGACGACATAAAACTGACCCCACTTACCTGCACTTTTCAATTCCTCTTTCCTCTTTCCTCTATTCTTTTTTATTTTAATATTTTGGCATCTGTTTTGCTTTTTTAAAAAAAAAAAATAAGCAACAGCCATAAATCACACATGACAGTTACGTTTTTTTTTCCATGTCATTCCTAAATTATAACAAAGACCACAAGATTTAACGTAACAAAGCTTTTACCAGAACTAAAGTTTTATTAAGTGGATATTAAAATTCTCAGAAAGCTGCAGCCATTTTATAATGTTCTAGGATTCAATCCTACGTGCCAAACACCATTTAGTTAGAGGTATCATCTCCGTCGTTTGAAAACAATGGATGTATGTAGTGATGCTTTAATGCATTGTAACTTACTGTGTAAAATAATTAATTGTTTCAAACATGGCTGGAGTGCTGGCGGCGATGCCTCGAGTATGGTTTTTGCATCAACGAACCATGCACAGCCTTTATATAATCTATTATTGGAGACAAAAAAACACAATTCAAGTTGTGTGCTTCTAGCCATCGTTTGATTTGCCGTCGTTAACAAGAAAGTTATTTGGGTTCAACAACCAGACAACCGCATAATTAATAGATCACATTTTCTATCTGCTTGATTTGTTGGTGGACGTTTGATTGGTTTGCTTTAGTTCCCGTAGCATTGTGTCAGGTACTATGTAGTACTTGTCGAAACAGTTTTCAGCGAATACATAGTGCTCGCATCAGTAATCAAAGCATATCTTCTAGCTACCGACCCGACCAAAAGCATCCTTGCCCGCGCTATCCCGTCTTCGATGCAAAGACATCTGAACCTGATGAAGGAATCACGATATTTAGTATGAGTGCGGGTATGTTTTGCCAGATTAAAACCAGACCCGTCAAGAACGGCTACAAAAACCAAAAGTGACTGAGACAACACATACAATCTGGTCAGGATGAGCTAAAGCTTTGAAACCCATCACGTCCGACACCCAAAGAGTTGGGTAACCGGTCCCCGGAAAATTATGAGAGGAGGGCAAAAAACGCTGCAATTCTAGGAGAAAAGTTCTAGTGGCTTTGACAGATCAGAGCATTTATAATAGGCTGTACTGTAAATCTGTAATAACCCAAAAACTACCAAACAACCGGTGAACAAATTTAGGCTGCTCAGGTAGACCTCGCATAGGATAAAAATGTCCCAGGCAGATAACAAACAACTCTCAGTAAAGTTGCTTATCTACAGTGTTTCTCTGCCATAACAACACAATGAATAGTAAAAAAAAGGATATTTTTAGTTTTTGGTTTTCTTTTTTATTTTATAATTAATAATTAGCTTCATGCAGAAGCATATCCAATATCAAACCCGATTTGGAGTGAAGTTCAAGTGCCGGATAAGGGGATTAATTCGGGTTAATTAATTTTTAAAAAAGAAAATCAAAAGGTTTGTTTCTAACAAGTCAAATCAAATTAATTCTACATTGATTTTTCAAAAGGCATCAGCGGGTCAAAGAATGGATCAGCCAAGTCTCAAATCCTTCGCGTCAAATTGGGTTTAACAACCGTGGCTGGTCCTGGAATTTTGCAGGAACTTTCACACTTCCTCGCAGGTTGGAAAATATCACTTGCGTTGATCTCAAAAATATCTTCGTGGAGATTAATGTAGTTGCATTGCTGTTGCTGACTCAGTGAGGTACATAATATCTGCAACTCCCTGCTCCTTATCTCTTGGAAGGGGTCTTCATCGGGTTCTGCTAGCAGTGGAGCCCTTCGTAAAAGAAATATTCTTAGGTTAAAAATAAAAACAAAAATTTTGCAATCGCTCGATTCATTAGAAGATCTATTGTTATAGATTATGGTGTTTTATAGGAGTTTTATCTTTATATAAAATCCATGTCTAAAAAACTAAAGGAACCCTAACTTAATATCTTTGCGTTCATCCATCCGTTAAGTCTAAATATATATAAATATAATAAATTATCAAATCTAATATTCTAAAACTTTTGTGCCGAACACAAATGAATTTAAAATTGATAATCTTTATAGGTTTTATATTGAAACTCAAAACCCCATTTATTTTTTCTCATAACATTTAACACAAAATGTTAAGGTTAAAAGTATTTATCTTTATACACCACTTAAAAGATCCTATGAATTATTTATTGAAATGAGGTTCACAATTTCAATTCTTCACTATATTTATTTTTAGAGTTTTTTTATAAATAATATAGTATTTTTTCTATATAAAAAAATTATTCAAGTATTGAAAAGTCTCAAAAAAAATAAAATAAAAAATATATTTTACAGACAATTACTAATCATCATGATTATTAAAAATAAATTAGATTGTCAGAATAAAAAATAAATCAATCATTCAGAATATAAGTATTGCTCAAATTTTTTTAGATTTCATTATATCACATCATGTTTTTCTTACTGGTTTGAAGAAAAACTTAGTTGTAAATTTTAAATACTTGAAAGGGTTCCTACTATAGTTTTGAAGTTTTAATGGCATGATTATGAGTTTTTATTTGGAAATTTGATAAAAATTATTTTTTAAAAATATATTTTTAATATTATCATATAAAAAATAATAATAATTTAAAATTAAAAACATAATTTAACACGCGAAATACCAAATAGATCCTGTATAAAATAATGAAGTGGACAATTTTCAGTTTAGAGCTACGCAAACGTACGACGAAAAGTTTTAAAAACACTTTAACGATATTCTCCGAGAAGGGTTTCATTGGCAAAAGTGAAGGAACGTGTCAAGAGTTAATTGGTGAATCCACTGAGTTGTGGGGCTGAGGTTACAAATGATTATAGCAAGAGCTGTTAAATCGATCAACCATGGGATTAGGAGCCAAATCCGGATTGGGTTAAGGGGCTAGGCTTGGCTTGGAAGAGCCGAACCGAGCCCAGGAAATTTTTTAAAAAGAAATATATTTTGGTTAGACGACGACTCGAACATGATCTGATTAATGTGCATATGATGGTGGAATGAATGGCTACGTGGATGGTTCATCTACCGGAAAAACACAGTTTTAGTGTGGCTGTGTTTTGTCCACGTATGACCCGTCTCTCTTCTTTGCTTATCTACAATGCCACCAGCTTCGTTTCACACGACAAATAGTTTGTTTGGGGTTATACGGGATAACTATTTTTTAAAATGATTTTTATTTAAAAATATATTTATTTTTTAAAAATTATTTTTGATATTAATACATAAATATTAAAATTATATTAATTTAAAATAAATAAAAAAATTAAAATTTTTAAAAACAATATTAAAACACAAAACAAATTTAAAAAGCATTTGCCGCTGATCTCCTACAATAATTGAAAAGAAAATCATGGCATTTGAAATGGGTGTTGGTTAGGGATTTGATGTCTTGTCTCATTTGGATTTTCTCTTTTAATTATCACCGACCACTGGCACATGATTTGTGCCTAACGTGCAAGAAAATTAAGCATTAACCAACACTAATCACATTATCATCCCTAATCTGATTGTATGGTGAGAGGCAAATTTCTTTCTTAATTCTCATCACAATCTTATCATCCTTGTCAACACATCATTTACATTTCCAATCTAATATAACAGATGTCCAGCTCATTTAAACAAAAAAAAAAACGCATGCAGGTATTTAAAAGGAAACATCTCAGCATGTGGGTCTTTTTTATTATTATTTAAAAAGACAAACAATCTATCATTCATCTTTTTTTATTTTTCTATAAAAAAATAGTAAACGGCAACGTCATCTGTTAATCTAAATTTCAGGAACTACAATGATAACTGAAAAATTAGGGTTATGAGTTTTTGACGCTAAAAATTTATTTTTCAATTTATTTAAAGCCAAAAAAACTCTATAAGCACCATTAAAATATGTACAAATCAATTTAGCAACATAATAAACCCAAAAAAAAGCTCAAATCAAAAAATCAGACCGAATAAATCTTTTTATCCTTGAATTAGATATGTTTTTTAGGTAATATTGAGGCTTAAAACAATCATTATAAGACTCTCATCATTAAATGAAACCTGTTAACACAAATTTCAATTATTATTTTTGTGATCGGAATATGTGTCAACGATAACTTTCTTTCTTTAAGTTGAAATCCAGGGGGCTTATCTCTCTCCTCTCACTAAAAAAGTTCTGAAAAGTTAGAAAAATAAAGTTTTGTATCAAAATTGAATTTTTGAAAACTAAAGGAACTGCTCACCAATAAACCAAAAAAGATTTAGGGCCAGAATAAAAAAAACATTGTATGAAATTTGAAGTTGCCACCTATTTTCTTCATCTTTTCTACTCTGTCCTTTATTTCAATTCAACTTTTTCTTGAAAAAAATAATAATTGGTTACTCAAAAGGATTCAATTGTGTAAGAAAAAAAATTTGAGAATCAAATTAAATTTTTTTTTAAAATTAACTATTCTAATCTATAATGCTTTGTAAACGAGGACATAGTCTATAATAAAATCACCACACTTAATTTATTTTGTTTTTAATTCCATAATTTTTGAATTGCTTAGCTTCTAATGGTGGTTCATTTGGCCATGGCTTGAAGAAATAGAGAATTGAACTTTGAGTTTTGTTAGTGTGGAAATATATTACTAATGATTCTGAAGAAATGGTAGTGCATGAAGTATGTATGAACTTGTTGGAAATTAATCAAGAAAATATGTTCTTAAGGAAAAAATGACTTAAATTTTAAGTAAATAATGAATTTAATTAATTGAATTCAATAAGATTATGTGTTAAATGAAGCACTAAGATGTATTAGATGGGAATGATTGTTATGAATAATATAAAAAGGTGTGTAAGTACTTGAATGTTCATCAAATTGATAAACTTAAATCTCAATGTATTTAACATTTAGCTTTCAGTTGAAAATAGGGATAGTAAATAAAAAAAATTGAGATATGCTCCTTCATGGATGTTATAGTTAAGTGTGTTTGTTTTCAATTGAAACTGATTTTGCTTAATTTAAAGTTATAAAACTCTAGATATGAAAGGAAATTAAGATATGCTCCTTCATGGGTGTTATAGTTAAATGTGTTAGCTTTTAATTGGAACTGATTTTGTTTAATTTGAAACTATAAGATTCTATATATGAATTAAAAAAGAGATAAAGGTTAAAGTAAATTTTGATAGATAGATTTCATCAAGCATCTTTGAAATGGGTAGTTTTAAAGGTGCTAATGGTTGAATTATATTTTCTTCTTTTCGGAACAATTATAAATATATCTTATCTTTTCAAAGAGTTAAACCATATTTGAAACTATGTTCTAGAACTCTAGTTATAAAGGAAATACTAAGTAGTGTTCTGCATGATTGGGTCAAATAGGCTAGAGTAATTAACTTCAAATTTATTTAGGATTTCTATTGATGTAGAATTATATTAATGACATGTAAATTATAGTGGAAGAATCTATGTTGTTAAAGGAGAATAAAATTGTAAGCATGTATTTTGATGGTATAGAATAAATATGAATATGGGAAATTGAATGACTTAGGAACTTCAATGGGTGAGTTGGCTAAAGAAAAATAATTGGAAGTTTAAATTAAGTAGGGATGGATTAAGATTTTACGAGAATTCATATATATGATGGATTTTATGGAATATTATTAATGACTCCTCTTGTTTTATTCAAGAAATGTGCCTGGAGCGAAATCATTTGTATTTAGAGGAGTCACTTAGTTGGAAGAGCTAGTAGATACATTGCACTTGTCTTTTTAATTTAAATATTTTATTTGTTAAATTTCAGATTTGATAATATATAGTTATGATGAAATCGAATGGGACATGCATAAATTATTGACGATGGCTCTTCCAGACTAAATTCCCTTTAATGGCTCTTTCAGACTTTTTTGAGAGCTGATATTTATCCTTTTATTTTCTCTGAAATCATAAATAGAAAAAAGCTGTGAAAAATACTAGCTTCAAATCTCTTAAAAGATAGATCTTAAGATTTAAAGTCAACAAAATCAATAAAAAATAGAGTAGAAGAGTCGATGCGTTTCGTGCTTCACGCCCTTCTCACCTCCACCATTCATGGGTGCTTCATGGCATTTTACACTCTTTTTTTTCCTTACAAAATCTAAATTTCAATAAAAAAAATTAATTTGCTGGAAGAACCACTTAATTTAAGTGGCGAAGCTTATTTGGTTGAGGCGTGAAAAGACCGCTTCAAATCACAAGTTGTGTCCATCCCACTACATTTACTGGTCCTGTGAATGGAAATGAATTTGTTGGCGCTTTGCTAAAATGATTGCCTCCATTTCTGTCATCTATGTAATTATTGCATTGAAATTCTTATATTTTAAAAGTTTATATAAAAAATTTTAATTTTTTTAATTTTAAATTAATATTATTTTAGTGTTTTAAAAAATATTATTTTGATGTATTTTTAAGTGAATAACACTTTAAAAAATAACCGTAATCACATTTCTAAATAAACATGTATCTGATTTTACATTGGATTTTCAGTGAGTATAGAAAATTTTCATGTGTTTCTGAATATTTCAACATAAAAAACTTAATATATTTTTAAATAAAAACGAATCGCAATTATAATTACAAACATATTGTTAATAACATAAAAACTGTTGGAAGATCTGACTCTTCCAAGGATAAGAAGATGGCTATACTCATGCAAAACAAAGAATACAACTGGGGTAAAACACGTTTTTCTGCTTCTAAAAATCATTAGAACATATTAAATGGCCTGTATGTTGGGCCTATAGCTCACCCTGGCAACCACCATTAATGGGCTTGAATGACTCAGCTCTGTTTGTGCAAGGTGCCCCCAGGGCCCAGCCTAATTCTGGTCCCTTCTCCGTTTATTAGAGTGTCTCTAGGACTCAGCTTTTCACTTATTTTTTTATTTATTTTACCCGCGCTCACTGATGATCAGAATTTTTTTTCTATATATAAAAAAAGTATATATAAGCTTTTAAAAAACTTATACATACATATAATTAAATAAATTAAGAATAATATGTGTAAAAAAAATGAAAAAAAATCATTAATAATAAATGAAGATGAGAATTAAAAAAATCGATAAACATATATAAATCAAGCCCATCTAACCTTGCAATGCGTGTTTTTGATTTAATTGTGTTAAATAAATTTGTTTATAAAAATTAAATTTTTATTTAATCAAATCATATATACGTGAAATTAATTTAATAAAAAAAATATATATATTATATAAGGTTAAGTATATTAGAAATATTATCCAAAAATAAATACTTTTTATTTATATAAAACATAAAAAAATATTATAGATGAATTAGAATAATTATTTCAAAAAAACAAATGCATACAAAATAACTAAAAAATAATCATCATTTAAAAAAAGCTATATGAACAAAATAAAAGAGAATAGGGGTGTTAATAAATATAAATAAAAAATAATTTAAAAAAACACATATAAAAAATAATTAGAAAAAAAAAAAGAGAAGGAAAATGTTAGTCATTGTTGGGTCTAGTAAGCTAGGCCAACTCGCTGACCTATTTAGTAAGAGCTCGTGTGCTTGAACCCTTAATTTTTTTATTGTAAAAAGAATGGGTGACACGTCATCTGTCCTATTTTTCTTAAAACAAATTAAATTAAATGACACGTCGTCTAATTTTGCTCAAACCCGGTCACTATGGTGACCAAAAAACAAGGTCAAATGTTCTTTGACCCATAAATCTATTTTCAACCCATTTTCTACCCAAAACACCTAGAAAACACACTAGAAACTTTGTTAAATGAATTCATGGGCTTAAAAAAACCTAAAAACCACCCCAAAACCTCAAGTCAACCAAAAACCAGAAATCTTCTCGAGCTCATATGTGTTTTTTTATATATATGCATTTCAAGGTAAAAAAAACTAAGTTGAACTTCTCTCGTCTTATGGAATCATTTAACATAAAGATTGATCGTTTTGTTGGTCGAAACTAGTGCTAATGATATTTTTCTCTCTCCATCATTGGAAACTAGCAATTTTCTTTCTCCTCTCTCAACCCAAGAACTAAAAAAAAAAAAAAAAGTTTTTGATTAAAATTGATTTTTAAAAAAACTTTAAAAAATTCTAGGGACCTAATTGTTATAATTAGTATAGAGTTAGGACTAAGTTTAAGATTTAAAAAAAAAATTCTAAAACACCACTCATCTCTTCATGTGTTTTATTTTAATCATTTGTCTTTTTATTTCACTCTTATTGATCAATTTTAGCTAAATTAGCCTCTAATTAGGCCCTTGAAAGGTAAAATTGAAAAACAAATGATACAAAAACTCATGGGTATGGTGAATCCATAATGCCTATGAGTTTAAGTCCCAGTGTATACGGGAATAGTATTTCCCCACTCCTTTTAGAATATTTATGATTCTTGGATAATTTAAAACTACATGTAACAAATATTTTGATCACTTTACTTTAGCACTCAGCAAAATTATATCAAAGTTCATGGCTATATAAAAATATATAAACTATAAGTGTAACATCCTTAAGTATTGTCTCATTTTTAAAATTCAATATGCATGTGTGTGTGTATTGTAAATCTTGGCAACATTTTCTCTATTTGGTAATATTATCAAGTTATTCACATCATCAATACTTGCATCAAACATTTTTTTTATCACATAGTCAGTCAATATAGACATTTTATCAATAATCATCCCACACATTTAACTATATTCATTTACAATTACTCCATATACCTATTATATATTACAAATATCTATAATATATTACTAATTATCTTATGGAATTATAGAAATTATAACTATATAATTAAGGGAAATATAAAAGCATCACATTCCATCTAATTAAATTACATGCCATGAAAGATAAACTAAAAATTATTCATAAATTCAACATTTTATATTATCATTAAGTTAATAAGTTTTCAATCCTAATACATCAATAATAATAATATAAAAGAGTTATATAACTCCCTAAGCTATAGCAAGAAAGAGACTACAAGCATAATTCACACTAATATAGACAAGTCTGGAAAGAACTTATAATACAAAACATATGTATAAACATATAATTAATAAGATACAATGGTTGGCTTAGAAGATATTTAATATCATGATTGTATATTTTTTTTGTTTATTAAGTAATATAGGCATTAATATATATTAATGTCTCCTTTATCATTGCAACAAAACAAATATCCTTTTTATTATCCTTTGATTATTAATAAAAAATATTTATAATATTTTTTATGATTTGAATTGGAAATTTACCTTATCGATAAATATATTTATCATTATTAACTTTTTCATCTCTCAAATGACAACTCAATATATACTAATATCAATATTTGTGACATCATTAATTACTATTACTTGATAATTAATTTATGTCAACAACGATATTCATCATCATCATTGGTCATTTCTTTTTGAGTGTCTAATTTATGCTGACATTAATACATTTGATATCATTAATTACCTTGCATGATAATTAATCCATGCCAACAATGATTTTATCTTTATCATTTATCATTTTCTTTCTCAAATGATTAATCAATTTAAGTCGACACCAATATTTTTGATATCATTAATTACAATTTTTTGGTAATTAATCTATGTCAATAATAATATTCATCGTTATTATTAGTTATTTTTTTTCTTAAATAACTATTCAATTTATGCAAATTATCATAATATTACTATCATTTTTCATTCTTACTTTAAATTACCAATTTATTATCTATTTCCCTTCCTATAAATCATTTTCTTTCACTTGGATTAATCTATTATAACTTATATTAATTTCAGTGCTATTATTAGCCTCCAAGTTTCTTGGATGACTATTCTAATTTTCTTCTTTTAATTTTTTTTCTAGCACTAAAATTTTAAAGTGATCTAATCATTTGATATTAATCAAAAAATAAGATAAAAAATAATCAAAAGATAAAACACATGGCTAAATTATTTATTTTAGGCATCATATGTCATACCATAACTAAGATTATTAATATTTCCATAAATACAATTAGATACTTTGTTCGCACCGTCCTTTCTTATCTCATAAATATTCAATAATTTTTAATGGACAGTTTTATTCTTATAGGTGCTCTAAATCTCTCTGAATTGATCAAGGACTGGTAAACACATTAGAAAATTGAAAATAAAATAAAATAAAATAAAATAAAGACGAGTCTTCTGGGGTGTCCCCCAACAGATTCTCCTTGCCATCACCTCTTATCTTTCGAACACCCTTCACTGTCCTCAATCAATACGAGCACCCTTACTTCGTTTCTTGGTTTTTTTTTTTAATGGAAATTCAGAAATAAAGACAAAAAACCAGGAAAATACCAAACCTATCCCTGCAAGCAGGCACTGGCTCTCACTGATCGATCTGCACATATTTCGCCTCCAAATATTACATTTGTTCCTCCTCCGCTATCTCTCACAGTCCTCGGCCATCCATAAAACAGAAGTCCATTTAAGGTCAGCTTCTCTTCTCTTCATTTTCTTTACTATAACAATCGATTTTTTTTTTTTATTTCTTTCCCCTTACATTTTTCTTACATTTTTTTTACTTGGTTTTCTTTTACATTTACTTTCTGATTCTTTGCTGCCTTTAATCCCATATCTGTTACCATCCAATCAGCTCGTAAGTTTATGGTTCTTGATTCTTATGCTCTGTTAATTATAGATCTGTTTCTTGTATTTTTTGGGGTTCTTGAGAGTATTTCTTTGTTTCCTGATTGCATAGATCTTGTACTGTTTATTTTTTTTGGTTGCTTAAATGAAGCTTATTAACTGCATTTTTTTGTTCATTTATTATCTGGGCTTCTTTCAAATTTGTTAGATTTTCATTTTTTGCACACTCTGGGTTCATAAAAATGGGGAAAGTGAGGTGTTTTGTGAGTGTTGGATAGTTTTTATGTTTCTTGCATCCATTTTGGCATGTGGAATCTTGTAAATCTGTTTCTTTTCTTTTTGAACATAAGTTTGGCAAATATTTATCGGTTTTGCAGTTTATATATTGCTTCATTTCATGAGATTTTGGTAGCAATTGAGGAGATTCATGCTATTTTTTTTTTCTTTTTTCTGTGGTGATTGGAAATCGATTACTTATCTGGATTATGATTCGTGAAATTGAATGGGTATTGATCAAAAGGAAGCAAGTTCATGCTTTTACAGTTGAAATGAAGCATGGTAGTATACAATGTAGATAGGGGCAGTGGTATTTGTTGCATTTTCTTCCTTTTTTAACGAGTTTGTGTGTGTTGTTGGTTTAATTTGTTTTGTATTATCAAATCAGCAGGATTGTGAAGATTAAATTGGATGGAGGGAGTTGGGGCTGAGGGTGCCTCGGTTGCATCGCCTGTTGCACAATGGGGACATGATGTTTGGAGGATGTATCAGTATTATCTTGATAAGAGTACACCTCATACGGTCTACAGGTGGATTGGCACTCTTGTTGCAGTGGCTATCTACTGCTTGCGAGTTTGTTACGTTCAAGGGTTTTACATCATTGCCTATGGGCTTGGAATATACATACTGAATTTGCTAATTGGGTTTTTGTCACCACTGGTTGATCCTGAAATTGATCCTTCAGATGGTCCTTCACTGCCAACAAAGGGTTCTGATGAATTCAAGCCCTTCATTCGCCGACTTCCTGAGTTTAAATTCTGGTAATGAAAACAATTTTGCCACTCGTGGCATTTAATCTTGTAACTACCCCCATGCTGTTGGTATGCTTATCATTTCAGTTGTTCTGTTGAGTAATTGCTTCCATTGTTCCTTATAACCTGATAAATGATTCCCAGTAGTCTTTTGAGACTTCAATCATGAGTGATTCACTTGGACACCTGGCAAGATACATTGATGGTTCTCATAGCTCTTGCAGATTCTTGTTTGCTTTTAAGAATTAAGTGGTTGGAAAGCTAAATATTTTTAGTAGTTTGTTTGGTTAAGTCCAGATGTTTCTCTATCCCAAGCCTTTTCTCAACTACTTAGGGCTGCTTTTGAGGATCCATCTTTGATACATCTATGCATGCCAATAACCTGCTGTTTCTGCCATTACATTCAGGTACTCCTTCACCAAGGCATTCGTCATCGCATTTGTTATGACCTTCTTTTCCATGTTTGATGTTCCTGTCTTTTGGCCTATTTTGCTCTGTTACTGGATTGTTCTTTTTGTCCTTACAATGAGGCGCCAAATTGCACATATGATCAAATACAAATATATTCCATTCAGTTTAGGAAAACAGGTGAGTTTCCGAGTGCTTTACACCTCTATTTTTCTCTTCCATGCAACCACCTTTTATTCACACCTCCAATAACTGTGGTTTCTGTAACTTCCTTTCTTATAGTAGGACTGCTATTATGTGAGATAACGTTCTGGTTTCTTTGGTATTTAACAGAAGTATGGTGGTAAGAAATCTTCTGCAAGTAGCAGTGGCTCCCGTGGGGACTAAAGCCTGGCTGGTTGATAGGCAACTAGAAAAGGACCAGATGGAAGGAAATATTTAGACATGAAGATTCATGACAATTGATTTTTCCTTTTTAAGGGACATGCCTTCATGTTGCGATGGACTTTAATATGCACTTACAAACCTAAAGTTCAATTGTGCCTTGGCATTTTATGATGGCAGAGTGCTGATGTTGCAGAAGTGAAACTTTATTGTTTATATTCAAACGAAGAAGATTCATTTACGTTTCTGAGAATGAATATTGTCTATGTAAAGTGCTTGATTCCGTTGTATTAGTTCCCTCTATGGTAGTCATGAAAAGTGGCATTGTAGCCATTAGTGTTTGCTTCTGTAGTACTGGAAGTTATGACAGATAGACAGTAGTGGACGACTCTGTTTCAAGTTAACTTTAAATTCGAATGGTTTATCTTATTTTTTTCTGGGTCAAGCGCGTGTTCCAACTGATATATTTGGAGCGAATTGCATTGGGTGATACTGAGATTTCTTCCGTACTTGCGTTGGTACGTAAAATGGGTTGGTAAATCCTCTCTTTATGTTGATTGCCTTTACTGGTCTGCAACATCCATCAATCTTTGCTTATGGTTGAATTCATTTCTTCATGCAAGGAATTGAATGTTGTGTCCTTTTATAGCTGCCTCTTTCTACATCAGCTCAGTGCATGCACCTAGGAGTCAGTAGCCTATCCGGGATGTAGGTTCGGCTTTGTATCCATCTACCCTTCACCCTCGAGTCCTTTATCATGGCGAAGGAGATTAGGGACCTCTGCCAGCCCCATGTTCATTGGTTGAAGTTGCCCAACATTTTGAGATCTCTGTCAATGAAGCCAAGACTACGGAGTCTGGACACCACCATATGGATCTCTGGTGTGCATCACTACTCGGCCAGGCCCAATTCAGTGAAATCAGTTTAATGATGAAAGGACAAGGAAAGAAAACAAAAAACCCTCCTTAGACCTCCAGGCTCTGTACCTTCTCTCACCTGCCACTCCCGTCTTCCTTTCTTCTGAATTTCACACCAAAGAGACGGTGACCCTCTAAAAACCCATCAAAATATTCATCCAAGATATTAACAGACGAAAACAAGACTTGGAAAGATGCATTGACGGAATTTTCTGTAGAGAATATAGAATTTATACACTTTCTGTATAGAAAATTCTAACAACGCATCTTTGCGTACGCTTTGGGGTGGTTGTAATTGCGCGAGTATCAGGTGTTACAATTCTTGAAAGAAAATAGATTCACATAAGAAAACAAGTTTTTGTTGCATTGCTTAACAAACGCCAAAACAAAGTCTATTCGAGGTTAACCTCTACTCTCCATATTTTCCTGACAATTTGGACCGATTTCCCTTCTTCTACACTCTTTTTTCTGTTTAGGAATTTACATTTTGGGGGTTTTCTTTGTTTCTTGATTCTAAAACTCTGACTAGATTGATTGAGATATTGTGCTCATTTTTTTTTTATATATATTTTAGTTACTTAAATGGAGCTTGGTAACTACATTTCGGTCCCTAGAAGGTGGGAAGTGAAAGATTTTTGGGCTATTGGTTTCTTTTTATGTTCCTTGCATAGTTGCATATATTTGTCATCTGGGTTTCTTTGGCATTGGTTAAATATTGATCTTTAAGGGCCTTTTTCTTTTGTATATTTTGGTGCGTTTATGTGATTCTATAGCTATTCGTGCCTTCTTGTTTTCAAATAAATGGGTGTATATGGTGGATTTGATTGGAAAGTGGAGAGTATGCCTGAAGATTTTGATTCTTGAAATTGATATTTCCATGAATTTGGAACATTTACATTGAATAGGAAGCTTGAATTGAAAGAATATTTTTCACTTGCAAGTTTATATAGTCATTAAAGCATTTCCACGATCTTGGTACGTGTATATCCAGGGACATGTTCTGTTTTGCTTTATAATGCCTTTTTAATTATCTTTGAATATGCGGATTTGTTATTCAGAAGCATACATTGATGTACATGTTGGTATTTGTTGTATCTTGTGCATTTCCACCTGTTTGTTTGCTGGTTTGATTGGTTCTGTACTGTAAAATCTGCAGGTGTGAAGATCAAAACTAATGGAAGGATTTGGGGATGAGAATGCCTCAGTGGTGTCACCTGTTGCTCGATGGGAACATGATGCATGGATGATGCATAGATTTTATCTGGATAAGGCTACACCTCATGCTGTCTATAGATGGATTGGGACTCTTGTTATAGTGGCTGTCTATTGTTCACGACTTTATTACGTTCGAGGGTTTTACATCATTGTTTATGGGCTCGGGGTATACATAGTGAATTTGTTAAGTGGGTTTTTGTCACTTCTGGTTGATCCTGAACATGAACATGCAGATGGTCCTTTGCTTCCGACAAGTTGTTCCGATGAATTCAAGCCACACATCCGCCGGCTTCCAGAGTTCAAATTCTGGTAATGAAGTATCTATGTGCCATTACGGTATTTAGTCTTTTTATTACTTTCATCCTGTTGATATTAATTATCGAGTAATTCCCTCCACCGTTATCTATAACCTGATAAACGATTTCAAGTAGAAATTTGATAATTCGATCATAAACTATTTCGGCAGGAAAAATGTTGAATGTTGGAGGTTCTCATAGTTTCATACAGATTCTAGATTGCTTTCAAGAATCAAGTAATTAGGGAGCTAGTGATCTATGGTAGTTTGTTTGATCGGATAAATTACCACCCGAACACTTTCCCCAGCACCATAGGGCTGCTTTTGCGGATCCATCATGGATATATCTGTTCCTGAAAATAATCTATTGTTTTTGCTGTCATGTATCTAGGTACTCCTTCACAAGGGCATTCATCATGGCTTTTGCGATGACATTCTTTCCAGTGTTTGATGTTCCTGTCGTTTGGTCTATATTGCTCTGTTCCTGGACTCTTCTTTTTGTCGTCACAATGGGGTGCGAAATTAGATACTTGATCAGATACAAGTGTACCCTATTCAACATTAGAAAGCAGGTGAGCTTCAAGTACTTGCATCTGGAACAGCTTATCATGTAGTAGGATTACTGGCACATCAGATATAAAATCTTGGTTTCCTTTTTGTCTGACAGAAATACAGTGGTAAGAAATCATCTGCAAGTACCAATGTTTCCTGCATGGCCTGAAAGCTTGGTTGGTTCATGGGGGCACGAAGACAAGGACGAGATGGTGGCAACATGTAGACGTTAAACGTTTTCTTCTCGAAGGGCATGCCTTCATGTCATGATGAGCTTTAACTTGCACTTACAAGTGTAAACTTCAGTTTTGCCTTGGCTTTTTTTAATGGCAGACGTTCTGGTTTTCTATCAATAAATTCGCATGATTGCCTGCATTTTGGTTTCTTCAATGAGACTTGAATCCAGTGATCAAGGACTTAAATCTATGGGCGTGTTAAATGGGCCAAGACCAATCTAATGAAACCTCATTCCTTAACAATCTAAGCAATGGCTTTGAATCCAGTGGGCTTAAAATATATCCATATATAATTCTGTCAACATCTTTTGCTTCCCTTCCTCCCTCCCCACTCTGTGACACGTCACTCTTACCAGCATTTATCAGAACCGAAATCTCCCTTCAAAATTCCCCAAACCCATAACTCACAATGAGAAGAGTAAAGGGAAAGGCATCGTTTGGATAAATTTTACAAATTAGCCAAAGAACATGGTTACCATCGCGTGCCTCATGGAAACTAGTTCAACTAGACACCAAATTCAAGTTCCTCCAATCCTCTCGCGCCGCATTCGACCTTTGTGCTGCACCCGGTGGATGGATGCAAGTGGGGGTGCAGCGCGTGGCTCTAGGAGGCCTTGTCTTGGGCATTGATTTAGTGAAAATAGCGCCTTTACGCGGGGCGGTCTCGATATAAAAGGATATAACTAAGCCTGAGTGTAGAGATAAGGTTAAGAAAATTATGGGAGTTAGAGCTTTTGATTTGGTTTTACATGATGGGTCTCCTACTATTGGTGGTGCTTGACTGCTTGGGCTCAAGAAGCTATGACTCAAAATTCTCTTGTTATTGATGCTGTTAGATTAGCTACTCAGTTCTTGGCTCCTAAAGGAACTTTTTTTACTAAAGTAAGTTTAACTATTTGTGAGGTTCATTTGATTACTTCTGTTGGAAATGAATAATTAGCTAAAATGATATATGGATGACTGACTAAATTATTATTATTTTTTTTCCAGTTTTTTGTGTAGTTATTCATTGCGTTGTTGAGAAAATTGGAGGAGAGAAAGAAGGGATTTTCTGCTGTTTGCGATGTTTCGTGGTTGGTGTTGTTATAAATGAGTAACCATGTATGATAAAATAAAATGTATTGAGTTTACTTTCTATTCATTTCCCCCCTCAGTTTACCGTGTGTGCATGCTAAGTGCTTGTTTGTTGTGTTGCTTTAGGTTTTCAGGTCCCAAGACTATAGCTCTGTCATCTACGTCTTAATCAGGTGAGTTTCAAATCTCTGTCGAAAATCCTTGTTACGTCTCCGTGACATGGTTTAAGTAATCGTTGTATCTGTTTATCTAAATCCGAGTCTGCGATAACTGAAGTGGCATTTGGTCATAGAAAGTGATTCAGTGAACTGGAAATGGACAGTCCCAATAACTGTTTCTTCAGACAATTGGAAAACTTTTTTTTTTTTCCTTAAGCAAAATTCATCATTTTGAAATGCTGAATACTCATTTGGGACTGCTAACCTACATTTTAGCTGGAAACCGCCTCGTTAACTATGCCACAATCTCAAACACAGTCACACTTTTATAGTGTTCAATTTCTTTTACTATTTTCCTTCAGGGAAAGAAAGATTTAGTAGCTGTTGATACTGCTGGCTATGATGATGAGAATGGTGGCTTAAGGGATGGTGACAATGAAGAAACCCAGGAGAATTCATCCAGCGATGTAGATTCTGACGAGGAACGCAGAATATATTTGCATTACAACTGATGTAATTTTGAGGAATGCAGCCTCTGAAATCATTCTGAAATCCATTGTTGTGTTTTTGTTAGATTTGATGAACAAATGGAAGATAACCCTGATCAGGCTTATGAAAGGTTTGTGACCAAAAGGGAAGGAAGCACAAAGCAGCGGAAACGTGCTGTGCAAAGCAAGCGAATGCTGAACAACTTTTGGAGGTATAAAGCTCTTGTAGTGTGCTGCTCTACTTATGAGTGGCAACAGGACATTAATTAATGACTCTGAAGGGGCCACTGTTCCTCAGTAAAATGTGTCCTACATCTGTGCATTGATGTTCTCTTATATATTTTTTTTAATTAACATGAATGCACGGACTAGCTTGCGTGTTTTGGTTGTGCATTTAGTGTTTAACGCAGCATAGACATTACCGCATCACTGCCTGCTATAATGCACTTAAGTTGGTCTTTTGGCTGTACAGGGTGATGGTCACAGTGATATTGTTGTTTCAGATAAAGAATCATGAATCTCAGAGGCCTCTACGCCAAATGATGGTTCAATTTCAAAGCTGCTTTGATCTCCCTTCACAAATGCAGAGTGATCATATGATAAAACCACATTGAGTGGAGCCCAAGCTTCTGCAAAAAACAGATATGAAAAGAGAAGCGATGTCAAACTTGATGACTTCTCCATACAAACTTTTAAAAAATCTGATACCAAGATCAGTACTGCTAGACATTGTTTAAACTCAAGCTGACAGGGGTCTGACAGATGATACCATTACCAGTGTTACGAGTACACTTCTACATATGAAGCTCTAATGAAATGATATTCTTACCTTGAATGTCTGCAAAAGTTGCTGCTCCGGCACATGGGTCCTTTCTAGGGTTTTACCAATCTTCTCCCACAAATATATTAAATCAAAGGGAAAACATGTCTCGCAAGTTATATTTGTTTGCAATACTATAAAATAAATAAATAAATTTTATTTTTAACAAATTATATTCATGACAAGATTTATTGAAAATATTCAAAGACAACATATTATCAATTCAGCCATTATATATATATATATATATAGTTTGTCCAATTCCCACCATGTCCCTCAATAGTACCCTTTTATGTTTTCCAGATAAAATTCTTAGATCCAAACATCTATTTATAATAAATTCTTACTCGGGTTATTTTGAATTTTATTTAGTTACATACTAGTAATTATAATTCTATATAAATCACTTCCATTATATTTTTATTTGTATTTATGTGTTTTTTTATTTTTCAAGTATTTTTTTTATTTTTTGATCCGTACATAACATTTTACTTCAAAATCCAAGACTATTATCATTCCCATAATAGCCAGGAGTTTATAAAAATATTATTACTCATTTGTTTTGTTTATTTATTTTATTATAAATTAAATTTATTTTTCCAATTAGATTTTCATTAATTTCAAAATCCCATAAGTTTACATTTAAAAATAAAATTCATAAAAAATTACAGATGAATTATAATAATTTCTTCAAAAATTAGATATATATAAAATAATAAAAATGTTAAATACAAAAAATAAAAAATGAGATAGAAGGTATATTAATTGAAATATGACATTAAAGATTATTAAAAAAAACACATATAAAAAGCATGATTATTTTTTTAAAAAGAAAAAATTACAAAAAAAAGGAGGCCAGGCCAGTTTACCCATTAAAGGAATCATGTGTGGACCTTTTCTATTTAAAATGTTGTTTGCCCCAATGTATTTTGAAAAAAAACCCCAAATGACGCTTTGTTTGGGATATCCAAGATTCCGATAGCTGTGGTAGCCAAAAATAAATAAGATATAAGTTTTTTTACCCAATAACCCATTTTCTAATATATTTTTGACCTCAAAACATCTAGAAAAGAGTTTGAACACCTTTACAAACCCATAAATAGCCTTAAGAAACCAAAACAACCATAAAAAAACTTGAAAACAAAAATCTTTTCAAGTTTAGATGGTTTTTTAGGTCATTTTAAGGTTAAAAAACACATAAATAGAACTCCCCTTACTAAATAGAACCCTTTGACACTAAGATCGATTATTTTTGCAGCCAGAATCGATGAAAACACATATTTTCTCTCTCTATTGCTAGATTCTAACCTCTCTCAGACCATGGACTAAAAAATAATAAAAATAAATTTTTATACCAAAGTTAAATTGAAAAAATATTGAGAGACAAAATATATATATAGGCAGTAAAGTTCAAGGATTTAAATATATATTTTGTATGAACTTTAAAACTATCACTTATTTATGACATCCTTTCTAGTTTAGTCTTTAGTCTTTTAATCTTGATTTTAGTTAACAAATTATTCAATTGTTCTTAAATTTAGCCCAAAAAATATAATCGCATAAAAAAAATTGAAAATATTTTTTTTAAAATTAAACAGTATATGAGAGGGTGAATAGCGTTCTATGTGCACAATACTTTGCCCACGCTAGGTAGACAATGATGTAAATCCATGAACAGTAAATAATTCTTCACACAGTGCTAATTGCTACTGAGATTTTTTACTCTTTGTACAGCCTTACTATAAGATGGGTGATGCTAAACACAATGGTCTATTTTTTGGTAGGGGATATGGAGGGCTGAGATTCTCCACGCTGTAATAAAGGATACTACTTTTGATAGTGATATAATTATACATAAAGTAAATCCCAGCTGGTCCACAAGATGTCTACTCTTGGAGGTAATTTAATAACGTATATAAGTGCAAGTATTACGACCATCTACATGATTATTTATTAAGGCAATGCTGCTTGACGTAGAACACTCAGACAAATTGATTCAGGTATTCATCCACAGTAGTGTATTTGACGTCAGGAGAAAACTCTGAAGCCTCCACACCAAATGATGGTTCTATCTAGAAGTTGGTATGATCTCCCTTCAAAAACACATGTCAATTGAGCAACAACTCATGATCACCCAGACAAAGTTAACTACGATATAAATACCTTAACATTTCCAGCTTCTTTAATAGCAGCAATGATCCTGCCTTGCTCAACTAACTGAGCGTGACCCACTGTAGAGATCACCACATCCACTTGCTTTATAGCCTTCACCAAACTCTCATGATCAAACAAATCTCCCTTCAAAACCGAAAACACAAAAGCAAATATAAAGAAATATTAAAATTTCCCAGTTTCACATTTTCTTTTTCCAGGAAAAAAAAACAGTTTAATTGGAGACGAACCCTATTATTATAACTTGTTGCTGTAACAACTAATAAATCGAGACAAAATTATTAGTTAATCTGCTCCCATAATATATAAGAATTTCTCATTTATAACATGGATTTTTCAAAAAAATTATCTCTAGGGAACATAAGTTTTTATTATATGAATCACCGGTCCAACAAGTAGCGAAAAAATGGGATAGCTAACTGGTGGCACATGCCCCTGAATCCACGTTAAAGAATTAAGGAAACACTTACAATGAGGAAATTGACCCCAAGATTCTTGAAGTTGTCAATGACATTGGATTTACCAGGGTTAGAGAGAGTGGAGTCTCTGACAAGAACAGAAGTAGGATGGCCTGCCTTAGCACTAGCTTCCACAATGAATTTTCCTATGTATCCTGTCCCTCCAATGAACAAAATCTTGCTTTTCGTTGCCATTGCTTAAATTTTCTGTCTGGAGAATTATAAGCAGAAATTGCTGTCTTCAAGTGTCAAAAGAGATTCGATAAACGGGAAAAATTCAAAGTTGCGGAGGGGATTGAGAGTCACTGGATCACAAATCATAGTGAGAGAATGCATGACGATGTTTCTGTATTTTGGTAAGAGAATCTGCCTATGATCAAGTGGGTTGTCTTGTCACTCGTGGGTTCTTGTGGGAAATTTTGGAAGGTTTGCAGCCGTAGTAAATTTGGGGATTAATGGGCATTTGGCCTGTTAATCGATATTGATTCATTTGCTATCATGTATCTATCCATTTTATGGCACATCATTTGGAGCAGTCCAACAAATCATTTAGGTTTTGAAATATCAAGTATCCTTCTTTTTAAAAAATAATAATTACAAAGCTTCAAGCTTCTTTCTAATCATGATAATCTAAATCTAATTTAGACTAAATAGTTAATGATCCTCTAGAATTAGCTGGAAGAATGCTTACTGTATTGGCAGTTAACCATATTTTTTAGCATACTGTTTTCCGTAGCTAAGTCGTCAAATTCAGTTCTATTCAATGAGTTAATTAAAAAAATTATTAATTTGAGAGTTCATTTGGATCATATTTATATTTGAATTGGATAAAAAATTAACTAAGTTAAATTTGATTAGTTGAAGAAACCTAATCACATTAAAGTAATGTGTAATTTTTTCATCCTAGGACCTTGAAGCATGTATAAGTGGATGCACATGACCGATGATTTACCCAATTGTTTTTTCCAAGAGTTGAAAAACCATTTGAACTTTGTGTTTTTTTAGTACTCTTTTTTTTTTTTTTGTCAATTTACACTAGACACTGTTTTAGAATGCGGTGCAAATCGTGTTTTCAAAAAATTCAATTTTGTTTTTGCTAAACATTAATTTTTATGTGTGTTTTGGATCGTTTTGATGTGCTGGTCTCAAAAATAATTTTTTTAAAAAATAAAAAAACATCATTTTGATGCATTTTGACACAAAAAAACACTTTAAAAAGTAACCGCAACTACACTCTCAAACAAGTCACAGATTCAACATTTGTAAAAATGTCTAGTTTTAGAGAGCGTTTGGGAACGCGGTGCAAACCGTGTTCCCACAAAATTCAATTTTTCTTTTGCTAAAATTTAATACGGTTTGTATGTTTTGGATCGTTTTGATGTGCTGATGTCAAAAATAATTTTAAAAAAAATGAAAAAACATCATTGACATACATTTCAGCACGAAAAGTTATTTGAAAAGCAACCACTACCACATTGCCAAACACACTCTTATTCTCGACCTGATTTATCTTCTTTAAGGATATAGCTTCCATCTATTTTGTAAAATAATCCATGACCACTAACACATATGCATGGTTTTTGCTAGAATGGATACAAATTTCTAAATTTAAATTCATTGCCCAACCTCTCAATGACCAAAGTTTTATTATAAAGTGCAACTTTGTAGCTAGTACCTTAATTAAATATCCATGCTTTTGACTTGGTTTACACTCTTTTCACATAGGTATTGCAATCGTCCTTCATCTTAGGCCAATAATATCCCATTTTCTATATTACATGTACCATTTTAGTATGAGAAAAACGAGATCCACATATTCATAGTGCATCTTTTTATAATGGTAATAGCTTCCTCAACTCCAACGCTCTTTAGTAGTACTCTACACCTGTCTTTTTTATACAGTTTCCTATTAAGTAGCGTATAATTCAACGACTTTAATTTTAAAGTCTTATCCCTGGAGTGTTGAGTGTTGATGTGGGTTTTCTAGGCTTTTTTTATTGGGATTCTCAAATCTTCCTTCAACATCATATTCAACATGTTTACTTCATATGTCTTCCCTCTTTCTAAAATCAAAGGAAGTAAGGAAGCGTTTGGGAACGCGGTTAAAACCGTGTTCCCATAAAATTTAATTTTTTTTTTGCTAAAATTTAATACGGTTTGTATGTTTACTTCATATTTTATGTATATGTCACAAGGATAAACATAACTTTTCAATTGAAAAATATCTACAATCTATATTTATCAAGACCTCACTCAAGTAAAATATAGCTTGCTCTTGACCCCTTTCATTATCTTAGGCTAAAAAACCTTCAATTGAACTTTTTGTTGTCGTAATGTATAACTTCAGTGGTTTCCTATATTTTAGAGGAAGTAACACTGATGGATTAATTAGATACTCTTTGATCTTGTCAAATGCATCTTAATGTTCTTCTCTCCATTCAAACTCTCTTTCTGACTTGAGCTTAAGTAGAAGTGTGAATACTTTGATTTTTCCTGCAAGGTTAACAAAAAATCTTCTTAAATAACTTAATAAACCATAAAAGTTCAAGAATTCTTTCCTATTTGTATGAGGTTTTGCTTTTATAATTGTTTGTGCTTTATTTCTCTTAACTTCTATCTTTTATTATAAATAAAAAATCCTAAAAAATTCCCTACTGAAACTCCAAAAGCATATTTTAATGGATTCATTTTTAAATTAGATTTCTTCATTCTATCAAAAATTTCTTGTAAGTCATGCATATATTCTCTAAATTTATTTGACTTAATCACCATATCATTGATGTAGACTTCTAACTTTTTACCAATCAAATGATGAAAAATATCCATAGCCTTATGATATGTAGCTCTTGTGTTTTTCAACTCAACATGCATCATTACTCATTCATATGCTCTAATTAAACTTGGACATCTAAATGCAATTTTATGGATGCCTTTTTTTGTAATGGGAATCTAGTTATATTCAAAGTATCCATCCATTGTGGAAAATATTTTATATTTAGCTATGACATCCATTATAGGTATGTGATACTCATCTTTTGGTGTAGCTTTATTTAGGTCTCTAAAATCTATATAAACCTTAGTTTTATCATTTTTGTTCAACACTAGGACTATAATGGAAAGCCATTTTACATACTTAGCAACTCTAATGAACTTAGCTTTGAGAAATCTATGTATTTCCTCCTTGATGTTGGGCACCAACTTTGGAGAAATCCTCCTCTGACTCTAGATTACTGTTCTGGTGCCCTTATATGTTAGGATCTTAAGTTTTACCCTCTATTCAGTCCTAACATATTTTTATAATCCCAAGCAAAACACTCTCTATTCTTTTTCCTCTAGTCTTAACCAAGCATTGATCTGAGTTATGCTTTTCTATAATTCTTCTCCAATGTTTATTTCTTCCAGCTGGTCAGACTTTATATATTTCCTTTTATTTTCTTGAACACTTGGACTTTCTTGTGACTTCTGTATTACATTGTTCTCTTTTGATTATTTGTGTACGTTCAAAGGCCTTAATTGTTGTATTATAGCCACTTGTTTTTGTATCTCTCATTTTGTTTTTGATTCCCTTAATATCTATTCTTATATCTAGTATGTTAATAATATCTGGATAGTTGCCTAGATTGCCACTTTTTTAGAATTTTTTCCTACTATTGTTTCACTCATTAAGAGAGATTTTCCTCTTTCTTTTAGGCTCTTCAGTTAATAAAGGCTATGTTTGGATTTCACAAATCTCATCCTCTATTTCTTTAATTCTTATCGATGATGATGGGTGTGCAATTTTAATTGTACTCTATTTTCTTATATAAAATTATACTTACAAATGGTTTGCACATGTTACACATGACATATCTAAACTGCCAAAAAACATTAGAGTTATGAGCGAGGAGGAAATCTATCCATAATTATGATTGATTTGGTTCCAATATGGAGCCTATCTTAGGCCCCATTTCTTTGCTGGAAAGTAGTTTTTTTTTGGAAAGTGAATTCCAGGAAAGTGAATTATTTTCCGATATTTGGTAGTGTAATGAAAAATAAGTTGGAAAACATTTTCCAGTGTCTGGTTATGTCAAGGAAAATGAGCTGAAAAATAACTTATTAATGTTTTATCTTTCTCAAGTTTATTAAAATAACGAGGAACAAATCTTACAAATTAAAAATTTGAATAAGAATGAAATTGAAAAAAAAAAAAAAAATTATATCAAATAAAATAAATAATAATCAAAATAATAGAGGTTAAATCTAAAAAATAAAAAAATAAAATATGAAGAAATTAAAATAATAATAATTAACATTTCATAAATTATTTCAAATAAAATAAGTAACAATCAAAAGAATGAGGACCAAATTTGATAGATAAAAAATTTCAATAAAAAAATGATAAGGAAAAAGAAAATAACAATTATAAAAATAAGAACCAAAGTTAACACAAAAATTAAATTTTAAGAGATGAAATTGAAAAATAAATATTCTATATATATATATATATAACAATTAAAAGTTTGAGGACCAAATTTAATATAATCAGTCAATAATATGAGATTTCTAAATTTTTCCCAATTCCCGGAAAGTGTTTTTCGCCCAAATTTTCCAGGAAAACACTTTCCTGAAAACCAATCCAAATTTTTTTTTGACTGGAAAGTTTTTTCCGTTGACCAACTTACCTAATGACAAACAAACACAAGAAAGTTTAGAATATAGTTTCCCGGAAACCACTTTTCAGGAAACAGACATAGCCTTAGTAACTCCTTTCTCTTCCCTCAAAGTTACTTCTCTCAGCTACTTTGTGGCCTTGGTTTTAATCTCTAACCTTTCCTTCAAAGTCCCTTACTGGTCTAAAACCAAAGACTTCTTGCCTTTCAAAAATGTAGAGGCACAATGCCTAGAGACCTCATGATTTCATCTCATAATATCCACCCTTTTTAGAGTGGAAGATTTCAAGACCGAATATCAAAGTGTTAATGGTTGCATTGATCATTTTTAAAAAAGGTCTTTCCATTATGATGTTGTAGGCCAAAGCTATATCTATCACCTTGAAGGTTTGTTGAAGAGTAAGACACTCTGGGTTAGTGCTAGTTGTGATTGAGATCTCAAGGGCACCCTTCACTAGCACTCTTGACTTTTTAATCATAATAAAAAAAGGTCCTTACAAGAGTTAATCTAGAGGAATCTATCCCTATTTAACACATCATATCCCTTGAAATGATGTTAATTGAGTTTTCATCATCAATCAATACCATGTGGACTCGATAATTAGCTAGAACCATTGAAATTACCAATGCATCATTATGAGGGTAAGTTACTCATATTCATCTTTTGGAGTGAAAGTGATAGGCTCATGCCATGGATTTTGTTGGTGAGTCATCGTTAGAACTTGTTTTCCATACTTTCTCTTTCCATTAGAAGTACCTTTCTCTACTGAGGTGCCCTTTAAAATCATAGTGATCTCAGGAAGGGCTTGAATAGGTTGGCTAGGCTTTTTTGTATCTTGTTCAATATGGACATACCCCTTTACAAATTGTTTAAGATAAACCTTGGCAATCAACCGTTCAATCTATTTTTTCAACATGAAGGAGTATTAAATATCATACCATTTGTCCCTATAGAACAATCAAAACTTTTTAGAGGAGCATGCCAGTGGAGGTGTTTTTACAGGGGGTGGATATTGAACAAAATCTTTCCCCATAATAGCTGTAAAGACTTATGCAAGGGAGACATTCAGTGGAGTTGTATATCTCAAGGTATGTTATGTGCTCCTTAACTAGCCATTTTCAATTCTTCTTTACTCCAAAGATGTTGGATTTGAAAGCTTGTGAGATTCATAGCCGCTTGTGCTCAACACATAATTGAACCCAAGGATATTGGGTATGGTAGCTTGCCAAATATACATCTCATCCAGCTCAATATGTAGTTGAACCAAAAGAAGTTGTGTCTGACAACTCTTCAGACCATTGCCCACTTGGGCTCAGCTAATATTTGCACCCGAGGATGTTGGGCCTGGAATTGAGCAAAACCTGTATTATTTGGGTTTGACATTCTACCAAGTGTTGGGTTATTTGGTATGGACACAAGTCCTACCCACTTATTATTGAGTTATCACCCTGTCTTTGAACTTTTTAAATGGGACTTGTGTTTAAAATTAATTTTAAAAAATATGTTTATACATCATATTTATTGTCATATGTATTTATAAATTCTAATTAATTACCCATGTTTAGTTAAGTTCATTCCATCATATGATTATGTCATTTTATTAATACCTTTTCCTATATCTATGATGTTTCAAAGATGGAAATTGCATGATGATTTGTTTCTGGTTTTTATCATAGTTTTGAAACTCGGCCTAGCGGATTGACTTGGGACCCGGTTGATCCGGGGCTAGAACCGGATCGGGTTTAAGAAAAAATAGGAGCAGTAAAAAACCCAGTTGACTTGATTGGTTGACTCGATGACTTGGCAAGATCTGGTAAAAAACTCGGTTACAACCCGTTGATTATTATTATTATTATTATTTTTATCAAAACAACATCATTTTTATTTATAAAAAAAAAAATTAGAATTGACCCCGGTCTTGAGCCGGTTCGACCACCCAACCAAGTTTAAAAACACTTGTAACTATCACTTTCTCAACCGTCATGGTCTTGCCTAGATTAACAGTATAGTTGATCGCAGCGTGGCTCGGGCTCCAACACTAGTTATGGCTACAAAATTAGCGGTGGTGATAGAATACGCACTCAGCGTTTATACAGCTTGATACGAATAGATCCGTGGAGGAAAGAAGCTCTAGTGGATCCCATAAATGCACGGGAGGGTCATTATAATTAATGATAAATTGGATGCCTGTACATAAATTAAGGTCCCATTTTTATTTTATCTATTTAAAGGCAACTTTATTGTATTCTTTATCCAAAAAAAAGAAAAAAAAATTGATAGTAATCTTATATCTAGAACTAGACAGTCCAAACGTCAACCCTGCATGCGTTTAATTTGTTTCTCTCCGCACATCAATTTTAGTACTTAAATTGCTAAACCTCGTTATCTTTTCTTCTTGATTTTTTATATAGCCTCTGACTTATTTACTTCTATCTCAGTCGAGGCAGAATTGCAAGTGTATAGCATTAAAGAGGCTTGGTCTGGGTGGGTAACGTAGTTAATATCCCCTCATCAATTTTATTTTATTTTTTGTTTTAAACGTTGGAGCATACTGGGAGGAGTGTTGGATTTTCCGAGCATGGAAGCAAAGAAATTGGGCCTGGTCCTCGGCATAATCACTGTCGTGGCAGCTTTTACTCGGATTCTTCATATCCTTGAAGCACCGGAAGTCCAGCATGCGCTTTTGGGGTAGGTTTTTTTTTTTTTTTAATGGTGCTTGTCACCTGAAGCCACTTTCTCTCAATTAGCTAATGCAATGTCACCCTTCCTTTATTTTCCTTTTATTGTTGGTGGTTCTACTACATGCTTTCCGAATGCAAAATCTCTAATAAGTTGCTAATACTTGCAGGGAATTCAATTTCATAATCCCAGCCATGCTAAAAGCAGCCCCGTCTCCGGGGAAGGATCAACAGGAAAAACCTCTAGTTATTTTGCCAAATTTAACATCGTGCCATGAATCTATGGGTCGCTCTGATCTTCCTGTTTACTGCTGCCCACCAATGAATCAATCAAATGTTGCTTTTATTGATTTCCAGTTTCCGGATCCTTCACTGCCTTTGCGTGTACGACGGCCAACCCATCTCCTCGACGACAACTATATTTCCAAGTACAAGAAGGCTTTAACCATAATGAAGTCTCTTCCAGACACTGATCCTCGGAGCTATACTCGTCAAGCCAATTTGCACTGTCTGTTCTGCACAGGAGCATATAACCAGCAGGGCTCCAATGCTCCACTTAACATCCACAGATCATGGCTGTTCTTTCCCTGGCACCGTATGTTGGTCTATTTCCACGAACGTATCCTTGGAAGTCTCATCGGCGATGACACATTTGCTTTGCCATTCTGGCCATGGGACATTCCTGAAGGAATGGTGGTTCCTGAAATGTACATGAAGGCTCCATTTTTCCATGAAGCACGTGACTTTTCTCACTTTCCACCAAGTGTGGTTGATTTAGACTACAGTTGTACTACGCCTAGCAGTGAAGACTACAGATGCTTCGAGAGTGGGTTAGGACCTGGAGACCAAGTTCACACCAACTTGGCGATGATGTATAACCAAATGGTAGCAGGTGCAAAGAAGATGGAACTCTTCATGGGCTGCCCTTACAAGGCAGGGGAGGGAGGGTCTTGCGACGGGCCTGGCACCATAGAACTAGCCCCTCACAACACTGTGCACAAGTGGATAGGGAGCAATTTGAATCCGGGAAGCAGGGAGGACATGGGTGTCTTTTACTCTGCTGCAAGAGACCCTATCTTCTATCCTCACCATGCCAATATCGATCGTCTTTGGGAAGTTTGGAGGACGCTCCATGGGAACAAGGTGATCACTGATCCTGATTGGCTAGACTCTTCCTTTTTCTTTTATGACGAGAAATTGCAGCTCAATAGAATCAAAATTCGCGATGTGCTTAGTATCACAAAGCTGCAATATGCGTATGAGAAGGTCGATTTGACATGGCTTAATAGCCGTCCCAAGCCTTCCGTTCCACTAGAAGTCGCCCGGAACATACTACGGATGAGGCAAAATGCGAAGCAGCAGCAACTGCAAGGGAACGACATTCTTTCCTCTAACTTCAGTCCCCATGGCCGGTTTCTAGACGCTACCTTAAGAACAAGGGTCAACAGGCCAAAAATCCGAAGAACCAGAAAAGAGAAGGAAGAAGAGGAAGAGATCCTGGTTGTGCATGGAATTGATATCCCAGAGGATAGATATGTTAAGTTTGATGTTTATGTTAATGTCGTTAATGAGACGATTATGAATCCGAGGTTCAGGGAATTTGCAGGAACCTTTGTTCACATTGATCCGGGCGTTACCAGGGTAGCGAGAGAGAGCAATATTGAAGTTTTCAGAAAGAAGACTGATCTGAAGTTGGGGATCTCGGAACTGTTAGAAGATTTGGAGGCAGAAGGAGATGAAAACATATGGGTGACATTGTTGCCGAGGAGTGAAGGCTGCATCAACACGACAGTTGATGGGTTAAGGATTGAGTATATTAGATAAATAAAGCTTCCTTTCTTTCTTGTTTTTTTCCCCTCGATTTGAATTCTAAATTTGATGCTATTCATGTGGTTACAGTGATAGATGAGATTGTCTTCGTAGTATCGAGGGGGCAGGATGTAGCTCTGCCTTTTGGCAGTTTGCATTTCTTTGTTGTTTTTGTTTTTGTCTGATAAATTATAATATTACTAATTGTGTTTGCATAAGTTTTCATATGTAAAAATAATTGATTGATGATGTTTTTTTTTTCTAAGGTCATTTCATTTTTATTGACTAAGTAGTTCATACATGTAAAAATTAAAAAATATAATTTTTACAGCTTGTTAACAATATCTTTTTAAAAAATATTAAATAGTTAAGAGGAGAGAAAAAATCGAAAAAAATCTCGGAAATACGTATAAACTTTTATTATAATATCATTAAAAAAATTTCAATAAAATAATCTAATAATATCAATAAAAATTATCAATAATGATCTGAATGAACCATATTTATTATTAAAAAATAATAAATAACCTATCTATGACAAATTTACTATTTAACATGATATCATCATCATTTGACGGGATACAAATTGAGTACTAAGAATAAAGCTTTTTAAATATTTTTTGAATTCTTCAAAGGCTAAATTGCAAGTGACTGAAATGTTTTGGGTGAAATGTTTTCCATTCAATTAAAATGATATCCAAAGATCATTGTTGTTTTGAGAGTTTTGTATTAGGGGGATGGCATCTTTCTAATATAGAGTCAATTAAAAAAATGATTTAAAATTCTTAAAAACTCTTTTAAAATACAAAAACAAACACTTGAATATCCTAATAGCTAATGTTTTTGGAATTTAACAGCAAAACCGTGCTTGTGGTGCAAAGAGAGAAAGAGCGAAGGAAAGTGACAAATAGCACAAAAGGTCAATAAAAATAACTTGATCAGTGGTTGAAGTCTCTCTATCCAGTGCCAGCAACGTAGCTGGAACCACCACAGAAAAATATACACCTTTTCTCTCTGGGCTCGTGTTATGCTCTGGGCTCCATTTTTATTTATTTTCCTAGAAATTCCATCTTTGAGAAAAGGTGGGTTTGATTGGAAAAACTTCACTAAATGCCAAGCTTTTCACGTGATGTGATGATGCAGAAGAAGACTTCGCTTTCTTTCTTTTCTGTTCTCCCGTCCATCACCTTTCATTGATAGAGTAAATAAATAAATTATAAATTAATTGTCTGCCATTTTTGTAAAAATAGAGAATTATTAAAGAAATCTGAAACGCGTTGGAAAGCACTGTAACTTTCCCCCCACTTTTTATAATGATAACTTTTTTTTTTCACGCCTCACTTTACTTATTATTAATATATTAATATAATAATAATAATATTTTATTTAATTGTCTTATTCTTTTTTTCGTTTTTAATTATTTTTTTAATGAATTTTTTGTTTGATTTAGTTTGTTGATGTTAAATTTCTTTCTATTTAATTATTAGACTTTTATAACATGTATTCTGATTTAATGGGTTAACTTGGTTCGATGAGTTAACCCAGTTAATTTTAGGTAAACCCGTCAATTTATTTTTCTATTTAGTTATCAAACTTTTATGATGTGAATTCCAGGTTTGACGGGTTAACCCAATTAATTTATATATATTTTTTCTTCATTAGTTTTTTTTTTATGTTGGTTCTTTTTCTTTTTAATTAATATATTTAATTATCATACTTTTATGACACGACCTTGCATCCATATCTACATCCAAGACCATTGGATTTGATATTGCAGCCATACCCACTTAAATTTAGGTCATGCAAGTTTAATGTTATTATTAATATTATAAATATTATAAATATTACTCTTAGGTTAGTCAAATCCAAGATTTTTGAATATAACTTTGCAAAAATACTTAACATTTTTAAATCTTAGTTTTTTATATATATATTTTTTTATGCAAAAGAAATGACCCTCTAGTTGCTTCTATACACATCATCGATATACGACTTTGGAGGAGGATGCTCCCTGCCACATTAATTGGAATGGTCAAGGTGATGAAAAATTGGAGAATGGGCAAGGCATGTCGGGGGTTCTATTTGAAGGTCATGTAGTTAAGGCCAAACTTTGAATATATATATATATATATATATATATATGTTCTTAGGTCATTAGCAATTTAGAATCTTGGAATAATTATTGGCTGAAAACAACAACCAGTGTCAAATGATACAGATTTACTAGGTTTGACAAATAATTTTTTTCGTTGGCATTGTTTGGTTAGATCTTCTCTTTCAATGGCCTCTTGCTATAAATAATAAAATAAAATTATTTAATTTTTTTTACAATCTTGTTAGATAAATCTAGAATTGTTTATGAATTTATTACCTAAAAATATGATATTCTCTGGTTTTAAATAATTTTTTAAAGTTTGGGTTGTCACAAACCGCATACCGTTCAATTTTTTCAGCGCCCAACAGTAATTTAAACAAGCTACCTCTTTATTTTGTGATTTATATATTTTTTCTATTTAATAGACAACCTCTTAAAAAAAATAAGAGGCATAATTTTATATTTATAGAAAATTTTAAAAACTCTATCAATAGAAAAATATCTATTTGACCCTTAAATAACATTTATATATTATTTAAGGATAATTTTATAAATTTAATCAATCAAGTCCCAACTTGATTATTCTAGGACTATAATTATAATCCCTGAATTAAATACATTATAGTGCTTAATTTCTAAAATTATTTCCAATCAAGTCACACTTAATTAATTATCCCAATTTAATTTTTGACGTATAGTTCTTAATGTGTGTGACCCATTAGGTTTCTAATATATTGGTCCAAATATAAATTATAATTATAAATAAATAGAATTAAATAAATCAAACAAGTTAATTTATTATCAATTCAATAATTGATTAATTTATATTTGAAAATTAAGTGCACTGTCTAGCAACGTGTTATGATCCCCTGGATATTAGGAAAGTTATAAGTGGTTTGACTTAACCTTTCAATGATTGGTTTCTCAATGTAATTATTACCCCTTCATCAATAATGTTTTAATTTATACATTTTATGATGAAGTGTGTCTACCATGTCAAATCATATTTGTCCACAACATTATAATAATTGATTATTTGAATAATATTTGAAACTCTTTTCAAATCTCATTTCACTTTGCACAAGGATTTTAACAATCAATAATATTTGAGAACATGTAGAACATGTTTTCTAATTCACCTAGGGTGATAAATTCTCTGTTGATCACTCAAATACCTTTATATAGTTTATGTTATATCAAATGTCTGTTTATTTGTTACATTTACCAATATAACGTGTAACAAGATCAAAACATGACACTCCAACACTCTCTATATTAGGAAAGTTATAAATCTAAGGATCACTTACATAACCATCACGTAAGTCTCTTTATAGACACATGTGATATCTTTATATATATAATTCTCATGCGAGTCAATTCTGTATACATGCATGTTTTATAACAAGAACCTACATATTAGTTCTAGTTATCCCTTATAGCAGCTTATAAGAACAATTACTTTATTTCATAAAAGAAATAACATAATATATATTAGTCTCTACGATTCTAATGAATGCCCAGTATTTAAGGGAGCATCGATCATGAACATTTTAGAAACAATACTTCGATGCAATAAAAATCTCATAATTATAATAACTTTATAATCTTCTTCGTAAATTATTTTTACTTCATAAAATTTATTTTTATTCTAGATTCATAAATATAATATTAGATTCATTAATCTAATATTATATGAATATTAAAGATAAATTAAGCATTTACTAATAATAAATATATATATATTTACATGAATATAATAATATCACATGTAATCAATTGATTACCATATTAAACTAACACAAAAATTTGTATGCTCTTTTGGCTTCCAAATCTCGGTTTAACACCACTTGCTTCAACCATGGCGCCTCCCTTCTCACCTTCACCATGGTAAACAAACACAAAAAAAGATATTATTGATTTGATTACTGATTTTATTTTTGTTGTGTAAATTTACAGGTTGCTATATTAGCAGAGCAATCGGGATCTCTGGCAAGGCATCTGATGTTTTATTGATGATGTATTTTTCCTTTTCGGGTCTTGGTGTGCTATGCATTTTGCGCAGGCTGATTCCAAAATCTTCCAAGAGGCCTAGAAATGGCAGGATATATACCAGCACAGGTTAGGAAAAAGAGAGCTTAGTTTTACCTTTTTACTGGCAATGTTGCTCACCTTTTGATTGATTTTTAGCTGTGAACTGTGATGTTACAAGTGCCACTGATGAGCATTTTATTTTTATCTTTGCCTGGTTAGAAACTCAGATTCATGTGGTATTTTTCTGTTTGAAACTTTGAATTATGTGGCATTAAGCTTTCCTTTCATCGGCAATTTTCATTTCAATAATTTTTTTGAAGCACCTTGGGACTTCCCAAGCCAATTCTCAGACACCAAAATCCTCAGCCCCCCTGTGTTCATCCATCTGGTGAATCTGTTTAGGGCCGGTGAACGGGGGAGGGGAGGAGCTAAGGCATTTCTTCGACTTTTTGGGACAGCCTCGACGGACCTCCTCCATAAGTATAATTACAGATTGCATTAAACAGTAAATTGAGCTTCCTTTCCTGACTCGATGATAAGCCTCGTTTTATGATAGGCACCCAAAATGTGTTCTTGATATCATTAACCTTACCTCCATTTGTTTCTGTTAATCCCGACGGAAAAGAAAATAAAGCAAGAACAAACCAGAAAGTGATAAAAAGAACCGCCTCATCCCTTGCAGACCTGTGTTTCTCGCCACTTACCAGGGATTGAGAGCTACATTATCGAAGTTCTTTCAGATGTATCGTTTGGGCCTTGGATTTACTTGGAAGGTCATGTCTTGCAGCCATATATTGGATTCAACTAGATTAGGAATTTGGTTGGAAATATGCTATAAATACACATATGCTGAAGTTACATGTATGCCTTTAGAATATTACTAGCTTTTTTACCCGTGTCATGGGTAGGTTCTTCTTTTTTGTCAATCTAAAAAACTAATGTAATGATGTTAGGAAATTAAAAATTCCATAATGGCCAAAATACTAAATACTTAAATAGTGACATGTTGGATGATATATTTTTGTAAAAAAAATATCGAGATAACAGTATGGTGGGTCGATCCAAACCAATAATGGTTAACAAGTGAAACTCGTGATATGGAGTGTAAGATCATTATAAAAACATGTAACCCATATTGAAACAATTTAAAAGCTCAATTATAATGAACCAAATGTCAAAGGCCGAAAGGGATAAAAATAGATAAAAAAAGCAACCCGAGTAACTTATATCGGTGGTCCACACAATGTCACAAGCCAATCCTAATTTTTTTGGATGTAAGAGCATCTCCAATGGAGTTGCTAAATGGATAGCCAAAAAAAGAAATTTAATATTTTGGCTTTTCTTTACTTATTTTTTATACTCCAAGGGGAAAGCCAAACAAAATGCTAAAATGTATTTTCTTTTCCACAAATGTTATTCCAACATATCTCTCAAAAGAGCCCAAACTAACAAAGTGGGGCGAATAAAAGAATAAGCCAATTAAATCTAGCTATGTGGAAAAAAATAACATCAAAATGATTAAAAAAAAATAAAACACTTATTTATTTCACTCTAATAGAATTGGCTTTTCAAATGGCTTTTTTCCATTGGAATACATATGGTAAAAAAAAAGCTATATTTATACTATTCAAAATGCTATTTTATCAATTTACCTCTTTAAAATAGCATCTCCCATTGGAGATGCTCTAAGAAGAACAAAGTTAAGGTGATGCTGGGATTTCTAAAGAAGAAAAATAAATTTGAGACCTAGGTCATTGAGTCGTTTGAGTTTAATAAATTTAGTTAATTTAATAACATAAAAAAAAAAAAACAACTCTAATTCAATAAAATTTAAAAACCAAGCAAGCCCTGACTATGTCCTACAACTAGGTTAATATTTCAAAGTCATAACCTGTTAAATATTATATTTGGGTTCAATCAAAAAGCCTAATTCTCAACAATTTAATGTTGAAGAATAAAATAAAAAAAAATCAATCCAAAAAACTTGTTTAAACAAAAAAATAATAATAAAAAGAATGAGGATCAAACTTGATAGAAAAAAAATAGAGAATGAAATTACAAAAAAAAAATCAAATTTATAAATTATCTCAAATTAAAAAATTAAAAACACGGGGGTTAAATTTGAGAGATGAAAATATTGAAGTGTCGCACGTGTGCGGCGGCGCGGCGATCGTCCACCCTCAAGGAAAAATCGGAATATTTATTTATTCCTTGAAAATAGGAAGAGACAAGGAATTCTTGTCTCTATATGTGAAAATATGGACTGGGAGTCGTCACCTAGTATTCTGGTTACTAGGAACCTTAACTGGTCTTTAGAGATCGGGTACGGAGACTGGTTGCGTAAAGGAAATATATTAGCACCCCAACTACGCCCTAACTAAGGTAGGCTGCATTGTTTTAATGTCTGATAAAATCTAAAATCATGTTGTGGTTTTTTAATTGTTGGTTCGTTTATGGTTTAAGAAAAGTCCTCCTCTGTAAGGAGATCCTTATCTTTATCGGGTAAAAAACTAATTATTCGAAGTCGTCAAAAGAAAATATCTTTTTAATATCAGGAATACGATTTACGTATAAATTCATAATCCCTGATACTTAAATCAAACAAAATAATATTTTTGTTGTTTTTTAAATTTTGGCCAATGTTCTTTTGACTTTAATAAACTGGTTATTAAAGCCAAAATGAATGCTAAATTTTTTTTTTTTTGACATATGAAAAATACGATATGATTTTTAGATTTGAGACACTTGGCCGTATGCACAAAAACATTTTTTTCTCTCTTTTTTTTCAATTTTTTGTACTTTTGGAATTTTTTGACGAAAACCGGGTATTTTAATATCAGATTTTTATATTTTTAACAACATAAAATACCACCCAATATTAATCAAAATGACATAAAAACTATGCGGAAAAAGTATAAACTGCTGAAACAAATATTTTTTATTTTTTTCTTTGAAATGGGCCGGGTCAGGCCCAAATGCATGGGCTGGGCCGAACCTCGCCCAAATACATGGGCTGGTTACTGTGCACATAGTAACCGGGTTACTGTGTGTACAGTAACCAGAGAATGAATTAGCGTGTATAAATCGGGTTACCTTCATCTGATGCAGAACGTACGTAAACGTTCTGCATGCAGATGAAGCTGAAGCAAAAAAAAAAAAGAAGGACAGGGGAAAAAGTTACCTGGAGCGGTGTTGATGCTGGTAGCAGTTGATGCGGCAGGGGTGGAGGCGGCGGCGCTGGCGGTTCGCGGTGGCGACGGTGCTGTTTTCCTCTCTCTCTCTCCTCTGTTTTACTCTTTTGTCTGCTTCTTCTTCTTCTTCTATCTCTCTATCTCTGTCTCTCCCTTCTCTTCTCTTCCCCCTCTCTTTGCTCTCCCTTCCCTTCTCTTCGCCCTCTCTTGGTCTTTTCCCTTTTTTTTTTTTTTTTTTTTCAGCAGCCCTCCCCTGTATTTATAGGAAAACAGGGCGAACGTGTTGGGGCGGCTACTGTTGGCCGCCCCCTCCACTACCTTCAACGGATAACAACGCCAGGCAAGTGGGTGTCCATGGTGGGCGTCTTTTTGCGCAATAAACGAGAAAGAAAGTAGGCGAAAAGAGAAGAAAAAAAACGATTCTTCTCCCCTGTTCTCTGCGTGTCCAGGGGAAGAAGACGATGGTGCCGTTTCCAAACGGCACCATTTTGCGTTTTTTTTTTATAATATATTTTTTGAGTTTTTTTATTTTTATTATTTTTTATATGGGGATCCAAAAATGGGTTACAACATTAAAGATGAAATTGAAAATAATTTTTAATTTGAAATATTTTTTTCAAATAAAAAATTATAGTTAAAAGAACATGGACTAAATCTAAAGGAAAAAGAGAATGAAGGTATGCTGTGAATTGTTTTAGAGATAATGCATAAATTGATCGAGGTGGAAAAAAAACAAATTAGGGCCAAATTATGTGGAATCACCATGCACCATTGCCAAGGGAGGAAAAGGCCAAGACAAATTGAGTGACATGACGGAACAAAGGTTACAAATTACAATCATTGGAGTCATTCACACATGTCGTTCAAAAGGCAAAGAAATGGCTAACACGTGCAACACACATGTTAGTAGCTTTTTTGTTTCTTTTATTTATCAAATTACTGTAAAGCCCCTAGGATCAAATAAATATTATTAAAAAACCTTTATGAAATTATATATATAAAAAAGTCACTAAAGCCATGCCCAATTATTTTGTTTCCATGGGCAACTGGGTCATTACCTTGTACTTTAAAAACTAAAAAACCAAAAATGTTCCCAGACTACATTTAAGTATTTTTTTTTTGTTTTAAAGGTTATTTAAGTACTTTTACAGCCCTAAAAAAATCATTAAAAAAACAATATACCCTTTAGCAATTCTAGAATGATAAATGGACCTTGTGAAAAAACCATTTTACCCCCTAAGACCAGTTATACAATTTTTTTTCAAGAGAAAATATGTAATTTTACTATTCCAATCCACACTGAATCACACCTTTGCTACAATGCTTTTGCTATGCCGTTTAGATTCTTTTGTTAATTGTAAATGCAGTTGACTAGTAAAGTTTGCAAACAAGATGTTTGTTAGTTCTTGAAATGATTAACAAAAAACTAGAGGATGAGGTTTTATTCTACCTCTTCTCATAAATCATTATTCATTAAAATGATAGTTTTTTTTTTTTGATGTTTTTCAATTAGTGCTTTTTTTTTTTTTCCCTTTTCATCATTCAAGATTATATTTGCTTGATGTTGGGTTGTCCCCACTCTTATGACATGGATCACGAGTTAATTTAGTTTGTTAATCTAGTTGACTCAGTTTTTTTTTTCTTTTTCTTAATTGACCCTCCCTCCCACATTTCATCAATTAATATTGGATTTATTGAGAATTAGGTTTCATGATTTGTCTCGGTTTACTTTTTATTTGGTTATACTAACCTTATGACTCGAGGATAGTGCTTAACAGGTTAACCCGGGTTACTTGGGTTGTTTTTTTTAAATTGATTTTGTTTTTAAATTTTATCATTCAATATTAGATTGGTTGAGAATTGAGATTCATAATTTTATTTTATTTGATTTATATGGGGTTATCTCAGTCTCATGACTAGGATCGCGGGTTTGACAAGTTAACTTGGTTAAATTTGATCATTTTTTATTTTTTTTATGAGGTTATCTAGGTCTCATAACCCAGGTCATAAGTCCTTCAACATTGAATTTTTTATTTACTAGGTTGTCATAGTCTCATGACTCGAGTTGCAAGTTTGGCGGATTAACTCGATTGACTCATATTTTTTTTTCTTAATTGACTCCCCCAATTTAATCATTTAATATTGAGTAGATTAGAAATTAATCTACATGGTTTTTTTTTTTTTATGTTATCCCAACCTATGAATTGGAAATAGTGTCTGGCAGATTAACCAAGGTTGATTCGAGTTGTTTTAGTGTTACTTTTTAATTATTATTTTTTTAAAAAAATATCATTCAACATTGGATCGGTTAGAAATTGAATTTTATTAAAATTTATTTAATTTATATGGGTTTAACTCAGTCTCTTGACCAGGTCGCGAGTTTGACATGTTAATTTGAGTTAAATTAGATTTTTTTATTTTCTTTCTATGAGATTATCTCAGTCTCATAACTCGGGTTACAGGTTTGCACAAATTAACTCATGTATTTTTTTTTAATGTTTTTTTAACTGATTTCTTTCCTTAATCTCAATCCTTCAACATTGGACTGATTAGGAATTGTACTTCGTAATTTATTTGATTTTATTTTTATAGAGTTATCTCAATCTTATGATCTAGGTCACGAGTTTGGCATGTTAACACGAGTCTTTTTTTAGGTCCTTTATTTATCTATTTATTTTTAATTTTATCATTCAACATTGAGTTGACTAGAATTTGAGTATCATGATTTTATTTTTTTATTTTCTTTATATGAAGTTATCATAGTCTCATAACTCAGGTCGTAGATTTGGTATATTAACCCTAGTTAACACAAGTCGATCCAATAAATTATTATCTTAATATTAAAAAAAAATGTTTCCTTGAAATTCTTTCAAGTTAAATTATGTTTTTACTAGTCGTTCAGGTTATTTTTTAACCTATTAAATAAATTGAGTTATATTGAGTTATTCTCCGCATTAATTAAGTTTTTTTTCTTTTTCACTCGAACAAAACATGAACAACGTAAAAACATTTTGTTTTACATTAAAAAATTTTTTTTGATTCGACCGTAGCGAAATGCAAATTAATTATCTGGTCATGACCTAAAAGAAACCAAAATCAAGCGGTGCTAATCTGCTAGGCTTAACTGGTGGGGATATCATGAAAAAGAAATTTATTCAACAATAACAGGTTTCAATTACAAAGAATCCGAAACAATAGCTTAATTCAGTTCTCCCATTTACACTTGGCGGCTCTTCCAGCTATCGAGAAATTGTCACATGGAGATTGTAAACTCAAAAGGAGTGTTAAGCCATCCTTTTCAAGCATTTTAAATTGAGATGTTTGGTTCTGAATGCTAGCAAGGAGGAAGATCCTTAGGTGGAGGCAAGATTGACTGATCTGGACCTACTCCATCCTCGACGACAAATGCTGTTTTCAATCCCCAGCTTGTGTGTAGCTCCAAATGACAGTGCATGAACCATACACCTGAAAAGTAACAAAACACTTTGGATGACTAAAGAACAAGAAAAACCGTGTTGAAGTCTCATATGGTTATGCACTACTACATGTACCTGGATTATCTGCCTTGAACCTTATAGCAGTCCATCCACCAGTAGGCACCCCAACTGTGTTTCTCTCGGGAGGATCAACCAAGTTAAATTTTGCTGGGTCCTTTTTAAGGTCAAAGTTTCCAATTCCAGTTCCAACAACGAAGAAGTTGTAACCATGAAGGTGGAAAGGGTGTGATTCGACAGTGAGAAGATTGGTGTCTTGTAGTACCAACTGCACAGTTGAATTATATACAATTTTACTAAGCCTTGTGCCTAGTGTAGTGCCGAGGTTTGCAGTGAGTGGCACACCAGTGTAATTGAATGGCGATGGAGGGTTATCTGGAAAATCCAACCTAAATACTCCCTTGGTGTTAAAGTAGTGAGCTTGAAGGAGGCCAATTTGGGGCATTACAAAAGTGATGTTGTTTAAGGAAGCAGTGAGTCGTGTTCCATTTAAGCAGGATGGACATGGATTTATTCCTAAACCAATTGTGTAAAAAAGATGCCTGTCAACTTTAAGAGGCACATTTGCTGGGAATTGTGGAGAGTTTAGGCTTCTAAGCTTGGCATTGTAGCTAAGTGCGAAAGCAGTGTCGTTTGGTGCCGGTAGCTTGGGAAGGATAGGGATTACAGTGTTTGTGATGCCTTTATACTGCAGTATAGCAGTGGCAGTTTTGTTGTCTACAGTAAGTGGAGCGTCCATGAAAGGCCTAGCAGCCATGAAAAATCTGTTCGGTGATTGCGTTGCTTGAACAAGCACATTTGTGGTTTGTCCTGGTGCAATCAGTACTGCTTGAGTTGTAAGATGTTTGGTGTAAACTGCATCAACTTCTACCACAGTCATGTTGTGACCAGCGATTGCAAAGAAAAGCTCATCGTTGAGTGCAGCATTGATGATTCTCAAGAGGTACGTCTTTCCCTGTTCAACCTCCATGGCAAATGTATCTACCAAAAGAAAGAGAAAGATAGCGCATGATAACAAAGAGGTGATCTTAATATACAACATTCTAGAAAATTGTTCTCTTCTAAGAATTTGATGGTACACTGGTTTCTTGTAAACTGTCTTGGTGTGCACTCCATATTTGTGAAAAAGCCTCAGAAGATTTTGGAAAATCCATGGATGCTTAACACAGGACTAGGATCAAAATATTTGCTTACGTTTCTCAGAGCATGGGAACAGCGGCCCTGGCTTCCCATTAATGGTATGCGCGTCAGATGCATTTGGTGGCAATCCCAGCTTGCTCCCTTGTTTTTCAATCTCTTCAACATCACTGTTCCACCATTCGCCTGCACATTTTCAAATTGTACAAAAATCATTTGTATTAAAGATGTAAACATCTTAGACAATAGGAGTTCATTAATCAAGTTGTTCATTTCTGTCCAACCTAAAATTATGGTTTCTTCCCTATGAGGCTGAGGGAAAGGAAATGGGGTTCCTGGTATAGGCATGATAACAATGGCACCATAGACAGTAGCCCTTAGCCAAAAGATATGTGCATGCCACCACAATGTTCCTCTTTGCCCTGTTACATTAAAATCATAGGTGTAACTATGTCCTGTCTTGATTGGACATTGTGTTATATAAGCAGGTCCATCTGCCCAGCCATTGCGAACTTGCTTAAGCCCATGCCTGCAAAAACCAGCATTCATTCCATCAACAAAATAAGATCTTTCACACGAATTCATAAGGTTACAAACATACATCTATTCATTGATCATACCAATGAATAGACATGTTGTATTTCGCGTGGTTAGTGACATTCACTTGAACTCTGTCTCCTTCTCTAACATATACAGTTGGCCCTGGAAACCTTCCGTTTACTGTGACAATCGTCTTGGCATGACACAGCCTGCTAACATTTTTCACTTGAATCTGGAAAAAATCGGCAAAAAAAAAACATCAAACTGGTATGAAATTTTCACAAGAAAGAAAAAGCGTGTAAAACGCTAGTATTAATTTTTAAGCACTTTCCATAAAATAAAAATAAAAAGAATTACTAACATCAAACAGGTATTTCTTAACAGCAGCTTTGGCCGGATGAGAAATGAATCCAATTGAGAAGAGTAAGAGAAAATAATAACCCAAACAAGAACTTTTAGACAACGCTGCTGCCATTCTGAATGTTTTGAATGCAGTGTGAAATGTTCTTCGATGAGACAGAGTTGAAATCCATTGATATATATAGTAATTGAAAGAGGCTAAGACAGAAGCTTGTAGAGGGAGGTGGTGTTGTTGAATTAGGTAGAGGATGACTGCAGGTTGCATTCAAAAGCTTGTAAGGAAAATACTGATAGGGACTTTCAGAGTACCAATTGAGCTTGCTAAGGAGACTAGTAAATCCACAGTTTTTGTTTGAAATATTAGTAATATATACATGCGAGCATGAGAGGTACCTTAAGCCAAATATTTCTACTCTGAGCTTTACTGTTAAGGAAAGAGATCAATTTTTGTTCTCTTTTTCCCTTACTATTTTTCATGGGGGTATAGAGTGCTCCTTTGGAATCTTAAGTTGCTTGTGAGTGATTATGTGTTTCTTTCTATTTGTTGAATATTATTTCGGTTGTGATATTAACTGCTTAAATTAGGAGGAATTGATTTCTTTAAAATGCAGCACCCTTTATACGTAGAGGCAGCTCCTTCAAGTCTCAACATTATCTTTGTTTATAGCCACCGATTTGTTGGTGAGCTTTCGCCATTTGTCTTGGTTTGTTGAATAATTTTGCTCCTGTTATTTTGTGAAGCTTCATATATACGTGCGATAATGGAACCTTCGAGCGGCCTCTGTTAAGTATAAGCTACACAACATTCATGTCGGTGCCATATTATCATCTCAATGAGCATTAGTCATTAGTAAAACATTTATCAATAGAAAGAAAACTTAAATCACATGTTTATCAGTACTAAAATTTAAGATGTTTAGGAACGAGGTTTAGGAACGAGGATGATATGTTGGATAAGTGGTTAGTTTTTTAGTTCGAGCAATATAATTCAATCTCTCTGGTTAGGATATCTAACAACTTAATATAAAAAACTTAGGTAGTTAGTATCCGTTGATCTCTAATAAGCCAAGATGACCAATAGCTGTGATAGTAACAGGTTGTGTCTTATAAGCCAAGGTGACCTATAATTGTGGTAGTAACAGGTGATGCCTGGTAAACAAAAGTGGTTGTTAGTTGGTACTTGTAAAAAATCTCATTTGAAGGACGTGGGAACTCTCCGATAATAAAGTCGGTAACTTTGCAAAGAAAGAAACTACAATTATATTTAGAAAGATAAACATTAAAAATATATATTTTGAAAATGTTAAGAATGAAAAGATTGTAAAACTTGAGTTTTAATGATTCATGGTGTATTTGTAACCTATGAGTATTGTCTTTTAAGGAGATGAGAGTCTAAAATATATTTTGAATTGTATTATATTTAAAATAATAAATATTTGATGAGTATAAAATACTAAAGAACTTGAGTACTGTAGTCCTGAAAAAAAAATCATCAAGGAAATGTTGGGCTCAGAACACACGCTAAAACCTATAAGGATATTGAGTTTAGGGTATGTGTTTAAGTCCATGAAAGGTGCTGGGATGCATGCCCTGCACCCAAAAAAATTAAGTGATGAGTCCAAACCTTATGTCTAGATCCAATAATAGGTGTTGGTGCACCCCAGCACCCCAAATTAATTGGGAGGATGCTAGTGAGTCGAGCACCCCTAATACTGGGCGTGACACACCCAACAAGGTGTCACACCTAGCAAGGCTTTTTAATTGGGCGTGACAACACGCCTAACATGGACTTATCTTGATAGTAGTTGAGTTCAAGCATGTAGCTTGAGCTAAAAAAAAATATTTTATATATTTTTTAAGTGTTTTTGAAACGTTTAAGAAGTTTTTTATTTTCATTTTATTTATTTTCATCATTAATAAATATCATCTCCTCATAAAAAGGATAAATGAAAGAATATATTCAATGTAAGAACAACATAATATTAATGGTATCCATTAATTACAAGGAATTGATGACAGGAGTACGAATTTGCAACAGCTTTTACTTTTTGAAATCACAATTTGCTGCCAGGCTTAATAATGGTAGAGCCTCGTTTGAAGGAGGTTGGTGAAGACCTAAGCCAACTACTCCCTCCGATCATGTCTTTGGTTAACAAGGGTGCAGCAGCGTCACTGGACAGGTTCTGTGACCATCCAACCCTCTTAGATCTATCAGCTCCGGGACCATAACACTTGTATTCGGCGTAGAACACCGTACTATCATGGAAATTGAACAAACAGAACTAAACATGTTAAAAAACATTCTACTAATCAATTAATGAACACAAAAAATCATGTTACGAATTTTAAGGATATTAATTGGTATATTTTGTTGTTAGATTCTGACATGAATGTGTCAGCAAAACACCCACGTACCTATGCTTGCTTGGGTCAGCCCAATCATCCCACCCTGCAGGAGCTATCACACCTGACATGTAAGTGAAGGCATACAGCACCCTAGAATAAGCACCCCATGGCCGTCCAAGAAATATTGAAGTTCCGACACCGGTGATTTTGCAACCCAAGAAGACAAAGCCAGTATTCTCAGATGCCAAGCTCCTATGTTGAGCGGTAATAGATCCATTTTGTGTGGAAATTGAATGTAAATGACACCTCTGCATGCAGAAAACAAAAATGTACGAGTGAAATAATTTTCTTTCGGTTGCTAGTTTCTTTCTTCTGGTTTTTAATCTGTAGAAACATTAGTTTAAGCAGAAATTAATAATGTTGCTCACTTCAAAGATTGAAGCAGCATTTCCGCATATGAAATCTGTGGCTCCTTCGATGTAGCAATTGCTATAATAATGCGATCCAGTGTCGTCGAGGAGAGTATCCTGATAAGAAAGAATCCTGCAACCATAGAATGCAGCTCTATCTCCTGACACCCTTAGTGCAACAGCTCTGCCTTCACTTCCAAACGTGTTCTGCTGACAATAATCAAGATAAACAGATATCAGTCAAAATTCCTTAAAATATAGTAACATTTAGTAGCTTTGTCAAGTTTCTAACACACAAATTAAGAAAATGAAAGGTAATAGAGAGCAGCTAAGTACCTGTATAGTGAGATATCGAGCAACAAAATCAGAAGCCAGTACAGTTAGTGTAGGAGACTCCATTATGTTCCCACCATCATTCCATGTTATTATAGTGTTTGAAGGCTGTGTGCCACTCAAAGTTATGAAGGGCTTATCAGCAGGAACAACAATCTTTTCTCTGCTCAAGCACAAATTATATATCGACACAAAATTAAAAATAATACCAAGACGAGCTCATTAGAAACATACAATAATATACGTTTTAACCATCACTGGATAAAATAGCATCAGTTAGAACATAAACTAGCACTTCAGCTCAAACCTGTAAGTTCCTGGCTTAACCCAAATGAAAACCAATTCAGAGTTGTTGGATGGAACAGAATCGATGGCATCTTGTATTTTCTTAAAATCTCCATTGCCAGACTGTTCAACCCTTATCAGAATAGCAGTTGACATGTCTATTGATCCAGTGGTAGCGGCAGACATGAGGGAAACTAAAGCAAAATGAGCTAAAATCACAGCAATATAAGCTGCATAAACCTTCATTGTAGCAGAACCCATGTGAGCATGTGATTGATCACTTTTCTTCGTCTCGGAGGCGGTGCAGAAAATTAAAATTTCTCAAAACAATGGTTTAATTAGTTTGAGAATCAATCAAAGGTACTTGATTTATATATATATACTGTTCAGAGAATTTCAATGGTTCTAATTATACGTTTTATCCAAATGAAGGTCAATGAAATTGGTGGCCGGCGGCCGATTTCTCACTTGTGAAGCTTAAAGACGATGATCTTAGCATAAATACGCTGGCGAATTATATAAAAAGGAATTATTGTAATTGTCAGCGGACAAAGCTTGACATGCACGGATTATATGTTTTTGAAGTTGTACTGTACCGTGTTACATGGCGGCCTGAATCAATGTTCATATAATCCATCCAATTTAGTCCATAAAATTAATATTTTTTGATAGAGTTTTTCATTGATTTACAAGAAGAATGCATGCTCTAGCTACACAGCCAATAACGTGAAAATACGGCCGCCAACTTTTAGTAGAGCCAAGCAAATAATTTTAGTAGTTTTTGGATAGGCGGCTGAGAACAGGAGAAAAACAGTTAGATTGGGTTAAGATTACTCTTCTTACAGAACGAAAATATTTTCATCAAGAAGCTAACGCGAATTCACTAGTTATAAATTAAATTAAAATAATTTAATTAAATATAATTTGATAAAAATATTTTTAAAAAATTAAAAACTAGAATATAATTAATACAAAGATTATATTTCTAGACCTAGAAAAATCAAGTAAAAACTTGAGTATGTTAATTTCTAAAACTATCTTGAATTAATATATGAATATTATTCAGGAGTCAAATTGATATTTTACTAATTTATAGGGTTTTTTCAGATTTTTCTATAAATATTAAGTCATGCTTTTTATTTTTATGGTTGTTGGATACAAAGAAAAACCATGTAAACACAATATTAAAGCTAGCATTCTAGGTATAGTAATCTCTTTTCTAAATAGGGATTCATGAGATTTATCACAGGTGATTCGTGTAAATTATCGTTGAAAGTCAAATAATTTAACGAGCTATAGTTTGCGACGCTCAGCTTTTAAGAAATTATTTAAAGCCCAAGAAGATCAAATCTCTGTATAATAAATTTTTAAATAACTCTAAATCTATCTAACAATATCTTAGAAATTTCCAAATAATTTTTTTTATACTTTATGCTAGGCGTATAATATTCATGAACCCAACACTATATATACACACACGCACTTGATCTATTAACGTGGCATTCAAACAAAAGATAGAATAAACAGAGAAAAGGGAATGTTGAATTTTATAAACAGATGGAATCGTATCCTAAAAACTTGGGTTAGAAAGTCATTGCCGCGGCTGATTAGGTATAGACTTGGGTTTTATTCCTTAAATCTTTTCTTCATTCCTTCAAGCAACAAACACCTTGGTTGTTAGAGAAGACTTTGTTTAGCCAAGGCGATACTTGATAATAAAGAGGAAAAGAAAAAAAAAAAAAAAAAAGCAACATACAATGGATTTTAGCCAGGCCCAAGATTATGGCTTTTTTCTCGGCCCACATATATGGGCTATTTTTGGTCTAATTGAACGAGGCTGTTAAATGGGTTCACTGCGCCCCTCCTGGTCAGATTCCTACGAGGGAGCTGAAAAGGGCATCCCAGTAATTATCTGATGTCCACTATCCCATTAAAAGCAGGGATTGCAAACCCTAAACCCTATCTGCGTTGCTGTGGAAGATGTTATAAAAGTCTTTCCGCCCCTCTCTGCAAGATCATGATTTTATTCTTTCATTTTGATCTCTTTTGTTTCACGTTTATACAAATCTCTCTATTTCGAGAAGGAGAAGGTGCTGTGATGATGAGACTATAATCTCGTTAATCTGATTTAACCATGAGGAAAAACCCTCTGATCCATTCTTCACTGTCTGAGCACCTTCTCTTTCTTTCCTAATTTTTCTTCTTTATTTTTGTTTGGTAATAAATCTTTTCCTGTGTTGCTTTTTTTAAAAAAATAACAAAAACCCCATAGTCAATTCCTGACTTGGCTGGATCTCTCTTGCTTTTTGCTTGATTTTGGAGTTGGAATCCTCCATCATGTGGATGCTTAGTTTCTTGAAAAATGGGATAATTGTTGTATCTATTTATCAGTGGGATGTGTTCATGTTACATGAAATGTCCAAACGGAAGGTGATTGACTGACCAGATAAGATGTTATCTTTATTGGTAATTGTAGAATTCCTTGAAGACAGAAGTTCTAAGTTATCGTATGAGCAATCCATAATGGGATGGGCGTATAGTTCCAAAATTGTCTCGCCAAAAAACAATGTGATGGAGTCACAGCGGAAGCAAAGGAAATTCTTTTTTTTTTTTCAACAATTTTTTTTTAATTTTATGTTTTGAATTGTTATAATACATTATTTTTAAAAAATAAACAAAATATTATTTTAATATAAAAAATACTTTAAAAAGTAATCACAACTACATTTTTAAATAATTTAAACATCTAATTATTTCTTATGCATAATAGATTAAACAATTTCTTCAATCCAAAATAGGTTTGAACAATTCATTGTATATGAAAAAATGTTTGGTTTCTTATGTAGTCTTGAGAAGTTAAGAAGTAGTAATGATGCATTGAAAAAAGTTGTATAATTCTTGAAAATAGTTTTAAAAATGGTTAAATAAAATAAAATAAAAATATTATAAAAGACTTTGATTAAAGCTTTAATTTGTCTCTCGCTCTTATAAGCGGAAGGTGAAAAAGAAATTGACTTCTACCTTGGAGCCTAATACAAGTTTCAAGTGAAAATGGATCCATCAAGTAGTTGAAAAGAAAATGGGTCCATCAAGAAGCCCGCAATATAAGAAAGAAGAAAAGTAGCATTGTGCTTCAGAGTTCAGATACGCAAACACAGAAGGTGGAAAACTCAACTTAGCATCTAATATCAATTGAGTACCAAACTTTTGATTTTTTCAATTTCACCCTCACATGTAATCTACATTACATATCATGTCATCCCTCCATCCATCAATGTAATAGCAGTTATAAAGATTTCAACTTGCAAAGTGTATTCATCTAAATATCAAAATAAACTCTAGTTTATCCTAACACGTAATTTTAACCCCAAATCATAATAAATCTTTTTATTTATAGAAAAACTATTATAATTTTAAGTTTTTGCTTTAACACCTTGAATGAAGCTCGTAATGGACACATGAAAATTAGATGGAATCTTTTTGTATTCTCTCGGAGGGGAGGATGGAGGTGACATTGTGCCATGGAGACCATGTTTGGAGTAAATTGAATTAAATCAAAAGTTTTGGGACTTATCTTATAATGATATAATACGTTAGGGACTAAAAGTAGGTTTTTTCTATAGAAAAAAATACGTGGAAACAATTGAGAAGGTAAAGCCAAAACAGCCTTTGCCTTGTCAAAAACCACCAGCTCTTGCTTTTAGAAACCGAACCAGAGAAAGATACAGAGAAAACACCACAAAATATACAGAGAAAGAAAACGATGGACACACTGCAAGAAGATGAAGAGTACAGCTGGAGAGAAGTCAAGTTGCCTTCATTGATTCCAGTAATACCCGAACCAGGGCTAGAAAGGGAGACAGGGGAGAGAAGGAGAGGCAGAGACATACTTATAGCTATTGATCATGGACCTAATAGCAAGCACGCTTTTGACTGGGCTTTGATTCACCTTTGCAGACTAGCTGACACCCTCCATCTTGTCCATGCTGTTTCGAGTATATATGTTGTGGATATCATATTTGTATGTTCTGCATAATTGAGGTTTGGAATTTTGGCTTGATTTCTTTGATGGGTTATTTTAGGTGTGCAGAATACTGTTGTTTATGAGACAAGCCAGCAGCTCATGGAGAAGCTTGCCGTAGAGGCTTTGCAGGTTGCCATGGTTAGTGACCTACCATTCTGTTTTTGTTATATATATATATATAAGAAAGTATTTTTCTCCATTGTTGAGAGTAAATCTTGATTGAAAAATTAGAATAATAAGCGCTTTAAAGACAATGTTTTGTTTTTCAACTGTTAATTGTCTTGATTTTGCATGATCAAGTACAATTTGATTAGGTTCACAACAAATCTATTTCTGCATAAGTTTCACCTAATATATGATCTTTGTTAATAATTGCTTTCCCTTGACTATTAAACCACTTGCTTTGGATTCATGAGCTAAGATGTTTTGATTCTTGTTCTTGTAATCTTACTCTAATTCATACTCTTGTAGTGATATGCAGAGTATCTAATTGTTTTAACTTACATTATGTTGCACTAAGTTCTTCAACTATTGATCAAGGGACAACAAAAATCTCCACAGAAATTGATGTTTTCCCTCAATTTATTTTTATTTCTTGTTTTTAATTAGGTGAGGACTGTGGCTCGGATTGTGCAAGGGGATGCTGGTAAGGCAATTTGCAATGAAGCCGAAAGGTTGAAGCCTGCAGCTGTAGTGATGAGTACCAGAGGCAGAAGCCTAGTTCAAAGGTAATTCCTTTTCTTTCTCTTACTCCTCTTCGTCTCTCTCTCTCTCGGTTCTCATGTCTATCTTTTTTCTGCAGTGTACTTCAGGGTAGTGTGAGTGAATATTGCTTCCATCATTGTAAAGCAGCACCTGTTATAATAGTTCCTGGGAAAGGTACTGCTTTCAAAATTAAAACCGTTTGTTTAGTTAGAACTGTCATGGAATTTTTATCAAGTTCATATATTTATTATTGATTTCCAGAAGATGGAGATGAATCATTGATATAGCGGATTCAGCACTTGAAGGTCTCGAATATTGTTCGATTGATTGCGCCAGATAGCAAGGTTTTGAGGAAGTTGATTGTCAATATGTAACAAGTCATGCATGGTGGTAATTATTTGTGGTGTTTAGTATGTAGTAAGGATGTGTATTATATGTATAATTACTATACGTTTGAATGATTATTGTTGAAGTTAGCTATAGCGTTCACTCTTCTTATTTCTTTGATTCGATGCATAACAGAGCAGAAATCAGAGGGCTGCTCCATTCTGCTAATTTTGTAGAATTTTTCTGTTTCTGCCTGATGGAAGCAATTGAATGTCTTATGTAAAATTTCAGGGTTTCTCTTACAACATGCATGTCTCAATTATTCAGGCAGCCAAAATCTGAAAAATTTTAAGAAATCTCAAATATTTTATGTTTAACCTGTTTGAAAAGTGCTTCGGAATCATGCATTCGTAATGAAAATTATTTCATGGAAAGATATCATTTGGATCTAAATTATCTTATTGATTGCCGGGAATCCCAGTAGTCTTGATGGTTGCAATAGCGGATCCTCGGTTTGGTCTGTACAGACCATCCCAATGTAGAATGGCTTGCCTTTGTTAAGAAATAACTCTCGAGTTGGGAACTAACAGCTGATTGGATAAGCAGGCTTAACAGAGCCGGGATAAGAAGTCCATCAAGAAAGTTAAACAAATAATTTAAGTAATGTCTTAATCCAACTATCTTGACCTGCTTCGTTAAGAAATAATCCTTGTGTTGGAAACAAACAACTGATTCGACAAACAGGCCTCTGTGAAAGTTATTTGTGTTGGGAACTTGTATTAATTAATTTTAACTAGTAGAGAGAATAAGAGTGTTGAGATTTAAATCATGATTGTTTGGTTATTAAGATTTTGATATTTTATCAAAGAACCATCTCAATTTAAAAGTTTAAATTATTATGTAAGATCTTTAGATATGATTTATATTATTCTCTTAACACATCTTTTCAAATAAAAATCGTTTGAACTTGAAATTTAAACAAACCTATCATTTAATTAAAAAAACTCTAATATCATATGAAAAAATCAATTAAATTAAATAATTTTTCTGTGACATAAAAAGAGGTTGGCAGGCCTGAAATAGCACTGAACTAATAGCTCATGGATGCAAAGCTGCACATTGTGATTTCCCAAGATCCACTTTTAGTGAGTTTCTACACGTGCATAATGCATACAAGGAAAAATTCCAACTTTGACGCCAAAGAGCTCAGCTGCCAATAAAAGAATAAAAAACCAATCTAAGATCAGAACTAAAACTTTGTTTGATTCTTTTGTTGGGTTTTGAACAATCACATTAATGAATTCTAAAAATTTTGCAATGAGAGAAAAACATACGTTGAAAGCGTTAGAAACCCTTGAAGAGGATGAAGAGTACAACTGGAAAGAAGTTACGTTACCTTCATTTATTCCTGTGGTACCGAAACCAGAACTCGATAGAGAAACAGGTGAAAGGAGGAGAGGCAGAGACATTGTGGTAGCCATTGATCATGGGCCTAACAGCAAACATGCATTTGATTGGGCCTTGATCCATCTTTGCCGCCTGGCTGACACCATTCATCTTGTTCATGCCATCCTAGGTATATATGTAATTAACAAAAATCATCCTGTCATCAGAATTCGATTTTGCCTATGTAAGTAGCTTGTATGGGTGCGTTTCATTTTGGATTAAAATGTTGGGTTCTTGTAGATATGAAAAATGTCCTTGTTTATGATACGACGGAGGGACTCCTGGAGAAGCTTGCCGTTGAGGCACTGCAGGTGGCAATGGTCAGTATTTCGCAGATTGATTAAATTTGTTCAATAATTTGAATGTAAAAGATTTAGAATTTAATTTCCCGTACCTCATCAGAAATGACGGAGAAAATCGCAAGACATAGAGTTCATAAATAAAGGGTGGTTTCTTTCTTTTACTTCTAAAACTAATAGACATTGATGCTCCATTACAGAAGATACCCGGATTATATATTTAGATGAATAAAAGTAGGGATTGGATCCTATTCTTTTTCCTTGATCAATGAATAATTCATTATTAAAAAAAGGGACACATCAGATACAAACAAAATCATCATCAGTATGTTCGATGGATCTAGCCTTAATTAGAAGGGAACTCAGAGCTCTATAAATATAAGAAAATTGGAAAAAATCATCCCTTTATTTTTTACAAAATTCAGTAGCTTCCTGCCTGTATTTCTGATTTGGTATTGCTGTGGAGTTTGACACTAATCTCAGCTTTTGTGAAATTGTATTGAGGATTCACCCTTGCCTAATATGGATGCTCTCTCTTGCTGTTTTTTTTATGTGTTAGTTTATTCTCTTGTTAATAAATCTAGTTTTAGTGTAGTGCATTGTGTTTATTAATGATCTCATTAGCAAAATCTGTATCGTTTATGCACAACCAGGTAAAAACTGTGGCTCGTATTGTAGAAGGGGATCCAGGTAAAGTAATCTGCCGGGAAGTCAAACAGGTTAAAGCCAGCAGCTGTGGTCATGGGCACGAGAGGCAGAGGCTTAATCCAAAGGTTCTATACTAGTGTTTGCTATTATCCCTCTTTGATGTTCTCCCTCTCCTTTTCCTTTCCATCTGCCTGACTGTGTCATTGCTGTATCATACAGTGTGCTGCAGGGTAGTGTGGGAGAGTATTGCTTGCACAACTGTAAAGTGCCTGTCATAATTGTTCCTGGAAAAGGTATCATGATCTAACTTAGTTTATTCTTTCATTTCTCTTACATCGGGTTTCAAACGTTGGAGACTTAAATATGGTTTGCCTTTTCCGAAGCCGAGAGCGCACCGTTGATGTAGTGGAAATAGCAACAGCAGTTAAGAAATTGCAAGTCATGTGATGGAAAAACATATTATCAGATATGCAATTAGTAAGTTTACTATTATTTACAATATTTTGTGTATGTCACTCCTCGTTAGCATACATGAGTTACTGGGGTGGGAACGTAAGTCGATCGAGTTGTAGTGTCGACTGAGAGTTTGAAGGAGGAAATCTTTTGTTCTTCATCCTTTTCTAAATGTTGTGCCCTTGCTAGGTTTATTCAACTAACCTGCTGTTGCAAAATGGTGGCATTTGATTAACTGGCTGCAGAAACTACTTCATGCCAACAATTGTGCTTTACAAGGATCGTCATTGTTTAGTCTTCCCAATTTTTAGCAACTTGGCCTGTTGTTCAAAATAGCAAGCGTTACCTCTTCCCAAGTTTCAGATTCTACACAAAAAACTTGGTTTGTCTCAGGAATGGCGATTGCAATCGTAATTATGATTCCTACACTGCAGACTTGGATGGATAGGACTTCTTCAGGTTATTGTTTTACTAATTTTGTGGTCTTGTTTGCCTTGGCTCAAAATTATTTAGCAAAGATAGATTTCCCACCATTATATATTCCATTCAAATTTGAGCGCTGATCACGCTTGCATAGACCAAATATATCATGTTGCGTTGTCCAAAGAATCAAATATTAGATTTGTCTGGACTATTTTCAGGATTCTGGTTACAATGTAAGGGCATAAACTTGGGAGATACTAGCTCGAAACAATATCTTTAGTGACGAACTAAAATACACACACACAGCCAAAAGAATCTTTGTGGGTTTTAGCTTTATATCTCTTGGAATTGCACTATGTGAAAGGTGGAGAGAAACCTCAAAGATTATGATGAGAAAAAAACTTCAAGGAAAGCAAAGATGGGTCCAAGAAAGAGAGAAAAGGCTGTATCATCTTTCACCATCCATAGAAAACAAAGAGAATCAAAGAGATCTTGCCTTCGGATGAGGCCAGGCCCACCAATTTCACCATTCTATATGGCTTGAAAACGAAGGCATCCTGAGGCTCTTGATAATCCAGGAACAAGAGGTGCCGTGAAGGTGTAAGCAGTCTCTAGTGGTCCCCTGCGTATTGCCCAAACCAACTCTGAAAGGCTCCTTTCTTATTAATTAAGATTTGACTATTAGGAGGTATGTCTGTTGATAATGTGCATTCAAGACATAAACTCTTCACATAGGCGCAGAGTAAACGACTGCATGTGAAAGTTCAAGCTTGCTATTTCACATTTTGGCCACCTAAACCATTAAAATGATGTCAAGATTGTAACTTCTTACCAAGAGAAGAAACGAGACGATAAGCCAATTTGAGCATACTACATTGCAGGTCTCCAAATGAAAATCTTCTGGCTATTTCACCAATCTGGTGGCCAAGAGATACCTTGTCATAAAGATGGTTTTGGTTTGTTTTCTAAAACAACAGAAAACAACAGATTCTTTTGAAGAATACCGAATGCTCAAGTTTTTCCTTTTCTCTGTTCGCTGAAACGAGTAGTTAATGGACTTCTGTATCTGCATAGCATTCTTGTCATCTTCTCTGGAATTGTCTATACTGGTATTGGGTACGTAGAGCTTTTAGAACAACCTCTTGTAGTTATGCATGGACTTGGTAAAGTACTGGAGCCGTTACAGCTTTGGTAGCGGTACATATGTCACCCTCTTTTGCTTTCTAAACGAAAAAACAAACACAGAAATTTCTTCTTTTGTATCATTTTATCAGAGATCTACAAAAACACGTTAAAGGAAGGAACTTAATTAGGGTCATTTTCAGGCTGATTATTGGCCTTTCTGTTGCCTTGAAAGAAGAAACCTGTCAAATGGTTAGGAATTGAAGATTAAAGGGAGTTTTTAGTAATCTAGATGAGCTAATATGAGGGGGGTGTCCTCATAGTTTCCAAGAAATGCTTCCTCCTCTGTCATGAGGGTTCAAAATCAAACCTCATGTCCTCTTATGAGAAATGAAATTCCCATAAAACCCATAGTTGTGGGATGAATGACATGCCTTAGAAAAGAATACAAGCTGGTCTGAGAATACCACCGTCTTGAATGTAGACGGGACTTTTGCATATAGGCAAAATTAAACTCATCTGAGATATTTAAGGAGAGCCATGATGAGCAAACATAAATACAATATGGCTGTATGTTAGGACATGGAAACCATTCTAACGAATTCTTGCTTCTTATCGTCAATTTATTGCCCAATTATCAAAGTCTCAATCAATTCATGTACAATTCTGATCTGAAGGGAGCCGAGAAGGTCCACCAGTAGGCTCATGTCCTCTGTTTTTATTTAAACTTGTCACTCTGGTTCATCCAACAGAGGGACAGCTTGTGCCATTGGACTAACAAGGACAAGTTTTGATGGAAATTACAATATACTCGTGGCCGTTCTAGCATGTTTAATCACACTTGTGGTTTGTTTTACTTATTCTGCGCTTTTCCTCTTCGGAAAAAAATGCTATGAAAGGGGAAATTAGTCCATGAAAAGGCCATACAATTCAAGATACTTTGTGAAGCAGGACCTTTGGTTTCCTTCCCTTCATTCATTTTAAGTTCCATTGCCCTACCATTGCTTAAACTTGCCTTCAACCCTAATTCTTTGGTCCCCCTCCATCGCTATCGACCATTTTTGTGTGATAGAAAATCATTATGGTGTGGTTGCTATATTTACATTGCGAGAAAATGAAACCTTGATGTTAATAGGTATCGATTTTATTCATACTATGTGGAAAGTATACATACAAACTATATACGCTATGTACTAAGAGTAGTAAAAGAATCGGGAACAAAGGCAATGTGGAATAAAGTCTTCGGGAATTGTATAAATTGATATTCTGATTCACATCTCCATCTTCAGATTGCTAGCTTCAACAGAACCTGCAAAAGTTAATATGACAACTTTTAGAATCCATTGTTAATCTTACCAGAACATGAGTCATCGCAGTGTGTGATTAAAATGGGAGGCAGGGGAATTTAGGAACAGCAAAAGCCAGCCTCGTTATCTAATGGTTGCTCTTTCCTCCTACTAGTAGATTGAATTCCAACATGACAAACAATCATAATTATCAAGGTTATTTTGTTGTAAGAATTATAGACTTTTGTCAAATTTTTACCTGGGGGCTCATTTTTTTTACAGCAGTCAAAATGCTTCGCACCTTTGATTGGTTCTTCTTTATAAGGAAAGAATTATGATAAACTCAGTAGTCATTGAAAAGAATCGGTGGTTTCGATCATTTGGGAGAACAGACAGGAAGTTTCCAGTGACCAACTTTCCCCATCTCTATCACAACGACTCATTTTAGTTCCGAAGCAAAGTCATTAACTTTTGGGGGTTCTCTATGCTCTCCATCATTGGTAGTTAAAACCACTTTGCTTTGTTTTTAGCCTTCAGGATTTATCAGATCAATAAAGTGAAGATCAAAAAGACATGATAATTCTATCTTACCTGTAAATGGCTGAACTGGGAAGGTTGTTTGTCTCCCTTGATCAAATGCTACATTGTAAAGATTTTGTAGATCAGCATCCCAAGTTGGCGGGGCCTGGATTTGCTGCAAGATAAGTAAAGATAAGATTAGAGGAAACTAAATTACATGAAAATAGAGATAAATGGACAGAAATAAAAAGTGAACAAGGCATTACAGTGAAGCAGGAGGAGTCAAGAAATGTTTCGGGAATAGATACAGGAGTACTAGTGGTCCTTCTAAGCCCCATATCAGGAGGATTTATCCCCATATCCAATCCACAGCATGAAACTAATTGTTGTTGTGATGGATTAAATTGAAGGTATGCAGCGTTAGTCATATCCGGTGATATCCCAATTGTGGGGAAATTGGTTGAACAAGCAGGAAAAGCCTGTTGATTGAAACAAAAAGGAGTTCATCAGTAACAAAATAAACTACTAACAAACACTTGAAATTTTACTTTGGGTGATAAAGATCCACCCTGTGAAAGGATTTACTTACCTCTTTGGCAAATAAGTTGTCAATGTTGAAGTCAAGCCTTGGATTTACAGCAGCTAGTTTCATTGACAAGAACTGTTCAAGAAATTGGGACAGGTAAATGTTATATTTTGGTAGAACAATAGATACGAATATTAATATTGAAAAAAATCACCAAAGATCACTAATTACCTCTACTTGTCTCTGGAGAGATTGAACATAGTTAATGATTTCATCAAGCATGCCTGCCTTTCCAGTGATATTATTGCACCCTGGTACCAAATCTTGCAGATACTTCATTCTTTCACTGATTTTTTCTCTCCTCACCTGCACAACACACTCATGAATTTATTAGACAGGATTTCTATATGAAAACTGCAGAGCAGAGGGAAAGGGGGGGTTGATCAAAACAGCAAAGAAAACATTAAAATTCCAACTCACTCTTTCAGCTAAGCTGTGGCTGTCGGTAGCTTGACCGCGACGTGCCCGGACATGAATGTAATCTGGCTTTTGAACCTCAGTTACTTTGGAATTGTCCTTCGAAGTCTCGGCAGAATTGTCTTTGTTACTGTTATTGTTTTTGTTGCTGTTGTTATTGCTGCTTCTGCTTTTGTTGCTATTTTTCTCTGAGGTGTTTGACTCTCCTTCCTCCGCACGTCCTTTGATCCTCTTGTCCCTGGTGTCCTCTTCTGCAACAACCTAGATCACACCCCCCAAAAAAATATATTAAAAAAAACACTTTCATTTACTATTCTAACAAAACCAGTCAAACAATTGAATTACTTGAAGATCCTTGCTTAAAAAATGCTTTCATATAAAATTAAACAAAATTGCAATAAAAACAATGGAAACAATTTTACGGTGAAAGATCAAGATTCTTCAACAGGGTTTCAAAGAAACAGTGATCACATACAAAAAAAAACACACACACACACCTTTGAGTTATTTAGCACCTTATCAAACTTTCTCTTCTTGGAACTCTCTCGGCCAACCCCGGAACTAATCTTATCTGACACAACAGACTCTGCAGCTCTCACTGTAGCAGTAACCGTAGCCGCAGCGGCTACCGCCGGTGGGCAGCTAGAAGTCCTAGAAATGGCACCATAATTCAACTCAAAACCCAACCCATTAGTATAAGGAGGCCCAACACCAAACCCCACAACATGATCATTATGCCACCTATTATCCACCAAACCCGGGTCAGGTTTCACAGACCGGGTCACCACCTCACTTAACCCACCCTCATGAAACCCAGCTTGTTGGAACACCCTATTCAATTCACTAAAATAACTAATCTCTTGCTGTGGTAGTTGAACCTGATGCTGCTGTTGTTCTTGTTGCCATTTGATACGAGCCCTTTGTCTATCAAGCACTGTCATGTCTGTACAGTGCAGCATGTTCTCTCCACCAGCTGATAACAGAGCTTTATTAATCATCAGTATCCCAACAAACCAATTCAAGAAACTATAAAAACAAAGAAAGAAAGCTAAATTATTTAACAATGGGGGTATCTAGCTGCTTAAGAGACTACAGAAACAGTTTAGTAGTGTGGCACAGCTAATATATTGAAAAGATACGTGTATAGAGAAGTGAAAAGTTTGGAGAAAAGAATGAGGTAAAGGGGGAGAAAGGGGTGGTAGGGTATATATGAACGTAGAGAAAAAGAGGGTGGTGGCCGGAGTTTGACAGAGACTGCTGGCCTGGACCTGGAGGGATAATTAAGAGAGAGAGTGAGGGGGTGGAAATATTGGGGCAGAGAGCCATCGAATGTATCCATAGCCAGAGGCCGTGGGAAGTGGGGTCCACTGACATGACTGCCACGTGGTAGTGTCAGAAGCAAGAAAAAACGGCGAGGGGGCCGGTGGATGGATGGATGGATGTTAGATGATTAAGATGAGATTAGATTGTATTAGATTAGGTTTAATTAGAAAGGGTGTTCAAGAGGATGCATGGGAAACCCTGCAATGGCGCGTAATACTATATATATATATGAGATGCCTATGTATGTATAATTTTGACGTGTAACATTCGCCATTAATGTTTTGAGGGCTCACTAGAATGTTATTAAGTTTATTTTTTGAATTTAAATTTTAGGAAAAACTATGAGAAAAGATGTCCGATCATATGTGCAGGTGAGTTTAGTCATGCGATAACAATTAGTTTTTTTAAATATTTTATATTTAAAAATATATTAAAATAATATTTTTTTTATTTATAAAAATTTATTTTTAATTTCAATGCATTAAAATAATCAAAAAATATTAAAAAAATATTTTTAAAAACCACAATAATAAACAGGGAAGTAAAGTCTAAGAAATGAGTGGGCTTGTTTAAAATTTTGGAGGTGAAAAAAGAAGTTAACATGGGTATACAAAAATTACCATAAAGTAAGCCCTAATTAAAAAAAACAAAAAACAAAAGAATTTGCGAGCAACAAGATTCATAATATTCTCAAACTTGGAAATGTAACTAGATTTATTCCTCGCACTACATTGCAAAATAGAGACTTTGCTTTTCTCAATGTAAAAAAAGTGTGGGAATTGTTAATGTTCATTTTACCATCAAAGTTTTTTTTAATTATAAACTAAAATTTATACATACATTTCATAAAATAAGTCAAGAATTATATACACCATTAAATAATAATAAATTTGGTGATTATAAAAAAAATTAAGTTGAGAAGGTTGGATAAAACTTACATTTTTTAGAAAAAAAATTAAATTTTTATTTCAATTTGAAATTAAATCCTTAAAGTTTTGACTTGTTTAAACCAATAAAATTGAATTTTATTTTATCAAATTGAGCATTAACTTTATATCAAAACTTAATTAAAATAATATGTTAAATATTTATTTTAATTTGAAATTGGACCCCTAAAGTTTTAATTGGTTTGAATACAATAAAATTAAATTTTATATTTTCAAATCAAGCATTAACTCAATATCGAAACCTATTTTTGACATCACGGAACCCCATAATAAGTCAACCAAAATAAAACATCAAACTTAATCCCAAGTCAACTTAATGTGAAATGATTAATCTGGAAATAAAAAAAATCAATAAAAAAAAACATTGTGTGTTACTATTGCAATTCATAATGGATTGTGTTTTTCTCTTACATTGCATTTCCATCATTTTAATATTTCTTTCATCTCGCATTGCCTAGCATTCATTATTTTAGCACTAATATGATCTTATGCTACTTCTTGAATTCATAAATATTTTCAAAATTTTCCAAAAAATACTTTAGCGGCACCACTTTTTATATATGTTCATGTAGGTTAAATTTCCTTATGACATAGAGATTTTATTAAGAGTGATAGTCACTCATCCTCCCATTTAATTTGAATACTAATTTTGTAAATCTCGAGTTCATACATTAATTAATATACATCACTTTTACTAATAAGTCGTTATTACATATAAAACTCCTAATTAGCAAAAATACTTGTAAAAATTAGGTTTGATATGTTAATAGTAAGTTTAATTAAGTGATTTTAAGCCCATGCTAGCAAAAACACTTCTAACTAAATCTCGTGAGATACCTTTATAGAAATAATCTGTTAAATTATTGCAAGATTTGATATACAAAATGGTGATTATCTTATAAAAAACTAATTGCCATATATATTCATGTTTCATACTAATATGTCTATATTTTTCATTGTAAATTTTATCAAATGCCATAAACATGATTGTTTGACTATCATAATTAGGGGTGAGCAAAAAAACCGATAAACCGATTAAACTGAAAAAATCAGAAAAAAAAAACCGAATTAACTGATTAAAAAATTACAAAAAAATTCCGGTTCGGTTCGATTTCGGTTTTTGAAGTCTGAAACCGATGGAACGGAACGGAACCGGTTCAATCAACCAGTACTTAAAAAAAAAACAAGTACAAATAAACATTTCCTAACCCTAGCCGCCGCCCCCGCCCTCTCCCTTCTCTGTCTCTCACTTTACCCCCCAAGCCCCCGCCGCCCCGCCCTCTCCCTTCTCTGTCTCTCACTTTACCCCCCAGCCCCCGCCCCCCGCCCTCTCCCTTCTATGTCCCACCCTCCTCTTTCTCTGTCTCTCACTTTACCCCCCCGCCCCCCACCCTCTCCCTTACTTTACCCTCTGCCTTTGATTCTCCTCCCCTCCCTTATGGATTTGGTTCCTTTGGGTTTTAATTTTCTTGTTGAGTCTGTGCCACAAATAGAATTGGAATAGTAGATCCATTCCTTTTCTTTTGTTTTTCATATCCATGGATTTCTACAACCCCCTGCCATTTGATTAATTACAATGAAATTGATGAACTTTTCCTCGAACAATCAACGCGCAGTTGGACGTTGTTGCGGTCAAGGCTGTAGGAGAAGCAGAGAGGACCATTGGGTTTGAACCGGTTTGGAAGGGGGAAAATCAAACCGAACCGAACCGAAATTAATTTGAGCAATTGATCAACCAATATTTTCTATTAATTTAAAAGAAACATCATATATAGTATTTGTTTCTTTGATATTCAAATGATTAGATTTATTTAAGATTTTCTCAATATAATGATATTGATAAAGAGCAAAACTCTCAATTGTGTTCTCTTACTTTGATACCCAAAATTGTATCTACCTCATTTAAATCATTCATTTTAAACTTAGTTTCTTAAAAGAACAACTTCTACAAGTTTCTTAAGAATTTCTGTTTTGTTTTTATTTTTTATATATAAATATAAACAAAGAGTTTATAAAATAACAAAAATAGGGAGAGAACAAGATTTTTTTTTTCTAATTGATTTATTAAGATTATTTATAGACAACAAAGCCTTGAAACTTATATAGACAATGACACATGGCACTCGTCGCTTGACATTTGACATTATGTAAAATAAGTAATTTTTTTTTATTTTCAGAATTAATTAATTAATTAATTATGCATGATACCTTTAGCCAAGTTATTCAGATAATTTGTCTGAAGGGTTGTATTTTGATTTATACAGATATATTGATCTGAAGAAGTGTGCTTTTAAATCTTACATATACAATAGTAGTCTAAGTGTTTCTTCCTTATAAATATTAGTTTGATATTGACATAAATCAATTAGAAAGCAATATTTTTCTATCCTTATTTTTCTCTCCATAAATTCTCTATTTGTGTTTATTAAAAACAAAACAAAAATTTTTAAAAAAACTTATAAAATTTTTTGTTTTTAAGTTCTAAGACTTTACTTTATCATGAAAATATATTATTTTAACTCTAGGTTATTAATACTTAAAGATAATAATCTTCACCCTTCTAAATCTCTTTACAATAACCACTAACTTCACAAATAGTATTTCGACCTCAAGTTTTTTAATTGGAGTGATAATAATTTATTTATTTGTTCGAGTACAAAATGAGCAATTAATTTATCTCGGAGCTGTATCGAGGGGTGTGGAAAGACTGTTTAAAAATATAATTACAGTTATTTTTTAAATTGTTTTTCGTTCAAAAATGTATAAAAATAATTAATGGTTTTTTTAATATGGTTGCTTCAATAGTAAGGATGTCATTTTTTATTGTATGTAAATATACATTTTTTCTTCAATTGTGTAGCAAAAGGGAAAAGAAAGAGAAAAAGAAAGTATGCATTATATTATATATATCTTATAATTTTATTAGATAATTTAATTTTTTAAGTTGAAATTATTTTTTGATATGATATCAAAGTTTTATTAATTAAATAAGTATAAATTTAACTTTTATCATTTATTGACATAAAATAATATATAATGTTTCAAACTCAAATAATTTTTATTTAAAAAATTATCTTTAGTTTTAGAATTGCAATAATTTTTTCAACTGTTCTACCTAGTGCTTTAGGTTTTGTTCACGATAACTAGTGGGGTGTTGTTCGTGACAGTTTTATCGTCTTGCCTGCTAGCATGGTCTGGAGAGCTTCGCACATTGTTTTTCACATGTTGACAAGAAAGGATCGGTAGCATTACCAAAAAGCAAGAGACCGATGTTACTCAACATCTATAAAGGAGAAATCATGGTACACTCAGCATCTATAAAGGAGAAATCATAGTACAGAAACATGCATGGCTAAGGAAAGAAAAAGGAAAAAGAAAAAAGGAAAAAGGTAAAAAGGAGCATGTTTTTCTCACCATGTTAGTTTTTCTATGCATTTCTCCTCCGGAAAGACGATGTGAGTGCTAGTTAGATTAATAATCCCGGGAAATCAATAATATAATACATGTGGTTTTAAATTTTGTATCAACTATTTTGCATTAGCTTGATTCGAAAATATTGTGCTTTGAAGATTATTTAATAAGGGAGTTTAATTTTGCTTGATGTGCATGTTTTTAAGTTTTTTTTTTTATATTTTATTAACGTAGGTGTCCGGGGCAGATTATGTGCATCTCGATTAATCTTATGGACCCTGAAGTTAAAAATCATGTAAGTCTCCAGTGACCCTAAGATTTATATAACTAAAACTGGTGAGTTCTATAAAGTAAATCTAGAGTCTGACTACTTAAAATATATCTCTCAGGGTTAAGTTTGTTCTTCTTATTACAATGAAATGTGGAAAAAAATTGTTTGAGAAACTCAGCTGTATTGTTACATGGATCATTTCGTGAAATAAAAGAGGTGTTTGAAAGTATAATAGTAGTTGTTTTTTAAAATGTTTTTCGTTTAGAAGCATATTAAAATAATATTTTTTATTTTAAAAAAATTATTTTTGATATCACATATCAAAAAAATTTAAAAATACTAAAAAAATTAATTTAAAATGAAACAAAATAAAAAATTATTTTTAAAATACAAAAGCAATATAATTTAAAAATAATTAACACGGTGAGTTTTGACTATGGGACTCGCCTTTTTTAAGCAAGACCTCCCATTGCCTTGTAATGGCATTATGGTTCTGCATGTTTCACTTTAGGCCCGTGAAGGTTGGCGGGAAACTAGGCCCTTGTTACGCCTTTTGACCCACATGCAAGCTCACGCGTGTCAATTAACTTTGTTCATTTGATCTGACAAGTCACGGTGATGACGTGGAGAAATGGGGTCTTTGGTTTTTCGTATAGGCAGTTGGTACCTGGGGAGTTGTGACTTGTAAAAGACTGTAGAAAAGAGAGGGATGGTCAAGGCCACATGAAATGCCTAGTGAAAGTTTTAATAACAACTCGCTGCAAGGTCGCGTGAGTGTCACGTTTATTGTGCATTGGTTGTGTGAATGTTGTTTTCTACCGAAAAATATCATACAGACATGGTATATGGATCATATATGCATCATACATGCGCATGTCTCAGCGCGGCATTTCCTCTATTGTTTTTGGTAAGCGCGTGCACATTAAAGATCTTTGTTTTGGCATTGAAGACCATTTTTTTCTTCTTTGTTCCCTTTTCCTTTCTGGATGTTTGCATCTGCTCTGCAATTTCCATATCAGCCCCTGAACATATCTTGCCTTTTGATTTGGTCCTTGATCTTTTAGTTATTATTTGAATTAATTTATGAAATTAGAATTTTGTTTCAATTGCATCCTTAATCAATTTCTTGCTTTGTCAAATTTGTTCCCTATTCTTTTACTTACTATTTATATAATTTGAGATAATTTTTTTTTTATGATTTCATCCTCCATTTGTTTCCTATTAGATTTCATCTTTATTTTTTTTATTATTGTTTTTTTTTTCTTTGCAAATTTTTTTAGATTGATATTTTTTTTTATCCAATTTCATCCTTTAATATTTAATTAATTTAGATATAAACTTCTTGATTAAGCCCGTGTCTAGAATTTCACAGATAGCAAGTTCTGGAAATTAACCGAGTTTTAGGGGATTAACCTGGGATTAATTTGGTGTTTTATCATTTTCTTAACCTCATATTTTTTAATTTTATATTTCAACATTTATTTAATTGAAGATTGAGCTATGTTTTTATTCTATTTTTCCTTATGTGTCCGTTGTTTTATCATTTGTTTTTTTTATATATATATTTTATTGAGTTATGTCATTTCTTTTTATTTGTTCTTCTGTGTTAATTTTTTTTAATGATTCTATAATAAAATAGAATTGATTGAATATAGGTGGATGCTCGCTTCCTTTCATTTTGTTCAGTTTTATTTTCAGGGCGTTGCTCTTGCAATCCATGTGATTTTTTTTGATGTCGTTATATAATTTTTTGCAAAGAGGTTTGAATCATCTCAACAAGCTCTTCTGGTGGTGGGCGATATCAATATTGGAGTGACAATAAGTTTTCAAAACTCTTTTTTTTCTTGGTATAATATCGGTGACTTATTTGTTTTAGCTAATTATAGCAAGATGTTTTTTATATGATTCGTTTGTTATCATTGCCTATGATTTAAATCAAATTATTAGATTACATGATTTTATTAGATCTAGTCAAGTTAATGACCCAAACATCAGGTTTTTCTTGCTTCTTTAAAAATACTATTGCCACCAAGGTATCCATTTTTTACATTAAGAAAAATTGGACAGGCTAGCGGCGTAACGCAGGTCATCGATCTAATATTGAAAAAAACTAAAAAAGGAGGAGATTTTATTGTACCCCTCCTCACAAAAAAAAAACTATTCTTTAGAATAGTGTTTTTTTCCTTTCCTTTTTTTTCTTTCCCAATTTTAGTTTCATATTTCAATATTATATTTATTGAGGAGTGAGATTCATATTTATTTTTAATTTACTTTTTATAAGGATATCTCAGTCTTATAACCCAGATCACGGGCTTGATAAGTTAACTTGGATTACTCGAGTTTTTTCCTCCTTTTCTAATTGACTTTTTTATTTTTCAATTACATCCTTCAATATTGGATTGATTGAGAATTATATTTCATGATTTCTTTCGATTTGTTTTCTGTGAGGTTATTCTTATCCCATGAATTGGGTCACAAGTTAGACGAGTTAACCTAGATTGACTTAAGTTATTTGTTAATTGAATATTTTTTTCAATTTCATATCTTAAAACTGAGTTGATTGGAAATTAGACTTCAAAGTTTGTTTTAATTTTTTTTCCATTAGGTCACCCGGTCTCATGACTTAGGTCACGAGTTTAGTAAATTGAATTAGGTCATTGTTTTTTCAATTTCATCCTTTAATGTTGGGTTTATTGAAAATTAGACTTTATAATTTTTTTTTATTTGTTTTCTATAAAGTTATCATGGTTTCATAACCCAACATGTGGACAAGAAAGTTAACATGGGTTGACCCCAATCAATTTCATATATTGTTGTCTCAATATTTATAAAAAAAGATCTCATATTAAATATTTATTTCTAGTCAAACTATGTTTTTACGGGTTATCCGGGTTAATTTTAGATTCGCCAAATTGACCAGGTCATATCAAATCAATCCTTTTACAATTTAATATTTTTTTTATAACATTAAAAACACCTAAATATTTTACATGGCGTTAAAAAAAATTATCTAACCTGTAGCATAGTGCGAAACAATAATCTAGTAAACTTTACTAGATAATTTATACATTTAACAAGATTTTTTATATTTATTTATTTTTATTGATTTAGTTATGAATGATGTTTTGTGCGAGAATGTTTATTAAAAGAGAAATTATTTTATGACCTCGTATATCATATCACTTATAAATAAGTTTAATAAACAAAAAAATCTATAGATAAAACACAACATCCCGTTTAACAATGTGTATGTTTGATAACATGTTTTTTTATATATCTTTTTATTTATAGATTTAGTTTATGGATAATATAGTTAATTAAATCAATTTGACACCAAATTAAGTCATTATCATTTGGTACATGATATCTTTATAGATACATCCTAAATCACCTTACCCTTTCCAGTAACATAGCAATTAAAGGGAAACCTCTCAATCTAGCCTTGTAATATATTATAATTTAAAATATTTTATATTATTATTAATGGAGTTACCAATGGAACACTTTTGTCGGTATATTTTAGAGAATTAAAAAAAATTACTGTAAATATCACTACTACTGTTAACTCTTCGATAAAATTACAGATGATATTATGATAATATGTTATATTTACTGACGGATATACCGACAGACAATTAAAAACACCAACGGTATTGCATATGATATTCCGTTAGTTATAAGGCAAACTTCCCGAGGAAAATACCGATGTAATGAAATGAGTAAATCTCTTTTGACTTGCTTTGTCCGCCTGTAAATTTATTGGTAAATTTATTATCGATGGACTCACTCATCGACCAAAAATTACCAACAAGAGTTTTTCCGATTGACTGTTTATATCCATTAGCCTATCGGTAAAATAATTACCAATAAAATATAAGTGTAAATACCAATAAAAAAATCCCATCGATAAAACTATTAAATTTATAGCTTTAGTACTCCATTATCAATTGATTTTTTTTCATCAGTTTTATTATAAAAGTATTTAGATATTCGACAATGTCACTTTCATCTATTCAATATTAATAATGATTAAAATATTTGATCCAAATTGCATGTGATCGTTAAGCTATTCTGTAAATAAACCTAAATCTATCATAAAGGATAATTTTAATATGAAATCAACAATTGTTTTTTCATTTCTTTTTATATATAAATAATTCATATCCTAGGACCTTATTTAAGAGGTTAAGCTATTGGGTTGGGATGGTTCTTTGACATGGTATCATAGCCTTGATGACCAAGTGGTCATGAGTTCAAATCTCACCATCCTTATTTATTTGATAAAAATTAAGCACAAGATAATGTAGGCATGTACAAGTTTCTAGCCCAAAGGGCTTTCATTTGAAAGGGTGTGTTAGAGAATAATTCATATCCTAGGACCTTACTTAAGAGCTTAAGCTATTAAGTTGAGATTATTCTTTGACATAAACTATTGAATGAGAGCAAAATGTATTATGATTTGATGTTAAAATTAATTCATCTGTGAGAAATTTATGACATAAAAAATTTACAAACAAAAAATATAACATCAATACGGTTATAACATACATTTGGAAACTTTTTTTTTTTTTGTGGTGCATGAATTCATGAAATATATCACTATCCCCAATTTATAGATGTACACTAGCCTCTACGCCTACATTTCATTGTGGAGTTGGATTGTTTTTTAAATAAAAAATAATATTTAAGTACTGAAAATGATTGAAAAAAATATAAAAAACCATTCACAAAAAATATATAAAAACATTAATTAAGATTAAGCTAACATGGAATATTCTGTCAAACCTGTGATCTAGATTATATGACTCGAATAATCTGATTAAAAATAAAAAAAATTATAAAGTCTTTTAAAAAAATATTTTAACTTTTTTAAACTAATGACTCAAGTCATTAAACTTGAAGCACTCAATTTAAAAAAATAATGAAATTCAATTCCTAACAAATTAAATATTAGAGGATGGAATTGAGAAGAAAAATAAAATTCTAAGCATACAAAAGAATTTTAAAAAATAGTAATTAAAAAATAAAGATCAAAATCACTATCACAACCATTGCTATTATCATTATGAAAATTATTATTATTATTATTATTATTATTATTATTATTATTACCACTACCACAATTATTGGTAACATTATCGTTATTTGTAATAAGAGTAGCATTGCTATTAGTATTATTCCTATTTTAGCAACTATCACTACAATTATCATTACTATTATTATTGTTGTTGCTATTACTATTGTTATTATCACTATTATTACAACAACTTTTATTAGTATTTTTATTATCATCACTATTCTTCTTCTTCTCTCCCATATTATTATTATTATTATTATTTGTAGTAGTAGTAATAGCAACAATATTGTTAACACCATAATCAATACAACAATTACTACTACTAATATTATCATCATCATCATTACTAATTTTATTATTGTTATTGTTGTCATCGATGATATTATTATTTTCATTTCTATTCTTATAATCATCATCATCATCGATGTTATTATTATTATCATCATCACAATTATTATTATTTTTATTAGCATCATCATCATCATTAATACAACCATTACCATTATTACAATTATTATTGTTACTACTACTATTACTACTACTGTTGTTGTTGTCGTTGTTATTGTTGAAAAATAAAATAAAAACCATGATCTTGATTTGAAGGATAGAATTCAAAACTATAAAAATTTAGACAAAAGGGCCAAGAAAAACATTAAGAAATCAAAAGAAAATGGACCAAATTGAAATCATTATTATCATTGAAAAAAAATCATAAACTTGATTTAAATGATAAAATTGAAAGACATAAGAACTTTGATAAAAAAAATATTTTAAAAAAATAAGAAATTAAAAGTAGAAGGACCGAATCGAAATGCCTTATAAATACAAATTAAAACCAATGGTTAAATTGAAGAAATAAAATTTTAAACAAAGAGAAAATGACTAAAAAAACAATCAAAACTAAAAGGTATGAATTTGACAAAAAATAACAAAGAGGACCATAATGTATTTACCAAGGTAGGAGAGAGAAATAAAAGATGAAAAAGAAGAGAGAAATAAATGGTCACCGGTGATACACCATCCATATTTAAAGTGCACACACCACCTATAATGAAAAAGGAGACAAAGAGAAATTGACTAAGATGGCAATAAAGATTTTTTAACTATTAGAAACTTACCGCGTATACAAAATAAAAAAAACCTAAATGCCGCTACCTGAGACAACTATTTTTTTTTTTTTTTTAATTATTATTTTTAAAGGTATTTTGGTTATTTTACTGTCACAAAACATTAAATAGACACAATTACCTCCAAATAAATCAGTAATGATTAATGCACTTGTAAAAATACCAAAATAAACATAATCCAAAAGCATGTAATATTTTATAGAAATAACAAAATAGTCATTACACTTACACCGTAGCGGTGAATATTAAAATATAGAAAGGACTAAATTAAATCCCCTTGTATTTTAGTTGTTTGTTAATATAGCCTAATTAATTGACGCTACTGTCTATTATTTTATTTGAAAAAATAATATAAATGCTACAATATTATTGCTGTCCTGTTTGCTCAGTAATGTAATCCTCAATGAGCTTTCAAATAAAATAAAATATATAAAACCAAAAATAGCTTGAGTGGATGAAAACGCCTTGCTAATTATAAGCTCTGAAAACGATAGGAGCTGGCGTCCTTAACTTGCTTAGGCAGCTAGTTAGATAAAAAAACGAGCTCAAGAACATGGAGATTAACACATGGAAAATGATTGATGGATCGGGTTAAACTGTATCGTCAAGAAATTAAGAACCGTTGGATAGATGCCTATCCCAGCTAAGAACAGTGACATGAAATTACAGCATGCCAGACAGATATTATGGTCGCAGATTTCCACTAACAAAGCTCTGAGATTTTGCATGTTTTGGTGTCTAATATGTTAAGCAATCGTTATCACAGCTTAATTATTAGTCAGTGTAATGACAGGTAACAAACAAATCTTTCAATGAAATGACACCGGTTGTGTTCTTGGGCTGATTGTCTCCACATTAGAGCTGTCTGTCTGCTATCATTTCTCTAAAGTAACATCACACACTGTGCCATTACATGTCATTTGAATCGTCAAACCTTAATTAGCATGTTTTTAGGTGTATCTTATTTGACATTAACACCTCATGTTGCTTTTTAATCATTTTTTGTTCTTTTTTGGTCAATATATTAGCAGTCCAAATCAAGCTTGAAGCTCAATATTGGAAGGTAAGGGGTTACGAGAAATGATTTGGCTAGGTGGGAACAAGTCCAGAGAGGATGAAGGCAACTCCCATTATTACCTACCGGGCCCCTTCACCCCTCTCTCCATATTTCTCCTTCTTCTGCTTTATTATTAGCAAGTCTCTCTCTCTCTATTCTCCTCGTTGCTTACACTTACACATGACCTTGTACCACACAACTAAAGGCAAATGGGACCCTATCGTCGTTCTCGTTCTCGTTTCTTCTATCACTTTCGACCTAATCTAGATCGATAGAAAACTACCCTTTTGTTGCCAATTATTTTTCTCACCTTAATCAAGTTCTTTCTACTTTACGTTTGGGGTTTGGGATTGACTTATGGAGCCACAGATACAGTGTATTTTATCCATAAATGCAAGCTTTTTCCTTCAGGGCGCACCATAGATTTGCATGATCACACAAATGCTCCGGATATATACGATCTGCAGTATCGATTCAATTAAAGGGTTTCTTGCTGATTTATGGAACGATAATTAGCTAGAGGAGGTGGGATCTTGTTATTTCTAGCAAATTCCACAGCCTGCAACTTGAAAATGGAAAATAATTTATCTTGTGTCTCAACAGGCTGAACTTAATGTAATAATTGATGAAATACGCGATTGTACATATCTGACTTAATTTATCAAGAATCATCGGATTCTACACATGATTGCTCGCATAACACTATTTATAGTACCATTGATCATTGCTTTCATTTGTGTCTTGCCTGGGCAAGGGAGTTGTAGACGACGCAAAATCATTTTTCTTGGAATAAAGAAGATTTCAACTTTCTATTTCTTCTATTAAATGAATATATTTTAAACTTAAAATTTGAATAAACCTATCATTATTTATCTTGTATTTAGTTTAATGAAACAGATTTTCCTTACCGGCGCCCGATATTTCATTGCCTGCATAACGGCCGATATTTACCTATAAGGTATTATACGAAACATGAAAACCCTTTTCGCGGTTTCACAATTGAGAATTTGTATCTCCATCTACGTATGAAACAGATTGCCCATCCTCGAACTTATCTGCTTGCGGGTATATATTTTCATTATTATATATCTAAATTCTAAATAAAATTCAATCCTACACTGATTAGAAAAGAAAACCCGCTTGCTATCTTAATTAAAAGTTGAAAAGTTGAACCATGGAGTATTATATATAGGTATCTGAGCTTTGAATAAGGTAACAGCCTGTTACATGAACAATTTTTATCTGCTGGTTGAAAAATACAAGCACCACTACGCATCGACATTCAGTAATAATATTAAAGGTCCTCCTATCCTATCTTTGATGGATAATGGAAACAATAATGGAGGGGAGAGATAAATATATAGTGGGATGAGGAATTAGGAGGCATGGAGGCAATGAAAGATTGCAGCCGATCCGATGTACAGGGAATCCTAGTTCTTGCAGGCCCTCTCTTCTCTATTATAAGATCTCGAGCGTGCTTGTGTGCATGTGCGTGAGAGAGAGATAGAGGGAAAGACGTATGCCTAGAGAGAGCATTCAAGTTGGGGTCTTTGGAGACTGTTCTGTCTTTTGCTTCACTAATTCACATGCACCTATAATTTCCAATCATATACTGATGAAAACCATGGGCTTCTTGATAATCTTCAATGCACCAGTGTGCTCTATTTTTTTTTTTATTATGTTTATTTTCTTCGCCTTTGAAGCCAGAGAATATGGGAGTTGTGATTCCGTGAAAATCTAACTCGAGATGCATATGTATGGTGGTTCAAAAAAATCGAGATGCAAGGGATACACAAGTACCCTGAAGAACAAAAACAGGGACCATTTACTCGATTTGTTACAGATCCTCTTGTTTAGGGTAGAAGTCCTAATGTAGAATAATTATAAAGATACTCATTTCAGTTATGATTACATTAATTACTGTCTGATGATCATAACTTGAAACATTTTAATTTGTATTACAATATATAAGAAAGACTCGAATTCAAATTCTATTGGAAATATGGAAACATAAGTTAAGTTGCATCTTGGCAACCTGTAACATGCTCAACTATGTGTGCACTTCATGAGATAAGCAAGTGCTAAGCGAGAGAGATGACGCATTACAGCATTTCTTCTTTACCTCTTGGCATCAAGATAGCTGCAAGTCCGAAACTAACGATATGCTTCATGTTTACATCATTTCTTGTACTCTATAAAAGAGAATGGAACTCGAAACTTTGTTGGAAAACCAATCTTTCTCCACGACGACATGGGGGTTCAATCTTCCTTCTAAATAAAGCAATATATTGACACACAACACTATTAAACAATTTTACTGATGGATTTATTCCGTCAGTGTAAGACACGCAATTCATCGATAAAATATTTATCGACGAAATCCGTCCATCTAAATATTGATCGTCGGTAATTCCCCGCTCCGTTGTTAATGTTGTTGGCAATAAAAAAACCAACACTGACGGTCTTACAGATGGCGAAGCGCGCCAATTTTTTTTTCCCCGCAAGAACTTTACAGACACAATTATTCCGTCTATATTTTCAACAATAATCACCAACAGAATGGATGTCGGTGATTGTGGCATGGGCAGTAAATATTTTAGAAATCTCTATTAAATACCGACGGATATATTCCGTCAGGAATTACGCTGGTAAACACTGATAGATGTATTCCATCGATGATTGTGGCATGGGTGGTAATTTTTTTGCAACTCTCGGTAAAATATCGACGGCCGGGTCCCGTCTGTAAGGCCATCAGTATTGATATAAAATATTTTTTAAAAATTATTTATTAATAGTAAAAAAACTAATTAACCAAATAAAATTGTATTAAACATTAAAAATATAAAAAAATGTTAAATAATATTCTAAATATTCATTACAAATTTAATGTGTTTCAAAAACAAAATTAAACTAGAATAGCAGCGAAGCTAGAGGAGGAGGACGGTGGTTGTTTTCGGAACCGTACGACCAAAAAGGGGCTATACATGCATCATCACACATCCTTGATCTAATCTCCATGACCATTTGACGGAGTTGATCATAATTCGTCGAGAGTCGTTTATATTGTTGTTTCAAGGTCATGAACTCCTCAGACTAGGAGCTCGATATTGATGGAGAGCTCCCAATGGTTGAGACAATACGGGCTGACCACAAGTTTTTGGGCATAGTGCTGGAGAGTCCTTAGACTTGATTTTTATCAGGTCCACCAGACGATCCTACCTCAATCCACAAATCCAGATAGGTCGAAGGATCGTCCCTGTATTTCTCCCTCAACAGGCTATTATAGGTCTCCTGAATTTGTTTTTTTAAACATCATATTCAATTCAAGAAAATAATAACTTATGAAATAAAATAATTGAATGAATATAACACAAAGTGTTGAGCACGGGTGTCCACGAACTGTTGTACCCCTTCTTAGCGGTCTTGACTCCGCACGTGCGTCTCTACAAACAGTTCAATTGAGCTCGGCTCATATTCGAGAGACGTAGCCTGTAAGAAAAAAAATGTTGTAAGTTAAATATTTTTATAAGTAACACCAAATTAATTAATGATATATTTCATTTAAATTAATCTTACCATTTGTTTTGCATGTGCACTGAATAGGACGGAGCCGTCGATGTGCGTGTTCACCGAACCATGAATTTGTTGGTTTCGGTTGTCGGCATCAGACTGTGAGCTTTGTGTGAACCGCTCAGACATCATGTGCTCATATATTGCATCCATATATCCCTCGAGATGAATGACAATTTGAATTCCCGCCGAACCGCCATCTCATTTAATCCTTCAAGACCGTTATCTCTCGCATATTTTTTTTGTGTGTCATATAAAAAATTATGCAACCTACTACTATAATAACAAATTAGAATTTAGAACATAGAATTATAAAACAAAAAATTATATTATTTTCGATCTTTATTCTAAATAAAGCAATATATTGACAAAAGAACTCGTGTACGTGCACAAGTCCTCCAAAATTTCATTTTAAGAAATGTTTTTTCCATTTTTGCCTACATTAATTAAATCAACAGCATGGTAATAGAATAATAAATTTATTATATATATTAGCCACTTACACTTGCCAGCATGACACGGCTCACAATAATAAAATTTTCGTGCGCATTAATGGCAACATGGCATTTATGGCAATATATATGCATAACAACAAGTACAAGCAGTAATTAATCTCTAATCAAATCTTCCTTGGCCAGAGATACTGGACGATGTTGGAATATTCATGGTTTTATAGTTGGGATCTTGCTTAGCCACTATGATTTCAGCAATTTGAAAACGTGGTATGTTTTAAGATGGTTCTGATAAGACGATATTAAAAATAATTTTTTTTTAAAAAAAATATTTTAAATCATTATTACTATTATAATTTCAAATAAACCAAGAAAAAAAATTTAATTAATAGTTTGTTTAGAAGTGACGTAGTTGATTTGAAAAATTCTATTCCAAATATAGTTTGACTTTTTCATGTTGTGTAAAAAAAATTATTTTAATTTAAAATTTAAAATTGTTAGATGAAAAAGCAAAAATTATTTTAACATTAATTTTTAGAAATATCTTTAAAGTAATTTATTTTTTATCTCTAAAGGCACAACTGTATTTTGTTGGATAATTCCAAATATTGTCTTAACACAACTCTCTAGCTAATACACTTTTATTTACTTTGGATTTAAAAATTTTCAGAGGTTCAACGTTGTTTCTAGCTTAACTTCATTATTTTAATAAGAAATAATGAATAGCATATTAAAAAATCATATTAATTTAAAATATTAAATTATTAAATCACCATAAATATATTTATAATTATCATACTAATTATAGCAGAGTTATATCTATCTGATTGTTACAAGATCACCGGTTTGGTAAATAAAAAACCCTTCAAGCTTGTCATCAACAATTAGATAAAAAATCTTCCTAAAAATCTTCCTAGTATTGATACATTATAATTAAGTTTTGTTTTAAACATGTTTTTTTTTTTTTTTTTAGAAAAAATCTTCCTAGTATTGATGGATTTAAAAAAATATTAAATGTATGGTAAAGGATCTTTCTTTAGCTCGTACATTAATCGATTGAGTTTAATTACAATATATTCCATCTGTTTGATGAGTTCCCAACACCAATTATCATTGATTGAATCATTTTGTTCTCTTCCATCACATTTCTCTGTAAATTAGTTCTTTGCTTGCACGTCATGGACCCTATGGCACATGGAGTTCACCAAAATCTTCACCGACCTTTCATATTTTCCTTCTATTTAATAGGCTCCGTAGAATTGCTGTTGTCATGATCAGTACTTGATACCTTCATTGGCTAATAGCTCAAAAAAAAAATAATATTATCACAGTCGACATCATAACAAAAATAAATAAATAATTGTTATTTAATTTATAGTAATTAAAAACTCTAATTTGTTTTTAGAATTTTTTTTTTATAAATTTTTAGATAAAAAACTGATTATGCTAAAGAAAAAACTCATATCTCTAAACTATTCTTTTTAAGATAAGCTGTTTTTATATTCTAAACTTGTAATGATATATCTATTTAGCCTTTCTAATTGTTTGTCTAAAATCAACAAGAAATAAAATAAAATAAAATAATTTGAGATTAGAGTTGAAGACTCAATCCCCACTTCATGAAACATGGATATTCTTTTATATGTCTCAAATTAGACCTAGAGTCAGCTTTCAATGGACTTTTAAGGTTATGTGAACCCAATCCAAATTAATTAATGATAGGTTAAAAAAAAAAAGTTATAGCATGTATTATCATCAAATAAAAACAATCACTAATAATAAGTAGCTTCAACCAATGTAAACTCCGAATCCGTGCACGTAAACCAAAACATATTCGTACAAATGAAAATCTAAGCATCCCCGCATACCTCAGCATCCCTACATTCGTACATATGACAATTAATTAGTAGTTTCAGCCATGGTTTTAGAGAGCACAGTGAGAGGACAAATGGAAAAGATGACGATAAAAGGACAGAGGCGATGAAGAGATTGAGAGGCTTGTAGCGTCGTGTTTGGTCGAGGACAGAGTTTTTGGGCAAAGAGAGAGGGACGATGATGTACTTATAACATCTATGGGTTAATAATTGGTTTCAATAAACCTTTAAATATCTTCCACAAATCGAGGAATTGCTATCAATGTAAACAACTCCAATAACTACTTTAACAAGGTTAGCCAGGGTTTTTGGTATCTAAATGAGGCCGTTATAGTATAAAGGATAATTTAAGATGTATTTTGAAAATCTCTTATTTTGTTCTTCAAAAAAAAGCTTTTTAGAACATAAATAACAATTTAATTTATGTTTGAATGCTATTTGTGCCTATTTTTCTGTGTTCATATTAGCATCCCTAAGTTGCGTATAGGTAGTACTGCTCTCTTGTGAGAAGAAGGCTCAACATTGAATATGCATAGTACTCTGAAATGCTCATTTGGGGAATTCTTATCAAGGAATGAAGCATGTGTGAAAGCAATTTCTAGCAATTTCTTATTATGGAATGCGTAATGAAGTAATCCTTTAACCACATCACGTACTTGCAAACATTCTACCATTGTTAACTCGAGAGCCATTTTGACTGTTTGTTCCTTTTAATTATTTTTGGGCTTTCAGCAATATTTGAGAAACATGCTCTTGTTGTTGCATTTAGGTTAGCAGGTTATCTCCTTCTCTTCTTACTGTAGCCAAAACCCTTTCTTGAGTAATTAAGTTAGGACCTAATTTCCTTTTATTTTTCCAGCTCTTCAGAATCCAAATCCTCATTGTATAACTTCTCCTGCATCCTATAAATTTCTCGCACATTACTAATTAATGGCCTTAGTCATTTTCCTTCACATGTTCGGTCAGCTGCTCGAGACGTTTGAGCATATTGGGACCTCAGAGGATAGTTTCCTTCCTGGCCTTGTGGGGAAAAGGTAAAGGGCATTGTTTGTATTTGGGATGTAAGCTGCCTACTGAGAAAATATTGCTCTTGTTTTCCTCATTCATTGCATGATCCAAACAGGACTTCGAGGTTAATGGGGCTGTCGGAATAAAGGAAAAGTTAGGTGCTGTTAGCTCTCACAAGTCACACCGACGTCGTCTTCTCTTCTCACCTATTTATGAAAACTAGCTATGTTTCCTAAGAGTGAAGGGCTGTTATGTTTGAAAATAAATAGTCTTCCTAACATTAGTTTTCCCTATAGTTTTTTTATTTTTATTTTTATTTTTATTATTATTTTTTAAGGCTTCACGATGGTCCCAATGGACCCACATATATAGTATTTATATTCGGGGCTAGAGGAGTACAATTTTCAATTTTTGATGGAAGCCAGTCTATCAGGTAGAAAGACGGTGAAAGCAACCTATCAGACTCTGAATTCGTTGTCTAATCTCCACCTTTTGGCCCCATTATTTGTGATATGTCAGTGGCGGTCTCGGTAAATTACCAATTTGACGTATGCCCTTCCAGCCCTATTTTCATTTTCTTTTACGGCTTGGTGCGAGGGATGGTGTTGTTTTTATTTCATAATTCTTAATTTTTACTCCGTAATTTATTTTTATTATTTAAATAGAACAAAAATCCTTAATTATATGTTTTATACATTATAAAATTAAATTTTATATTTATATTTATATCTAGAAAATATAGCTAAGATTACAAATTCTTTCTTTTTTGTGACTAGGATATTAAAATTGCACATTTTATTTTTATCATTACCTAGGACCAAATTCATTGTTTGAAATATAATTTGGCATACTAATTTTTTCCTTTTAGATATTATCCACTAATAAAATATTTATTTCAAAAAAAATTTATAGAGTCATTAAATATTTAACTTTGATTTTAAATTACTTATTGCTTTATAACATCTTGATTATATGAGAAAAAGATATTCTATAGTTTTACTAAAAACAAAGGGCAATGTAATCTATCAATATATTTTACAATAAATATGATGTGAATATAATAATCTATGGAATGAAAATAAAGATAAATTTTATTTTATTCAATTTAATTAAAAACTTTAGTCTATATCTAAAAAAAATAGCAATTAAGATTTTTTTCAAGCACGACAATTACATCTATTTTTATAGAGAACTATTTATTTATATTGTATTTTTTCATTAATGAGAAATTTCTGTTGTGCAACTTTTTTCAAATTGAAATAATAAGAGGGAAGCAAATCTTAAAAAAGAAAGAAAAAACGAATTGTTAAAGAAGCATTATATATAATTGGCATTCAACATTTTTTTACACAATTTTTTTTTTAAATGGCTCATACTTGAAACCTTTCAGAACAAGAGAGACATTAATATCAATTAAGTTATATATAATTAACTTATTGTCATATAATTACTTGTTTAAAATTGATGTAATTTGTAGAATCTGTAAAAAGATATTTTTAAAGCTTTTTTTAAAATCACTACGGATCTCTCGTAAATCTACTTTTCCTGACATCTTAGAATTTAGCTGCATTGTACTTTTGACTATGAAAAGAAAAGATTCGTGGATATTAAAGGAAATATCACTGTATTATATGATGCTGAACGAGACCATGTCGCTTGTCTATAAAGCTTAAAGATTCGTATCTTTTCCATGAAGAGATACGTATATACATATCCGGAATTACTTTCCCTAGCAAGATACGTATCTGTGTACTTCATTTTCTTGGACAAAAGAAAATGTAGTCGGTAAAAATGTAAAAAAGAAAAAGAAAAATTAAATATTATTTTTATATTTATATCTAGAAAATATAGCTAAGATTACAAATTCTTTCTTTTTTGTGACTAGGATATTAAAATTGCACATTTTATTTTTATCATTACCTAGACCAAATTCATTGTTTGAAAAATAATTTGGCCATACTAATTTTTTCCTTCTAGATATTATCCACTAATAAGATATTTATTTCAAAAAACATTTATAGAGTCATTAAATATTTAAATTTGATTTTAAATTATTTATTGCTTTATAACATCTTGATTATATCAGAAAAAAATACTCTATAGTTTTACTAAAAACAAAGAGCAATGTAATCTATCAATATATTTTACAATAAATATGATTTTAATATAATAATCTATGGAATGAGAATAAAGATAAATTTTATCTTATTCAATTTAGTTTAGTCTATATCTAAAAAAAAATAGCAATTAAGATTTTTTTCAAGCATGACAATTAAATCTATTTTTATAGAGAACTATATATATATATTAATGAAATTTTTATTTATATTGTATTTTTTCATTAATAAGAAATTTCTGTTGTGCAACTTTTTTTCAAATTGAAATGATAAGAGGGAAGCAAATCTTAAAAAAGAAAAAAAAAACAACGAATCTTTTAAGAAGCATTATATATAATTGGCATTCAACATTTTTTTACACAATTGTTTTAAAAAATGGTTCATACTTGAAACCTTTCAGAACAAGAGAGACATTAATATCAATTAAGTTATATATAATTAACTTATTGTCATATAATTACTTGTTTAAGATTGATGTAATTTGTAGAATCTGTAAAAAGATATTTTTAAAGTTTTTTTTTAAATCACCACGGATCTCTCGTAAATCTACTTTTCCTGACATCTTAGAATTTAGCTGCATTGTACTTTTGACTATGAAAAGAAAAGATTCGTGGATATTAAAGGAAATATCACTGTATTATATGATGCTGAACGAGACCATGTCGCTTGTCTATAAATCTCAAAAGATTCGTATCTTTTCCATGAAGAGATACGTATATTATACATATCCGGAATTACTTTCCCTAGCAAGATACGTATCTGTGTACTTCATTTTATTGGACAAAAGAAAATGTAGTCGGTAAAAATGTAAAAAAGAAAAAGAAAAAAAAGAAGAACAGTATGAAGATATACATGTATTTTTTGGGTGCATGTATGGAAGCAAGTTTAATTAGTGAAAAATCAAAGGGCTGGTCACAGACAGTATACGCTAGTTGCAGCATCAAAGGACAGGAGTAAAGACAAACGCCATTAGGTCAAGATATGCCTGGACCAAAGCTTTTGCAGTTTCAGATGATCAAGTCAGTTTCATCTTGCTCTGATCTGACTTCGGTTCCAGGCCTGGCTAACCCTTCTAGAGATGAACAACATGGACTGTTAGCTAGCTACTAGGTGTCAAGATCGCATATTCATGACAAGAACACCAGAGAAAGATTTTATCCGAGATCGATGCTGCTGTCACATAACCTAGAGATTCCAGCCAGCTTGGAAATTTATCTGCCAAGCTAAAAAATGTCTTGTATGGGCTTCTAGCTAGCTGTTATACGTGTTTGTGGAATGATGTTAGAAGTATGGACCGAGTTTCAGAATATTTGATGGCTTCTATCAATTGGTGATCTCCAAAATCCTCCATTACCCTTTAATTTTAAATTGTTATTGCAAACAATAAATCGCATATAGCATTTAAACTAAGTATATTGGCCGTGTTTCATAACGGAATAATATTGATTTTTTTAAAATGTAAAAAATATTAAAAATATAAAGTTTTAAGCGACTTGAATAGCTTTATTTAGGTTTATCTAGACATCGGTCCAAACCCGAGCATCTTGGGCTGGCAAATTATGTCAAACCTAAACTTCTTGAGTTTGGTAGTTATATCTAATTTGATAAATAGTAAACAAAGATGGTAATTGTGTATTTTAGTTGTCGGGAAAGAAAAAAATGTAAACAATTAGTCATTGACGGTAATACAACTATTATATATTTACACGCGTCATATCATGTAGAAAAGGACACGACTGTATATCTAATGAGATGATAAATGACCAGATTTGACCACCAAAAAGTATTACATACATCTTTTTAATGGCACAAACGTTACCTACTCACTAAAAAAAAAAAAATTAAAGATTAAGTGATATAATAAAATAGCTAGAAGTAGGAGAGACAATTTCCTAAGATAGATTAGGGATCACCATAAAGAAATGGGCATATAGGACCTTGGTTTATGTATCCTATAGTTAAATAGAGATCGTTGCAGTGAGGATATACATTGGTGCATCTCAAGGAATATATTAGGGTGAAAGGATAAGTGATTGGTGACGAGGAGACCATAAGGAAGGACTAAGCCAAAGCTTGGAGGATCTTTGCCACTAGCACAAGGCCATATGGGCGTGTTCCCATTATTTTTAGACAAATTTTAAACCAACCTTATCTCAAATAACACAACTTTATTTTCCTTTAATGCACCAACTCGTCCTTTGTCTATGTCCCCTTCCAATCTTCTACAGCACCCACCAATGATTCCAGGTTGATATCTACACTCGAAACCCATGCAATTTCTTCTAAAAACTGAACTTGTTCAATATATTTGATTAACAGAGAGTGTTCCTTATAAACCTAGAAACTCCAGATTGATCTGTGGCTCATTCGCAGCATTCATTACAATAAAAATAGTCTATGGAACAGTGCAACTCCATGGCAGCTCATCAGAATTGACAGCTCTGCTGAAAGGAAATCGAAAGGTTTTACCACAAGAAACACTTGGTTAGTTTTGCCTCAAAACATCATCGCTATGATATTTTCGTTTAGCCAATCGATGACTGAACAAATCATCGACAACATCGCATGACGAGACCACCTTAGACCAATCTGTCTGCAGTACAATTAATACACGAAGCTCGTTCCTCTGTAACATTACTTCATGTCACATTCGTGTGTAGCATCATTATGGGACAGTGGGTCATGAAGAATTGAAGAAGGCCATGCATAAACGGTAGTACTGTATGAATTTTGGTTATAGCATCATTTCAGAATTTTAAATGGGGACAGATGTCGTACCAAATGAATAATTGCTTGATTTAATTCTCTAGCTATTTGCAAACGCAGATCATGTTCCTCACTTCTTAATCCATATGTAATACTGGAAGCAATAAATATTTTTTTATTTATTTGGAAAGTCGATTTTCAATTAATTAATTCAACAATTTATCTTGCTTTTCCTCTTCCGGTGAGCAGCATTCATCAATCCTTAGCTACGAATCCAGTGCCCTTTTTAGAATATATTCAAGGAAAATAATTGCCTGTACTTACACAACTTTTATGTGGAATTGTTCAGGTAGTGCTGTTACGGGCATTAAGACTAATCTTGGTTAGTCTTATTAGCCGATAATACAGTGCTGTAGCTACATAGAGCACGGACATGACTGTTTGCTATTAATTTCTTCAAACAAATTAGACCCCTTATTATATCAAACACTAGTTTTTTTCACTGTTAAATAGTTAATTTTTTCTAAGTTTTCAATTTGGTCATCAATTTTTTTTTTTGTACAATTAAGTCTTTTTTATGTCAAATATAGTTTTTCTTCTCCTTGCCCTGGGTGGTAGATTTCACTGCATGAATAATTTTGATTTTGGGTTGATTTAGGTTTTTTTAGCTGTTTTTTAGGTTTTATGGTCATGAAATAGTTTGTCAAGTTATTTAGGATATTTTCTAGATATTTTTGGTAAAAATGATAGGATGAGAAATAAGTTTTTAAGCGAAAAAAACAAAATCCTTAATTTTGCAAAAAATAAAGAACACATCATTTGCTGTTTTTTTTTTTTAAAGAAATGGTCATGAAATGGTTTGTCAAGTTATTTAGGATATTTTCTAGATATTTTTGGTAAAAACGATAGGATGAGAAATAAGTTTTTAAGCGAAAAAAACAAAATCCTTAATTTTGCAAAAAATAGAGAACACATCATTTGCTGTCTTTTTTTTTTTTAAAGAAATTAGTGAACTATAAGCCGTCCATCCCTTTAAAAATTAAAAAAAATAATAAAAAAAGCCCAAATGCACATGCTAGGCCGAAAGGCCCATGCTTTTAGGCTTCGTGTTTTATGCTCAGGCTTATTCAACAAGGCTATTTTTGGTTTTTTTTTCTATTTTCTATTTGGTTTTAAAAAAATGATAAATTTTTTTATTAAATTCAATTTAGTTTATTATTTGAGTTGCAGGTTTAGCGGGTTAATCCACATCATCCGAGCAATTATTGGTTTTGTTTAATGCTTTTTTTTCCCTTTAATTTCAAAAAATACAATTACACCCTTTGTTATTGATAATTTATTTTTTTTATTTAACTCAAACCTAAAAGATGTAATTCCATCATTTATTATCAATGATGTACATTTGCTATCTTGACCTACTTTCCTATCATGGTTTTTTTTTTCTTTTAAAAATATGTTGTTTCATACAAAAAAAATCATATGGTTTATTATCTTATAATTAAATGAAAAATAATCTTAGGGATAAAAACATTTATTGAATCCAATAGCATGCATGACTTTCGTCCGAGTTTATTTGGTTTACTTGAGTTTACTTTGTTTTTTTAATCAAATATTTTTTTTTTACTGATTTTGTCCTTCAACATTTAGTTAATTTAGGATTGAGCTTTTCAATTTATTTTTATTTTTCAAAATTAAACTCATCACATATCAGTTCAAGTTAATCCAAATAGATCAAATGTTTTTCCATCTCCATATTATATCATAATATCATTCAATTTATAATTAAATTTTTTTTTAAAAAATTATCCTCATCACATATCAGTCCAAGTTAACCCAAATAAATCAAATGTTTTTCTATCTTAGTATTATATTATAATATCAATCAATTCATAATTAAAATCTATTTCTTTTTTTTTAAAACACATTATCAATGTCTAGATATATTTTATTTTTGCCCTGAATTTATTTTTTACTACAACATGTAACATAGGGCAACCCAGCAGGCTAGTATTCTACTAGTTATGCATCTAGATCTAGTGGACTTCCAATGGATATTGTATTTGATTTTTGAATATCTCAAGTTAATTACTCTCTACAACGTCAATCATTATAATACTGATGTTGATGGCATCGAGGCCCATGAAAAAGAGTGGACTCAGTACTTTGACAACATAGAGGCCTTTAGACGAAGATTGGGCAATTAAAATTGTGGGTTCCTCCAACTGTAAAGTTGGCGGGGAATGATAGTCCTTCAAGACGATGATGGTGCTTGCTTGGGTGTAAGCAAAGCCAATCTGATTTTGAGAGATCCAGCTGTATGGAGTTATTATTATACTATGATGATAAGTTTGAGAAAGATTATTGCTATGGTTACTATCATTATTGTTATTTTTTGCGTCTTTTTGAGCACTCGTTTATGCAATCGTGTGTGGTGGAAGTACACTCTAGGAGTGGTCTTTGGTTGCATTATGATTCCCAAAAAGAACAAGGATTTTGGGAGTGTGAAAATGAAATACTTTCAGAAAATGAAGGAATTTTGTGATTGATGCCATGGAAAAGATTTGTACTCCTTTAGGAAATGCTGTAGAGAATTATAGAAATGGAGTTCGTTTTGATGGTAAATCAAATCTAGTCTCTGAGATAAGCTTTACTGCTAAATTCACCTCAATTAACCTCTGATGATATAACTCTTTAGATGGCACTACTTCCACAAATGAAGTGCATCATTTCCCCACTAATTCATTAATATATCATGGGGTTCGCTGTTTTTGATAAAAAGCGTGTTGATTTGGGACTAATTCACTAGATGGTCCTTCCAATTATTTTGTCTATTTGAGGAAGCATTCTTGTGTTCGTAGAAACTTTCGTTTCTAATACAAAGAAAAGGATTAAACACTTAAACAAAATCTGTTTCATCTCAGCAGTTGGGTTTTGAAAATCAAAAGCAGCTATTCATTTGTTAGTTTTTTACTGTGCAAGAGACCCGAGTCTGAAAGAATTATGGAACAATAACAACCCCAATTAGGGTTCACCAACTTCTTGATTAAAGCAGTGCCACGCCCCATTCATCTCTACAAGACCAGTTTTACGGGCCAGTTCTGAAGATTCTTTTGAATAAAAATCCAATCGCACAAGTCTTGTTAATGGAAGTGGTAGCTTCCCCTTGTTTTCCAATCCTGCAGAGTAACTGATAAAGAGGTCGTACCAATTATGAAGAAATAGAAACAAAAAGGTGGGGTAGTTTTCCAATCAAAGAGAACATTGGTAATCACTGCTTTTTCTGAAAAGTGATGAGTGTACCATTGATGCAAAACTTGGGTTTTCTTGTCTTCTGAGATGAAGCTTTCAACTGAGGATTCTTTAAGGATTCCAGCTGAGGTTGATGGCTTGTTGAATATGGCCCTTTCAAATTTTACGTTGTTGCGATCAAACCGGTGTCCACGAAACAAAATTCTAAGCACAAACGTCGTCCCTTTTCGTACGATTGAACATTTGTGTTTTACATGTGATAGGATTTCTTATGTGCATAACAGGCTTAGCAGCACAATCTTGACATAAACAAAGCAACCCGTTGCATGAACTGAGAAAGTCAAGTGAATTGAGTCTGCGATTGAGGTTTGCTGCAAATTTAAAATTGTGGGTTTCTCTTGAGTTTCAAGCCAGTTAAGATTATCTCCCTCTTTCATAGAGAGAGAAAAGACCAGTGGATTCTCTTATTAAAAAAGTAATTAGCAAAACCAGGGTCCCATCAAATGTTTTCGTATGATTTCACAAAAGAATACTTTAATGATGCGACCAGGAAGTCTAGACAGTTACCAAGCACTGTTGATGGATGAATATATTTTATATATACTTTTTTTGTAAAAAACAATATTAATAAAAAGGATTAATGACAAGGTAATAATTTAATATATTTAGATTTGTCAGGATGTCAAGTTTAGATCACACAAGTTCAGCTTGTTTTCAAACCCAATATTTTTGAGTTCATCTACATATTAAGCCTAAGTATAAGTGTGTTTTGTAAGATGTCGTACTCAACATCTTTGAATTCAGCTACGCGTTGAGCAAAAGTACAAGTGTGTTTAGCAAACTAACAAGCCCAACATCCTATAGCTCATCTACCTTGATAGAATCGTGCTTAGTCTCTTTTTCAATCCCGACTCCACTCAAGTTGATAGACGAAGACTCCCTCTTGAAGCTAACAAGCTTTCCTTGGCAAACCTTATTGAACTCTTTAATTCTCCTTCCGTTGTTAATCATGCATAAAAACAAAGTCATAAATGATCTTAGATGTAAAAAAAAGAGAGGATAAAGAGGTTGTATACTTTGTAACATGACCTACTACTACCATTTATCTATTTTATTGATGTCATGCTCGGTTGAGGTCGATGTCAATGCAATACATGTTTTCTCCTCCTTCAAACTCAAATAAAACCTATTGTTCACCTCAATGGGAGGTATTCTCCAATAATATGTATAATCTCAAATTTGTTGCATCACATCTCGAGAGCCGACCGACCTATTATACTTAATTATTTGCTAGCCACCTCCCTTTTCATTTCTTGACATACACAGGTTTGCCCTGTAAAGTCTCTTTTGTGACTCTTGTGGGTCTATTGGTGAAAGCAAAGAACTAACACGTATCATTGTCACCAAGGTTGTCAAAATCGCGTTTTGACTCGTAAAATCGTACGATTTTACGAGTCAAAACATGCATTACGAGTTGAATCGGTTGAAAAAATCGAAAATGAGTAAAATCGGGTTGAAATCGCGTAAAATCGCGATATCAGGACCGATTGTACGATTTCAATAGAATTGCTGCACTGAAAGTTGCACTGAAAGTCTCCCCCCCAATGTCCACCTGGCAGACGCCTATTGGAATTTGCTTTTCCCATTCACGTGACTCTTCAGTCTTCGAGGTAGCATATTTAGATAACAGCTCCTACATGAAATTGGTTAACTGATGTTTAGAGACAATTTCAATTATCTTAGTTATCATGAACTTAATGTGGAAATTGAAGAATACCTGATCTTCAGCTGCTATCCCCTCGGCGATACGCTTCTGAGCCCATTTCCTTGCGTTTCTTTCCAGCATAACATATTTCATCACCTGCAACGAAGAACAAATCAGTGTAGGATCATATCAGGATGCCAAGCATGTAATAAAACAACATCCATGGTGTTATGAACTGAGATATAGAACACTTTACATCCAGTATTTTTGTTTTGGTGGTTGGGGATGGGTAGAGCTCTGCTTTGGCTTCCTCCTGGTTCAAGCACCAATCAACCTGAAACAACAGAAGGAGAATGATCTATAGATTATAGGTTGCTACATAAACAAAGAATTAGCTTCTTCGGGATGCCAAAGTTTCAAGCATCACTGACCTTCCGCAGGTAGTTGGAAAAGGAATCACCCCAGAACCACCGCTCCAGAGATAGCTGAGAGTAGTAGGCAGCAACTTCTGCTAGCATTATCTGCTCCAGTTTTTCATAACAGTTGACGGTTCCTTTTTCCCCCACCTCTAAAAGCAAACAAGATACAATCTTTAGCAGGTTCCGATCAATCTGCCCCCCATCACGCTCTTGAATGATCTGCCCAAACATCATATACAGAGTTAAACCCACCTTAGAAAGAAGACAAACCATTACGAAACAACCAGTCAATGCTAACTGACCAGCCTCATCATTGCTTCCTGCAATTTACTGAATAGCCTATCACAGACCTAAAAACATGATTGGATGTGATGTTCAGCAAAATAGCGTAAGAGCACACAAGCAAGAAGAAGAACTAAACTGCTTCATAAAAGTAGTGGAAAATGATTTTCATAGAAAATGGATTTATGAAAGGCAAATTACTTTTTAATATTTGGTGATATTATAACATATAAATTGAAAAATATTTTTAAATATTTGATAATGTCATAAAAAATAAATTAGAAAATAATTTATTAATTTATTAAGTTAGATAATGTCATAAATATTTGGTGTATTTTAAGATGCTTGAACTATATATGAATTTTTATTTGAAGGCTTGAAATATGTATGAAGTTTTATTTGAAACATATTTTTTAATGTGCTTGAACTATGTATGAATTTTTATTTGAAACAATGAATTTTTTTTAATGTATTTCAAAATTCCTTACGATTTTATGATTTTACGATCCGGTTTTACAATCCGATTTTGTGAACGGCTTTCCGTTTCGTTCTAAAATTGCGATTTTAACAACCTTGATTGTCACCATCATTGTCAGCGACTAGATGGTAACAGGTCCTAAAGATGTTGATAGTAGGCTCGATTCCAACAAGCCCAAAGAATTTATCAAAGACAACCAAGATTATTCATCCATTAGGATGCAACTGGCGTAAACCCAACATGTAATACCTTTACACTTCCTCATAAACCCTTTGAGAGGAAAGGAATACCCAGCTTATACATACATATGGGGGTTGTAATCTTAAAGTAACCTTGGGCAAAAAGCCCAAGGTCGCTTGGATGATTCATTCAACCTTGGAAGGCAATTAAGCTTTGTATTGTCTTAACTGCCAACCACTGATATATACCACCTTATCTATGTTTAAAGTGTTAGGGGCATCATCATTAGGGGCTTGAGGCACCCTTTCCCTCCCTCAAGGTTCCATAAAAACATCAGGGGAAAGACTTTTTCGATGATGAGAACTACATTCCCTCAAACTAAAGGTGAACACTAAAGTTCCATCTTCTCTGGTTTTAAGGCCCAATCTAATAGGCCTTTGTCCTCTACCACTTCCTTCAATTTCTAGTTAAAACCTAAATTCATTGCTAGAGAAAATAATGTCCCTACCTTTAGAGTCATAGCTAACTCTTTTAGGATCCGTTTTTCTTGTAATGAAAGAAAAAAAAATAATAATAAGAAGAAGGTTTTTAGGTAGGAAATACCTTAGATGACAATTTATTTAAGAAGGGAAACATGCTAAAGAAATTTTCAACAAATCTATTTTATAGAGAATTTGCAAAAAGAGTGAAAGTAAAATAAAAAACGAAAGAAAGAGCAGTTAAGGTTATAAAGGAATTAACTTTTCACATTCACCGTTGGATGAATAACCTTTCAAGTCATCTCAAATCTCCAGAAATCTACTCAATTACTCTATTAAATACATGCCAACATTTTTTTCCTTTTTAAATGAAAATAAGCTACCTGACCATCTATTTTCATAAGAATGAGCCACATGTCCACAAGAATCCTAATAATTTTACATGGGACAATCAAATCTCATGGAAAAGGTAAAAAGTCTCACATTAAAAATGATAACCTTTCAAATCTTTGCATATCTAATATGGGTTTTGCAAGATGCCAGACCTAACATACTTGAGCTAAGCTAAGCATTAAGTCCAAGTATATATGGAATTGAAAAGATGCAAGAACCGACATCCTTGGGCTAAACTATACATTGAGCCTAAGTACATGTAAGTTTAGCAAGTTAACAGACCCAACATCTTTAAGCTCAGCTACGTGTTAAACTCAAATACAAATGGGTCTGGCTAGTCACCATACCCAATATCCTTGGTCTTAGTTATACATTAAACTAGATTACATATGGGTCTAGCGAGATGCTAGACCTAACATCCTTGGACTTAGCTACATGATGAACCTAAATACATGTGGGTCTAGCATGAAGACAAACTCATTATCCTTGGGCTCATTTACGTGTCAAGTCTAAGTACATATGGGTTTGACGAGATGTCAAAACCAGCATTTTTAGGCTCATCTATGTGTCGAGTCTTAGTATATGTGGGTTTGACGAGATGTCAGAACTAGCATCTTTAGGCTTAATGCGTACGTGTAGGTCTGGCGAGATGCTAGACTCAACATCTTTAAGCTAAGCTATTTGTTGAGCCTAGGTACATGTGTGTCTTGCGAAATGTCCAGTCCATCATCCTTAGGTTCAACACATACTAGGCCTAAGTACTTGTGGATCAGGCGAGATGTCAGACCTAGCATCCTTAGAGTTTAGCTACGCGTTGGACATAAGTAAATATGAGACTGGCAAGTTGTCAGACCCAACACCCTTAAGCTAAGAATCATTCCAAGTTCAAATGCATATGTAACTAATAATTGGTATAGGCCCCCTGTTGGGTCATGAGACTTTAGTTGTTTATTTTTATGGCTCTTAACATAAAATATTAAAAGTCAAGAATAATCATCTTGCTACACCTCTAAGTGTATAAAAGTCTTCTAGTGGCCTGCCATATTTCCATCAACATATATATTGGTAAGCGATGTCTATCCCTTATTAATATTGTATAAGGGATATTTATCTCTTATTAATATTGTGTATGAGATATTTATCCGTCAATAATGCTAGTAGGAGGAAATGACACTCTAACTTATTCATCCAAGCAACATGATAAAGTTCATAAGCTATACATACTTCTTGAACCAACCTTGTAAAATGTTCATATTTTTCTAATTCTCCAAGTTTTTATACTATTATTCTCAAAGCATTTATCATACACAAATAAGAACAAATAATCTTGTTTTTAGAATTTAAAGTTCTTCCTTTCTTTTATTGCAATCCTTTATTAAAAGTAACTGAATTTATTATCGGATGGTCTCTAAATTCCACTAAAAAGAACTATTTTGTAGGTGTTGAGTCTTATATCACCAACAATCAACTTCGTAAACTCTAAAGAAGATAACATTTACATGAACATGTGATTACCATTTATCCAAACACTCAAGTACCTTTATTACTGAGCATATTAGATTTTGTAACCTCATCGGGTGATTTCTTCGCTGTTATATGTTCTTATTATACTACTTCTTTCGGCGGTTGATGGTGACCAGAATGTGAGAAACTCATCAGTGTTAGGAAATCTTTCACTCTATTCATATAGGGATTTTGACTAACTTCAGACATCTATCAATTTTAGATCGCCGCTTTAAAGTTTATAGCTCGTCAAATTCTGTCTGAATTGGAATGCATATTTTGATACGCATAGTTTTGTTCATGATTAAATTTGTAATGTTATTGCCAGCTTTTCTGTGATTTCTTGAGTTATTGGCATGGGTGCCGCTGCAACGGCTTGACACTGGTTAGCTTGAGTGAGGGCTTCCACAACAACTAGAGAACAGAAACGAAATGCCCACTCTCAAACTGAGAGTAAGAATTGCCAAGGAGAATCCGTCCATATCTTTATCTTCAGTTCGGTCTGCTGTTCTTGGGCCTAAAACCTGAGAGCGATCTCCCGCATCTTCAAGTGAGGCAAAGCTTAGACCGTGAACCATTAGATAGAGTTCTGATTGATTTTCTTCCGCTATGAAACAAAATATCCCCTTTCTACTTAAATCAGATTTGAAGATTCACTCCCGATACTTCTTCAATCACTAATTAACATTGCAGAATTTTCTTAATCAGATTCATCTCAGGTCCAACAAATTCTTAAAATTGGTTTGAATAGAAGGTAGAGTGCAAAGGAATAAGCACAATGAGGTCTCAAACATACCACAGCCAAAAACATTCACACGCACTTAATCGAAATATCAAGTTGTTCCGTCGAAATTTTTTGACAACTATCTTCATAAATTGCCCCCAAAACCAACTATTCGGGCAACTGAATTTGTTCTTCTTTCTACTTCCTGCCCATTTAGCAACACGGTATTTTAGAAGGTGACTGGATTCCTTGAAGTAATATTACAGGAAAGAAAGAGCATAAATAGCATGAATTACGACTCGAAGGGAGAAGGCGCATTGTTCTTGATCTTTAGTTCGGTGTCTTGTTTTCACATTTAAAAACCTCCAAGCTATCTTCCACCATATTTTTGAGCGAGGCAAAGCTTGGAGTGTGAACAGTTGGATAGACTTCCGATATAATTCATCGAGTTTCCAACTTTATTAGACTTTCTGTTTCAGGATTATATAGAAACAAATATGGCAAATAAATATGTTCAAATACTAATTTTGTTATTTTTTTTAAGCGTATCTGATAAATAAGATCTTATTTATTTTTTAATTTTTATTAAGTAAAATTTCTAAATTATTGTACAAATAACTCTTAACTTGAGCTCGGCTCTCGTAGAGAATTTGAATTGGGGACTAACTTACGATTTCCTTTATAAAAAAATTGGATGGTATTGGATCGAAGGGCTACAGGCCTGCAACGATATTTGAACTCCCCTGTAACCCGCAATCCAACAAGACATCCTTTGATACAGAAACATGGAGCATGGGCCCTGGATGTTTCAGTTGGAACATGGTAGTACTGATACTGTTGACTCATTTCTTTTGCTTCAAGCTGGAAAAACTAAGGTTGATTTTCTTTTGACAGTAAGAGTTTTCAAGCCAGTTTTCATCACGTATCGATATTAATCAATCCTTTTTTGATTAATTTTAAGCAAACTGTTCACACCCAAATAAGTATTTTTACGAGAGAATTCTATTTTCGTAGCTTTCTTTCGAACCCAAATCCATAACAAAACAAGCTAGAATCTTTGCATGTTAAAACACTGTCTTCAGTGCATTCAATAATCTGTTGCCGGGACTTGCTTGTCTGCGAGCCTGATCGGAGTTCAGGCCTACTAGAAACGTCAGCCGGGAGAATTGGATTGAATTGGGCCCTCAAAAATCCAATGGGACTCTCTTGCCCTGCTTCTCAAAGCTATGGAGCATCTACACAAGATATGGAACAGTTATCTTAGGTAAATAACCAAAAACACGATTTTTTCTTTTTTTTCTTGCTCTCTTTCGCCCTCTTTTTCCATCAATGCTAAACCTTTTGCTTCATGTTGTACGCAGCCTGCAGAAAAAGTATCCACCACCGTGGTTGGTACTCAAGAAATGCACGTCTATCTGCTTATCCTTTTATGCTATATTATTGCCGAGAGAACACTTTTCTCCTTTCCACGACCTCTCAAGTCTCATTCTATCTTTGAATCACAGATTCTCCTCTCCTTTCGTGGGTGGTGGACTAGTGGTGGACTTTACAGGCTCGTGAAAAGTCACATTTCTTTTGCTTTCGTGACATCCAAGAGATTAGAGGGGCCTTGAAAGAATTAAGACCCGTCAAGAGTTCCGGGGCCTAATTGTAGAGAAAAGGACGCAATGCTCATATGGAACCCTTGGTTTTTACAAATCATAATAATCAAAGCTAAGAACATGGACCCTCCAACTTGCGAGGAAGGACCACCAAACGTAGAAGTTTGGCCTCAAGAGAAGTCAAGCCCTTCTAGATAGCGAAGGACCACTTTCCACTAACCATTAGTGCTAGCATAATTAGATGAGCCCTTGTTCAAAGCCCTTCACCAGTATTTTTTTACTTGAAAAAATTGGTATATTATCTCACTATCCATCCCGTAAAACATTACATCCCAGAAAACAAATGTTTTCTGGGGCCTTAATCTTTGTTTTCTTTGAGAGGACATAGAATATCAACGGTCCAGGTTAAATTAAATATCTTGAAAATTAATGCAAAAAAAAAAAAAAAAGTAAAACACTAGCAAAATTTTTAACAAGACAGGGCATGAGGAGATGAATTGCAAACTGGGCAAATCCACTAGAAAACCAGCAGCACCTGAAGAGCAGATCCAGCAACCAAACAACAATAGTGATCTGAAGAAACAAAAAGGACAGAGTAATATGTTGAAGAAACAGAGAAGACAGAAGAATCTTGTATTGTGTTTTTCTGTTACAGCAACAGAGATGTATATATATATATATATATAGACACACACACACACACAACTAGGAAGGATGATGGCTATTAAATTACGGTCATACAAGGGTCTATCTATACAAAGTAATTATCCTATCAATTGTTTCAGTTTGTGTTGGCTGCAATCTGCAATCACTGTTGGAGTCGGACTCTGCAATTTATGTGGCAAGATGTCTGTGTTGCAGGAGGAGTCTATATTGGAATCGGAATTCATCTGTTGCTTTCCTCCAACATGATCAAATACAGATACATCATGGTACGGTCTCAAGTAGCCAGCTAGACCCTTTTGGAATGTTGTTCGCGAGCAAAAACCCGAAACTCTATTTCCAAAGGTCTGAAACGTATCAAAACTGCACGAAAATACATCCAGCGGTGCGCCTCTAGCTAGCTCCTCTCTTTATATATTGGCAGTGTGTTCTCAGTGATCCAAAAGATTATGTCAGGCTACTGCCATCTGATCCCATGATCTTGAGTCTGACACACAATAAAAGATATCCATTCTCATGTTAGATATCAGTTCTCATGGTTGTTATTTTTCACAGTTTTTTTAATGTCATCATCATCACTGTTAATATAATCTGAACAGTAATTCTCTACCCTCAGTTCCCTTACTCCTTTCTGCTTTTCAGTTTTTGGCTTCCCTTTTGTGGTTATCCATGCTCCAGCATTAGCGAAGTACATTTTCACCTGAGCAATCATGAAAAATGCCACTTAACATCGAGGAAGGAGATGGGTTTTACTTGCTGTTATATGCATTTATCACTACCTGGTAGTAGTTGCATGGTTGTTTACAGCGAAACTAGCTTGTTCATTATCTAGGAAAGCTTTTGTAGATATTATAAATGAAAGAAAAAAAAAACATTTAGAAAAGTTTAAATTGAAATTAAAAATCAAAAACCCTTTCCTTGAAACTGAGTCCTCGCCCCCCCTGTCTGTACCATGTCCTGCTTCATCTTGTGGTTCCAAAGAAGCCTTGTCACACCTTATGCTTCCTTTTGGTAACACAGATTCTCCAACTGGATCCAACCCGCCATCACCACAGCCTCTTTCTCCACCATTTATAAGCACTGCACCCAAGCTACTCAGTGTCTCAAAACACCTCTTCCATTAAAACCTGCTCTCTTATGTTCACTTACTCAGTGATCAGCCCAACTAATATTCTTCTATTTGCAAAAGAGTCCCGTGTCTCTGCTTTTCCATCAAAATTTTAGACTTGGCGTTGAGAATATGTCTTCCAGCCATCAAACTCCAAGGAATTCTAGCTCCTCTTGGACACCAAGGGAAAACAAACTGTTTGAAAAGGCTCTAGCCTTGTTCGATAAGGACACACCGGACCGGTGGAAAAATGTAGCCAAAGCTGTTGGTGGTGTGAAATCAGCTGAGGAAGTGAAGCGACACTACGAAATCCTCATTGAAGATCTTAAACATATCGAGTCCGGCCGTGTTCCTATTCCTAATTACAAGTCCAGTAGAAGCCGCAGCAACACAAACGAAGAAGAAAGGTAATGCTTAATTTGTCGCTCAAGATCGATGTGTCCCAGGCTCGCCATTTTCTTATGCACATGCGCTGTTATATTAAGAACATGGCATTTTGATATAGTTGACTTGACCCCTCTACTCATATCAATATTTTATTTTATCCCTACACAACAAAATCTTTATTAAATAACAACCTGCATCTAACAGGATTTTCAGTAGTTTTTTTGACGTATCATGATTCAATTCATTAAGTTATAATGTTGGTGAGAAAACAAAGACAAATGGAGGGATAATACTAAATGAAACCTCTTTCGTACAAGGACAGAATACTATATGATGTTGATACAGGGTTGTAATAAAACAATTTACACTAGTAGAGGGGTACATTTATCGAAAGCCCTCAAGAACACAAGCAATATGACTTCTGGAAATTGTAAAGTCACCGTAGGCAGTGGATCAAGCGTGTTGATTACCAAGATCACACAAATTCAAGTACCAATCTTCAAGTCATAACGTTGAAATCTCTACCCCCATGCAATAAGGTTAACAAGAACAAATTGCAGGTCGCATTCTCCATATTGAGAATCTTTCAGGATTTCATGGCAGGGTAGCTAGGTTCATGAACTAAAACTAAAAGGGTGCGTTGGTTCGAAGAAGCTACCTCTCACAAGCTCCTTCCTTCAATAACTTCTTAACATGTTCCTTAAAGCACAAATCGGGTCTATGTCACTTGATTCGGATCGCGTCTACTTATCCACTGCTCTAGTCAACTCTTCATGCTGCTTAGGTAACCTTTTCTCTTCAATTATACTGCCCTTCTAGCAACTTTCTGCTCTAGTCCCATCGAGTGCATTAAGTCATTTTTTTGTTCTATACAACAATTCAGTGCCTTCTTCTGTGATTTAGAAAAAAACTGGTCAGCATTGTCAAGGTTTGAACTCAAATATCCGACCATAGCTCAAGTCCATGAAACATCATCCAATTTAACTGGAATTATGTCCTTTCCATTTCTTTAAAAATAGTGAAGAATACAACATAGCAATTAAATCAAATTCTAAATTATTATTTTTTATTACATGAGTCTCCCCTCGAAAGGTTTTAATGAAAATAGATCAGTCTTGCGTTATATATAGGATTCTGAAGTACGTCAAGCTGCAGTGAAGTCCAGGGCTCGGGGCAGGCTACCTTTTTATCACCCGACATGCAAATCTTTGTGAAGTGTTGGTGCTCGTATCAGTTGTCCTCTGCACTGTGATTTATTTCAGATCGTATTCTATTATCCGCATTGTAATGAAATTATCTATGTTATTATAATGTTATTCATTTATCCACACTTCTCTCGTAATCTAACTTTTTAGTCCACTAATATATATATATATATATATATATATATATATATATATATATATAATTAATTAATTAATTATATTTGATGGTGGCCAAAATTAAGGCACACTTTTAAGACTTTTCGTGATTAGCCATATTATGAACATGTAAAAACATAACTCTTGTTGAATATGATTTTAATATAAATATAATAAAAACAATTCTAACATGTAAATTAAATATAAAATCAAACTTGCAATTGATGTTAATTCAAAGATCTAACTTGCATACTAATAATTAAAAAATATTAATTTTTAAATTAAATTAAAAGAAAATATTTATTTATTGAAGCATTTTAAATCTAAAACCATGAAGAAACACAACAGCAGGGTTGCTCGCTTTGTTCTTGGTTTGTTTGGGATTGTTGGTCTTCTCTTGGAATGGGGTGGACAGTTCATGGGTAGGATGACTAGTTTTCTAGTTCATTTAGTTTTGGGCTTCCTAGGAGCCCATTACACTTGCTTTTATCCTTTCCAAATATAAGTGATCGTTAGGATTATATTTTTTTATATTTTTAAATTGTTTTGATATATATATGTTTTTATATTTCAAGTTGACTGAACGAACGGTCACTGCCTGCTCAAGGCAGACAGAACCCAGGCCATTCAATGCTTCCTAATTTATTGGCGATTCTGTAATGAATTCCCTGTCGCCACCTGTAATTGTCGTGGCTTCTTTCCAATCGCATATTGGAATCTACAATAAATTGTCAAGTACTGAATTCAATGCACAAGATCATATACAGATCACTTGTATATGACGATGAGCACAAACAAAATTAAATTAGCATACTCTCATTAACTTAAAATTATCTATACTTGAAATTTACATATTATTATTATTATTATTATTATTATTATAAATAAAAATAATGGAATTTAAATTCATAAACACTTAATACTCAAATAAATATTTAATGTAAAAAATCTAAATTGTGAACAAGTCCGAATATATATTTATTTATTATTATTTTTTATCATGAATCAAGTAAGAGTTTGTTTAATATTATAATAATGATTATTTTTTAAAGTGTTTTTTAGTTGTAAATTTATCAATTATTTTTAAAATCAATATATCTAAAATCTAAAAATATTTAAAAAATAAAATATTTATCTATTTTTTATATGTATATAATACTAATATATCTCTTTTGCATTAAAGTTAAATTGTGTTTTAAATTAAACTAGAATATTAGTCGGTGCTGCATGGTTAAAATATAAAAAAATATTTTAAAAGTTTTGAGTTTGAACATTATACTAGACATGCGTTAATAATTTTTGAAATAAAAAATAATAATAAAAAAAATCAATGTCTCAATGCATCTTTGAATATCTAGAATGTGTTCCACAGCATAGTACAAGCATAATAATTTTAAAATATTGTATAAATTGTGATTTTTTATATCATATAACCGTCACATAAAATATTCATTAGATTTGAATTTTAATTATAATTGGTGGCTTACAGCTAATTCATTTCAAAGTTCAACTCTGTCTATTGTCAACAACTTTGCATCCGCTGTTCTCACCGTGAAAATGTCAAACGCGTCTACACACAATTGTCAAAAGGTTACAAGAACCAAAGAATCAGTTACTCCAATTAAGGAACACGTGCTTATTCATGTCAACCTGTATTATATTAGAGGAGGAAAGAATTTTTTTCTTTTTCAAGGAGACAAAATGTGAAAGAAATGAATATTAAACTAGGTTTTAAGAAAAAAAAATAATAAATTGAATCATATTTGAATTTTGTGAGCATTTTCCAATAATAAAAAAAGAGAATCGGTTTTTTTTTTCCGTGATTGGATACAGTTTAGGCATTTTTTTTACATAGAAATAAAGATTGAAATTGATTAAAAAATAATGCTTGTGATGAACAAATGTTTAAATAATACACTGAATATACATGTGAAGCTTCACATATATTTCCACATCAACAAACCTGATTCATACTAATTTAGCAATCAAAACAGTACTTTTATCAACTCTTATTTTTTCTTTCCATCTTCTTGCAAAGAGGCAAGGATTTTCTTGAGGTGCTTATTGTAGGCAGAAGGTCGCTCCGATTGGACCAGGTGGCCTGCATTCTCTATGAACTGCAACGTTGCTTTCCCTTCTAGTTGCCTGAAGGTAACCGCAGTTAATTCCAGGCCCCATCTCATTATCAAACCCAAATGGTTTTATCAATAAATAGCAATAAATAGCAGGGAGCAGGATGGTCTGGTTGAAACAAAACTCCGTTTTTTTATGGTTGAATTTATTTATGGCTAATTTGTAATAACTGTTGCCTTTTAAAATAAATTTTTTTATTTAAATATGTATTGAAATGATATTTTTTATTTTTTAAAATTTATTTTTCATATTAATATGTAAAACGATATGAAAATAAAAAAATATAATTTAAAACAAGAAAAGAAATAATTTTTTAAAATTATTTTTAAAGCACACTAACTAGCAATTATTTAAACCAAAGCCATTAATCTTGACAGTGAAAAAGACATACTCTTTTAAGTTGCGAGCTTCTTCCATGTTGAAAATCATGTCATCCCCTCCCCATAGTAGGTGTATTTTCTGCAATGATAGAAAAACAAATACTCTCAATGATTTTGTGCCGAAGAAAAAGGCAGGTAGAGAAATAATGACACCAGCTATCATACATGTAATTAACTGATTTTTACTTATAAATAAATTAAAATAATAATTTATTATTTTTTAAAAATTTTATTTTAATATCATCATATTAAAACGATCCGAAAATATATATAAAAAATAATTTTAAATAAATAATTAAATTTTGGCTAATCTCTATTTGGGCACACTCCCAAACAAGGACTTAATGAGTTGCTTACAAGAATATTTAAAAGTATGATAATAATTTTTTTAAAAAGTATTTTTCATTAAAAATACATGAAAATAATTTTATTTTTTTCATACAAACAAGCTAAACCCAAAAGGGCAGATAAATCTAGAAGTTCTCAAGATTCAGGTAAACAAACAAAATAAATTGCTTGAATTGTATGCATGTTTGATATTATGACATATGCTATTTTTAAAAAATATTTTTTGCTGGAAAATATATTAAAAAAAATTTCTGATTTTTAAATATGTTTTTAATATTAACATTTTAAAAAAATATCAATTTTGTTTTCAAAACAATTATATTTTTAAAAAATATCTAAAAGTAAAAACTACCAATAAAAAAATAGAACAGTATTTATAAGAAAAAGAATCAGTGATGGTAGTCCTGATTAATCTTGTTCTGACCTGTGAAAAACGAGGGACAATGAAATCCTTATCACTGACAACGAATTCCTGAAGAAGTTCAAGTCTCTCCTTCCTGTTGTCAAACATGACCTGCGATTGCACCAATATTGTCAGCACAAAAAACACACAGGGCGGAAATCAATTACTAAACTCTTGTGTCCATTTTTTATTAACAAGTTCAATTGGGACTAAAGCTAGAGTGCAAACAAGGAGGGAATTATAAAGCTTGGATTAATTAGTAGCTGTAACCATCAATCAAATTGGAAATCATTATAAAACTTTATCTAATATTTTATTATTATTATTATTAATATGAGTATCTAAACTAGTTTGAATATACGTCAATTAATTTTATGAATTCTAAAATTAATAATCATTTAAGTTTCAATGACCCTAAAATTTATAATATTCAAACTGGTAATCTCTAAAAAATAAATTAAAAATCTAACTAATTAAACTACATTCCTCATAATTTTATTAATTGACTGAATATATATATAAATATAAAGAAAATTTTCTATGATGTCAAAAGGTGTTTTAAAACTATCTTGCCATCAATCAAAACTAAATTCTCCCATTATGAGATTTCAGGCTTACAATTCTTACATCAATCTCATGCACACAGATGAATTCAACAAATTCTTAAATATTAACCATCGATTTTTTTCTTTTTAAAAAAAAATACTTCAAAAAACTCAAGTACCTCCAAGATGGATTTGAAAACAAAATCTGGCATCCATGGCAACTTATAGGTCGCAACAAGCAATAAATCTTTCACCCCTTTGACCGTCTCAGGCATCAAGTATTCTGACCAAGATGAGAAGCCAATTCTCTCCAGGGCAGCACGACTGATGGATTCCGTCATGGCCATAACTGTGCAGCCGACCACCATTGACTCAACCAAGTCCGGGTACATCTCAGCCATCTTGAAGCAAACAACCCCTCCGTAGCTCATCCCAACCAGAGTACACTTCTCCACACCAAGCTTCCTTAGACCCTTAGCAATGCACTCAGCCTGGAAAACCACCTTTCTCTCTTTTCTATCCGTAATTGACTCTCCGAAGAAGAGTAAATCGGGAACGTAAACTGCGTACTCTTTGGCCAAAGCTAGCACCTGAAATTGCCACGTTAGAATTCCGTCTAGTTCAAAACCATGAACAAACACCACGGCGGGTTTATCTGGTTTGTTCTTGGTGTTGCTCGTGGTCCGATCACTTGGGACCCAGAAGCGCATCACTGTCCCTGGCTCAATCTCTACTGTTTGAGGTTTCACACCGACTAGCTTCATTAGGGCACGCAACAATGACATGTACATTGTTAAAACGTTCACCATCTTCCTTGTTTTTTCTTTTCTCAGCTAGAGCTAGCTCTGCTCTTCGACTGCTGGTGAGAAAAGATTGGAACTAGCTGTAACATCTGTGGCGACCAAGGGGTGTTTTTTATAGCAATCGCCTTGACATTTTTTTCAATAACATGAGAAGGAAAAAACAAAAACAAAACAGGAAATTGACTTTTCTCTTCATGATAGAAAGAAACGGGATTTGGAGGGGCAGAGCATTTATTTGTCACACAGCTGTAAGATCTGCAATTGAATTCTTCATCTGCCCTGCTAACAGGTAATTATTCAGCATTTCTTTTTCCGTTTCAGTTGACGTCATATGTGCTGTTTATGATGTATGATGTCCAAGTGGACGGTATCCGATCAATTTATTTCTTTTTAACATAAAAAAATAATTGGATGGATGTGTTTAACAGGTGTATAGATAGATCCTCTGACTTTCGTTGGAGCGAACGTGTGAAGTGTAATTCTTTGTGAATTTCTTAATATCTGTTCGATAATGTATTGCAGACGTTTTAATATATTTAAATTATGAAATCATCAAGTTTGATTCATTTTCAGCCCAAATGTATTTTAAAAATCATTTTTAAACACAGCACAGTGCAAATACATTATTAAAGGTAGTTTTAGTTTATTTACATGGATAATTTTATTGTAAACTTAATTAATTTTGGTTCCATAGGAGTGGTGATAGATTGATTTTTGAAAATTATAATGTCCAAAATGTACACAAATTAAAAAAAAAACCTCAGTTGTTATTTTTTTCAAGTAATTCTATAATGCTCGGAGAATAATTAGTGGTGTTTTATTAGTTATTTTTAAAACTTATTAAAAAAATAAAAAGATGCTAGAAATCTATATAAAAATATTTTATTATTTTTTATGGATTAATTATGCATTCAAGGAATATTATTTTACAAGGAATAAGAGTAGAAGAATTCGAGTCCTTGTTGGTGTAGGAAATCAAGTTTATAATATCATGGTAATGAATTATTTTACGTAAAAAAAATTAAAAAACTTATTAGATTTAAATTATGATTAATATGATTTAATATTATTGTGTTAAATAACTATCCTAACACTAGACATGGTATTCTACGTCCTTAGCGAAATCTTGGATCCTAAATTGACACGCATGTGTTAAATTCCACAAAATTTGTCGGCACCTTCGTGTGCTCGTCAAAGATCCATGGTATTTGTTTTTGTTTAAATATCATATAAAATATATAAATAAGTTGGATCTAATAATGATGCGTGTGAAGATTTGTTTTCAATAAAGTAATGTTAGAATCCTAATAGTTGCGCATTTCGAGATTATTATAAAATTGTTAAAATTTAATAAATAATGTGATGTTGAATATGCTTCGTAGTTAATCAATGAATTAATACATGATATTAATTTTATTCATGTAAATTATATTTATTATTGATAAAAAAAAATTATCTTTAATATTAATTTATATTTGATTAATGAATTTAATGTTTAATTAATAAATTTAGAGTACAAATAAAGTTCACGAGATAAAATTCTTTTGTAAATAAAATTATAAAGTTGTTATATAATTATGATAATCTTATTGCATCATTATGATAATCTTATTGCATCAAAGTATTTTTTTTTTTTTAATGTTTGTAGTCAATGTTCTATTAATATTGGATATTAATTCTAGTTGTTGAGATCTCTACATATTATATTTCTTCTTTTATAAAAGGAAGCAGTTGCTCTCATAAATTGAGGTATAAGGAACACTTAGAACTAATATGCATGTGCTTGTCAAATGATATGTACACTGAACTAACATGTAAAAAACTTTCATATAAAGATATCACATATGTTCAAGAAAATACTCTCATGATAACTATGTAAGTGATCCTTAGACTTGAGATCATTAAGTTATCTTCTATAAGGAATGTTATGCTTTGATCATAACCACGCGTTATTCTAATCAAGGGTAACAAACAGACATATATTGTGTATAACATAAACTATATGAAGGTATATGAGTAATCAAGAGAGGATTTATCACCTTGAGTGAATTAAAAAAAATGTTTCATATGTTCTCAAATAATATTGATTGTAAAATCCTTGGCCAAGGTGAAATGAATTTTGAAAAGAATTTTAAAAAAAAAATTAAGGAATAAATTATTATAATGTTGAGAACTAATAAGAATTGACAAAGTAGACATACTCCATGCTATAATATCTAAACAGAACATTCTTGCTGAAAAGATAATAATTATACTAAGAAACTAGTCACCACAAGGTTAAGTCAAATAACTTATAACTTTTCTAATATTTAAGGGGGGTCATAACAAGTTGCTAGACATTGTACTTGATCTTTAAATATAAATCAATTAATTATTAAATTGATAATAAATTAAATTATTTAATTTATTTAATCTTATTTTATTTAGGATTATGATTTATATTTAAGCCAACTTATCAGGGAATCTAATAGGTCATACACATAAGAATCATTGGTCAAAAATTAAAATGGGATGATTAATTAAGTGTGATTAGATTATGAATAAATTTTTAAAATTGAGGACTAGAATATGGTTAATACATGAATTACAATTCTAGGACTAGAAAAAATTAAGTAGGGGGTTGATTAAATAAATTTCTAAAATCATTCTAAAATAATATATGTGATATTATTTAAGAAAAAAATTGATATTTTGCTATTTATATGGTTTTTAAGTTTCCCTATAAAAACAATAATATGTCTTTTATTTTCTAAGAGAAAGAGAGTAGAGTACAGTACTTAAACACCTAAAACAAAAAAGAAAATAAGCTACCACTCTAAGGTATAACAATCACTTTCTTCTAAAAGGGTTTAAGAGATTTTTCATTGCTGATTCGTGTGGATTACAGTTAAAGGCTAAATACTTGTATAACTTGTGGTTTGCAACAATCTAACCTTGAAGCAATTATTCAAAGCCAAAAAGAATATCTGGTCTTCATGTAATCTTTGTATAAACCCTAAATAACTCTAGATCTGTCTAACAAGATCCTTAGGACTCATGAAAAAATTTTAATTTACTATTTTCGTTACGTGTATGTGTTCTTTAGAAATATGGCACCTCTTAATATTAATTTTAAATGCTGTCAGGGGGAGGCTGAACAATCACTTTTAAAAGACCATACGGTTACATGTAATTAATGTAGTAGGTTTTTAGCCTTCCCAGGGTTATGATATGATGCCACATATCCTTCATTTATTGGTGGGAATAAGAGGCGATGGTTTTTATAAACTCTTTTCTTTCTCAATTCAATTTCTTACTTTTTCCAAAATTTCTTTCTACACTTTATGTAATAGGAGTGTTAAATAAAAAGATCAAGTTTTATTTATTTTTGGTAGAAGAGCCTTCTTTTGGGTAAACACAGAAAACATTTCATATTATTCTTATTTTCAAGTTTTATTCTTTGTTAAAATGACTTTTTAACAGGGCAGGAAGATTATTTCTTCTGAGAAAGATTCCAGTTTAAAGCCTAAAACTGAAATCACTCGCTAGGGGTTAGTTGCAATTAGAATAGACCCTAGATCTAAACATGGTTTTGGTCAACTCTCTTTTAAGAAGGGATGGGATTGTCTTTAAAGAGGTTACAAACCTTCGATGACAACTAAGGTTACCTAGGACTCTTTAGGATGAGGCAGAAAGCACAATATCATATGAGCAAGTAACTTTAACGAATTCTAGACAACTAAGGGACATTGTGATACTGTTGTCTAAAGCTAATGACCGAGTTACCCATGTCAATAACAAACCAGTTGGGGGTAACTTTATCATTACTGTTCTCATGTGTATGTATGAGTTCAAGTACCCATTTCCTTTATAAGTGTTTGTAAAGTATGTTTTTTGTTATTTTAATATGAGTTTGACTCAACTCCATCTCAACAAGTATACCATTTTATCTAATTGATAAGCTACTAAGGATCCTTAAAGAGGAACCCGTAATTAGAGTGTTCAGACACTATTATTCATTAATCAACAATGCTTGAGGGAAGGCTATCATTCCTAAGTTCTTTACCTTTTCCAATTAGGCCAAGAGGGCGTATGAAACTTACTTTTCAAGGTAAATCTACTCATTCAAATAAGTGGAGGGAAAAATAAGCAATATTGAGATTTGATGGTGTGGCTAAATCTCAGGAGGGGTATAGTGTTATCTAGGGTTATTCCTATTATTAGAGAGCACCCCTTGTGGATGTGAATGACAAGTCTCTTTCCAATAAGGAGGAGGAGTGGGTATGCAGTAGGTTATAAGAGGTCAAGACCAAGTACAAAATCAATTGCATGGCTCTAGGACTTTGTGGCATTTCTGATACCAATATGTTATTTTCCCAATCATTTATTTTAGTTTAGTGTGTTATTCATCATCTAAATTTTTCCTTGTGCAAGATCCATACCAAGATTAACTGAATCAGAGCTCAACAAGTTTACATCATCTATTCCTAGCCATGTGACCATCTTAACACCTAAGCGTGCCTTTTTTTGTTAAAGACCTTTTAGTCTTCTTTTTAAAGATAGTCCCAATATCCAAGATGATAGGTATAAAAAAGCTCCTATGGATATTAAAGAGTTCCTTAAAAAACAACAAAAACAGGCCATAAAGTATCTACTTCTAAACTATCAAGGTATACCTGGAACAACTACTTTCTTTTAACTTTCCTTTAGAAAATTTTGCCTTTCACAAACTTATAGAGCTTAAGAAAATTTTGTCTAGGCTTTTAGACCTCTACACTTATGTTTTTATTGATATTTCTCTTCTTTTTCTTAACTTTTCTATTCATTTTCTTTTCTTTTCCCCTCTTTCTTTATCCTTTCTTTTTTTGAACTCGAATGGAGGATTTATAGGGTTTTGCTAGGGTTTTGGGAGGTCTTGAATTCATTTCTGACCATTTGATCTTGAGGAAAGTGTTGTAAACCCTTAATAAGAACCCATTGAGGAGCCTTTGTATGTAAACACACGAAAAGTAAATCAATTTTTGCATGATGATTGCACTATCAAGGCTGACTGATTTGCCCATTTTCGAGTCTCGTCAGAGCAATTATAATATCATTGTCACTTGAGACCACGTAAAGTTATTAGATGGGGTCACACCTTTCATTTAGATCTAACTTTGTTTAATTTGAAGGTTAGTAGACTTTTCATTCATTAAAAGTTGCCAACTCGATCAACCAAAATTGTCATAACAGAGATGCAAGTTGACGAATAATGTGTCATTCAATTTCTCTTCATTAAGTCTAAACAACATGTCATTTAGGGTTCTTAATTTGGGATTGACTAATTTCAATTGAGTGCTTGCTCTTTCAATTGCTTTTAATTTTATGTAATTTCACTATTGCAAAACTCAATTGTTAGCCATAAAGTTGACTATTGTTTTCATTTTAAGCCTTGGTTTTGAATTTGTACATTTCGACCCTCAATTGACTTATAAACTTTTAATTTCTTCAATTTGGCCCTTGATTTGGTCAATTTCAGCCTCAACATTCATGCACCCTTTTCAGTTTGGTCCCTGGTTTTGTACTTTTTGAATCAAGTCCCTAACTGTCCATCAAACTTCAATATTTATTTAATTACGCCTCTGATTTAACCAAATTAACTCTTTAAAATTACACTTCAACTCGTAGACTCTAATTCCTTCCAATTAAAGCCCTAATTCACTTCAAAAATCATGTTTTCTTGCAATTAAGCCCTCAATAAATTCAATTAAACCTTGAGAAATTCTAATTGAGCCCTTAAACATCCAATTTTGAATTTTCCTCCTTATATTGAATTTTGTTTTTTGCCAATAGAGCTTTCATCAGTTGAAAATACACTGTCAAATTTTCTAATCTTATATATTTAGATCTTACTCAACCTAGCTTAGGCAATTTCCTGGGCGTTGTGGTATATTATTCTCACTAATATATATATTTTTTATTTTCTTCCATTGTTTTTTCAAATTTTGGTAATTTTTTTTCTTTTTTGTAATTTTGTTTTTTGTTTATGTAGGGCTTTAAAATGGGTACAAAAAAAATGCTTATTATGGTTATTTAAAGGTAAATATTGAAATTACAAATTAACTCTATAAAACCTAAAGATATTGTGTCTTAATTAATTACAAGCCCTATCAATGCCTCCACCAGTGCTCGACCTAATGCAGTTAGCAAAGTGACGTTTATACTCAATTTGACAGCATTATTAGCATGTGTTTTTCCACATGTATTGCAACATTCTTATCAAGCATGCTCTTGTAAATTCATCACTAAGCTAAGGATCACCTCAACTTGTGTAAATTTATTGGAAGGAGGAGTAATCTGAGCTAGGATCAAATATTGCCTTATTTCTCACTGCCAAATACACCAGCAAGCAGCCCCCCAACCAAGTGTTCTAAGAAGAACTCAAAAGAGAACTAGCATCATTGAATGAATTAATGGAACTCCTGGTTCTAGAAGCTCTAAGTTTGGTTCCAATCCTTTCTTTTACTTTTAACAAATGTTAGAAATTAGATTCTTAAATATTAATTCTTTCTAAAGAGAAATTAAATCTTGAACAAGAGTTTTTAGGGAGGTGTTAGAATTCATCTCTTCTATATATGTGTCACTGTGTAACAATATATATATGTACTCATTGATGGAATTGTTTATTTTTTGGAATTGCCAATAAGAAGTTAAATCAAGCTGGTTAATTTTTCAACCTGTCCGGAAATACTGGATTGTTGGCCCTTTGCTCACATATATACTTGACAATGTAAGATGAAATTTCATCTGACTTAAGGAGGCAAACCAATATTATGAAAACAAAAAATCAGTGATGAAGTCCTGAAAAATAAAAGTAGCCTAGGAATAAGGTTCTTAAGTTGGATAATCGATTAATCAATTGGTTCTATCAATCTCATCCATTATCCCAAGCCAAGGTGTTTTTTAGCATATACTTGGTAGGCCAAGGTGGCTTATAATTAGTACTTACAAAAGATCTTCTTTGGTGGAGATGAAGACTCTCCGATGCTTAAATAAATATCTTTTTTAAAAGAAAAAATACAAGAATATTCTAGCGAGAGATTCTAAAAATATATATATTCAGTAAAGAATAAAGATTATGAACCTTTGATTTGAAGGTCTCGTGGTGGTTTTATAGCTCATGAGTCTTGTCCGTTTGAGAAGAGGAGGGTCTGGAGTGTAATTTTACTTTGATAACATTTAATGAGGTATAAATATTCCTTACATCTATATTAATGTTTGATGGAAATATGGTGAGTCCTTAAAGGACTTTTATACTCCTAAAAGGTGTAGTGAGATTAGAGTCCTAGATGTCAACTATAGTAAGCCTATAGAAGCTAAGTTATTCCCCTAAGTTAGACCCAAAAGAGATTGATCATTCTTTTAGATGTGCCATAGAAGAAATGTCATTCCTATGGGCGTGTCAAGAGAGGATGATCACTTCCTTGGACTTGATAGATGACCAAATCCTAGTATCTTAAGTCTGGAATGTTTGCCGAACACGTGTTATCTTAGACTTGGCTGATTGTCAATTCCAAGTGTCTTGGATCTAGCATGTTTTCCAGATCCACATTATCTTATTCCTTTGGGCATGTCAAGGAAATATGGTTATTCCCTTGGATTTGCTGGATTATCAAGTCCCGAGTGCCTTGGGTCTAGCTTGTTTGCTAGATCCATGTTTTCTAGGACTTGGTTAATAGCAAGTCCAAATGTCGTGGGTTTGATATAGTTGTCAAACTCACGTTACTTTGGACTTCGCTAAATGCCAAGTCTAGGTACCTTGGGTCTAGTATGTTTGGTAGACCCACATTAGCTCATCCTCTTAGACGTGTCTGAGGAAGGATGGTCATTCCCTTGGGTGTGCCAAGGAAGCATGGTCATTTTATTGGACTTTCCAGACTGCTAAGTCTGAGTGCCTTGAGTCTAGCATGTTTGCTAGACCCACATTACTATGGGCTTGGCTAATTGTCATATCCAGGTATCTTGGGTCTGGCATGTTTGCCAGACCCATGTTATCATGGACCTGACTGATTGTCAAGTCCAAATGCCTTGGGTTTGAATTGTTTTCATACCCACTTTACATTGGACTTGGCTAAATATCAAATCCAAGTACCTTGCGTCTAACATGTTCGCCAAACCCACATTATCTCATTCCCTTGGCGTGCTAAGGTAGGACGGTCATTCCTTTGGATTTGACTAACTGCCAAGTCTAAATACCTTGGGTCTGACATGTTTTTTAGGCCCATGTTACCTTGGACTTGATGGGTGGCCAAGTCCAAATATTCTGGGTCTAGTATGTTTGTCAAACCCACGTTATTTTTTACTTGACTGACTTCCAAGTCCAAGTGACTTGGATCTAGTATGTTTGTGAAACTCACGTTACCTTGGAATTGGCTAAATTCCATGTCTACGTACCTTGCATCTAGCATGTTCGTCAGACTCACATTACCTCATTTCCTTGAGCGTGTCAAGGGAGGATGATCATTCTCTTGAATTTGTCGGACTACCAAGTTCGAGTGTCTTGGTTTTGACATATTTGTCAGACCCATGTTACCTTGTACTTGGTTAACTTCCAAGTCCAAGTACCTTGAATCTTGCTTATTTGTTAAACCCGCATTATCTTAGATGGTCATTCTTTTGAGTGTACTTAAGAGATGATGATCATTCATTTGGGCGAGCCTAAGAGAGGATGTACATTCCCCTAGGTGTGCCTAGTACTTAACACACTGCCAAGCCTAATAACGTCTAGGTTTACCTAGCGCCAGACCCAGTGTGCCTGAGACTTGACACATTGTTAAGCCCAACGTGCCTTTGTTGAGGTGTGCTTATTTTCCTGAAAATTTATACTTGTAAATCTTTCTTGATTCAATTTTTTTTTTGTAAAAATATACTGATAAAAACTTGGTTTATTTATGATAACTCACATCACAACTTCATTGAACACAATTTTTTTATGATCATACTGAAGTCAAACTGATACAAACAACAATTTTCAAACTTTGAGAGATCTCGTTCCACTAATTTTCCTTCCCATCTTCATACAAAGAAGCTAGAATTTCCTTGAGCTGCCTATTGTAGACGAAGGGTCGCTCCAATTCCGCCAAGTGACCTGCCCTCTCTATGCAATGCAACGCTGCTTTGCCTTGTAGTAGGCTGCCAGTCAAAGTTTCAATTCCCATTATATATAACAAGTATGGCTAATTAAATCTATTTCTTGCATAGGGAACATTCATATAATTCTTAATTAATTACGTCAAATGTAATACATTTTTGGCAAACACCAACTAAATTGAAGAACCAGTGGAGGAATGAACATACTCTATCAGGTTGCGACATTCTGTCATGTCAAAAATTCTGTCATCCCCTCCCCACAAAAGATGTATCCTCTGCAATTGAAATCATAAAAAAAAGATGAGATTTCTCGTGCTAGCTAATTAGACATTTGAGCCAAAATGGAAATAAATATAAACAATGAAAGGCAACCGAACTTTTGATAATTTCTTCGACAATAATCAACTTTGACCGTCTCATTTGAACATGTGGAAGTATGTGACAAAAATAAAGAGCATCTTCAATCCTGTCTATGGGCATTGCATGTCATTGGTTACAGGTTCAGTCCCATTAAGTGGAGTAAGAATAATCTTAATGTTAATTCCTTTATGACCTGTGTAAAATGAGGGGCAGTGAAGTTTTTGTCTTCTACAATTAACTCCTCCAAAAGTTCGTGTCTCTCCTTCCTGTGGTCGAAGTACATGTCCTGCCACCAATTTCGAAATGTTATAATTTGCAAAAATCAATTAAACGAGCTTAAATTTCACTATTATCCAAGTAGAAAGTTCATAAATTTTTTTTTAAGCATTTATATTTTTATTTCAGAGTATTTATCGTACCAAAATAAAATCAAACACTTTTATTTTTAAAATTTAAAACTTTTTTTTTTATTTATTACAATATTTTATTTAAAGTCAGATAGCTTAATTATCAAAAGATCTCTAAACTCTATTAAAAAGAGTGATTGTTTTGAAAATCCCACAACTTTTGCAACCAATAACACACATATATTTTCTAAATTTTAGAAAAGAAAATATTAACCTAAAATATCTCACAACTTTTGCAACCAATAACACACAACTTAGCCAACGAAGCTTACCTCCAAAATATCTTTGTAGATAAAATTAGGCATCCATGGCAACTTGTAGAAAGCAACGTCCAACAATGTCTTCACACCCTGGACAGTTTCAGGAATCAAGTATTCTGCCCATGACGAGAAGCCGATTCTCTGTAGGCCAGCACGAGAGATGGACTTAGTCAAGGCCATAACTGAACAAGTTATCACCATTGAATCAACCAAATTAGGGTACATCTCAGCCATCTTGAACCCAACCATCCCTCCATAGCTCAATCCAACCAAGGTGCACTTCTCCACGCCAAGTTTCCGGAGACCCTTAGCCATGCACTCTGCTTGAAAATCCGGTGACCGGTCTGATTTATCAGTGATTGAATCTCCAAAAAAGAGAAAATCCGGAACATAAACTGCATACTTGTTCGCCAGAGCTAACACCTGGAATTGCCAAGTCAGAATCCCATCGAAACCAAAACCATGAAGAAACACCACTGCAGATTTTTTCTTGACAGTGGTTTCATCACTCGGGACCCAGAAATTGATGACTGTCCCTGATTCGATCTCTACTACTTGGCGTCTCATCCCAGCTACCTTCATCAGGCCATGCAGCAAGGGCCTGTACAACGACAGAGTGTTCACCATCTCTCCAGCTCTCTCTCTCTAGAAATCTAGGCTCTTTTATAAATTTTAAGCTGAGAAAAGGCCATGGTTGCTTGATCACATGACCGTGCCTTTTAGGGAAGGAACTAGTCGAAATTTCAATTGTTACTCGCTGGTCTGTCGCCTTTCTCCCCATTTTCTTACTTAAATACAGAACGTGCTAGCTGTTTGCCTCCGATGTTGATTGTTTACTGAACAACTTTAGAAAATTCTACAAGTCCAACTTTCAAAGTCAACGACTTCCTTTTCGGTTGAATTTTCTTTTTCCTTCTTTTTTTTCTCAGGCGGGTCGCAGCAATGTAATAAATCGGTATGATTTAACGCTCGTATTCACGCTTGCTTGGAAAGGTTAACGAGCGTTTAGCCACTTAATTATTATTATGCATGTCCTCGTATGATGGATGATTCATATAATGGAGTTTGGAAGCAGTGAAGAAAGAAAGAAAGAAAGAAAGAAAGAAAGAAAGAAAGATGATATTTTTATCGAAAAGGACAAAAAACTCCATTTTAAATGAAATAAATCAAGTGAAAAATATGATGAATGAGCTTTTCTAGTATTCTTATATAGATATTTATAATATTAAGAATGGCATTTCAAATTTAATTTTTCAGTGAAATTAATTTTTTATTAACTTAATTTCTTTTAATTTTCATAATTAATTTTGATATTTTTTATTATTGGCATAAAACTTAATAGTAATTATTTAGTTTAATTCAAAATAAAATTTTCTTATTAACAATCATATAATTATATAAACATGTTAGTATATCATGAGAAAAAATACACAGGAAAATATACTTTCTTTTATTTATCTCTTTGTCTTAATTTTTTAAAAGGTTTAGAAGTTTAGTTGTACATATTTTGGGGGTGTTATTTTTATGTAGAACAAATAAAGATCTTAAAAACTAATTGTATTTAATTCTTTAAACTAGTTAGCTTTAGTCTTTATTTATTTCCATACCCGAAATATTTCTCACAACATGAATTCACAGTTTTACCAACGGAAATATTCCGTCGGTATCTGATTGATAGTACGTCGGTAAATTATTTACCGACTAAATTACCGACGGAATAAGTCCATCGGCTTACCTTTCGTCGGTGATTCCACATTCCGTCGCTATATCGGTCGGCAAAACAAAAAAACCATTTACCGACGGTTTTACAGACGGAATTTCCGTCGGTAAATCCGTTGGTGAGTCATGAAAACACCAACCGAATTTATCCGTCTGGAAATTTGTCGATGGTCGCGGCTACTGTCTAATGCCAACGGATTTAGTCCGTCGGTAAATCCCTTTGTAATTTTTTTTTTGATTTTTTTTATAATTATTTAGAATACATAATATAAAATGATATAAATTATGGTAATAAAAACCAATTATGCAAATAAAATTTATATTAAGCATCAAAAACAAAAAATAAAAGATAAATAATATTCATTACAAAATGAAATTGTTCAAAAAAACATTAAATGAAATTTTAAATGTAAATAATGTTTATCAAAAATTAATATAAAGGAGGATGAGGAGGGGCTGGCTGTTATGCGGCCAACTTGGATTGGGTGCACATGTTCCACCTTGTGCCATGTTGATGAGCATTTGACGAAGCTCTTCATAGGCCGCTCTTTGTTGTATAGATTTTGCTGTGTATTGTTATTTGAGTTGTGTGTACGCCTCTGATAGGTGGCCGCACCTTTGCTGTAAGGCCACGAACTCCTTAGATTGGGAGCTCGATACTGATTGGGAGCTCCCGACGGTTGAAGCAGTACGGGTCGTCTACAAGTTGTCGGCCCTAGTGTTGGAGAGCCTGTAAACCCGATTCTTATCGGGTCCACCTGACGATCCAGCCTCCATCCATAAATCTGGATCGAATTCCGGATGGGTCGAAGGATCGTCCCCGTATATCTCCCTTAACTGATTATTATATGTCTCCTAAAAAAAAAAAAAAAGTAATCATCATATTCAATTCAATAAACATAATAATAACTTACAAAATAAAATGGTTGAATAAACATATCACAAAATGTTGAGCGCGGCTGTCAACGAATTGTTGCACCCCCTTTTGGCGGTCTTGACTTCGCACGTGGGTCTCCATAAACAGCTCCATAGGGCTCGGCTCACGTCCAAGAGACGTAGCCTATAATGAAAAAAATTTATTAACAACAAATTAATTGAACGATATATTTGATTTAAATTAATCTTACCATCTGTTTCGCATATGCAACAAACGGAACGAAGCTGTTAGTGTGCGTTGTCACCGAGCCATGAATTGGCCGATTCCGGTTGCCAGCACCGGACTGTGAGCGTCGTGTGAACCGCTCAGATGTCACGTGCTCAAGATAGTGCGGCCATATATCCTCCGGGATGTATATCGGTTTGAAATCCCTCCAAACCGCAACATCGTTCCAGCCTTGGAACCCCCTATCCCTCGCAGTTTTTTTTTCCTTTTTTTGGGCTTCGTACCAAAAATCACGCAACCTACTTAACGCAATAAAAATTACATTTCGAAACATAAATTTTATTGTAAAAAAAATTGTATTGTTTTCGATGTTACCTAGTTGCCACGTGATTTTCCCACACCCTCCTTACAATATTGTTATGTTCCTCGTTCCAGCAGAATCGATTCTGTGTATAAAAAATAATTTTTAAAAATGTTAATAATTTATTTACAATTATATTAAGAATTTATTAGAAATAAGCTGAAAATTATATATTAACACGAACCTCAAATCTGGAAAACCATGCATTGATTTGAGGCATCCATTCAGGATGCCTGGATATCTGACTCCATTGAAACAATGGAATCTCCATCGACGCTTTAAACGCCGATGATATTACTCGGGCGGCCTCAATGTTTGTGAACCTGAAAAGAATTGAAATTAATTAAATAGTGACTTCATAAATTTGTTTTAAATTTGTTTTTTTTAAAAAAAAAACTAAAACCTTAACAAACTTACATTGAAAGATCGTCCTTCCATTGTGCCTCGTACTTGTGGGTCCATCGATTCCGCTGCGAAGGCACGCCGCTTCTGCGATGTGAAACATCGCTGGAAGAGGCAGCATCAGCTGACGGCGCAAGTGGTGTAGGTGCCTCTTCTTGAGAGGCACCTAAGGAAATATCTTCGTCGCTGCTAGACGAACTAGATGCGACCGTACGTGAAGCTCTGGTTTTCATTCTCTGCATCTAACCAATTTTATATAAATAATTATATAATTCAATTCAAATGTTAAAAAAAATTCGGCAGCACCTCCCCTATACTTGGATACTACCCAAATCCACAAACCTGCAAATATTAACAATAGCCACAACCAATTGACCCAATCTATACTAATTATTCCAACATATTCAATTACTAAATCTAAGATAAATTCAATTTAACAATTAATTCAACAAATTATTCAATAATTATGCAATACAACAATAAAAATATTCAATAAATTAAAAAATATAAAAAAATTAAAAACATATGCAATTACTAATTATTCCAACAAATAATTACTAATTCTAAGGTAAATTCAACATTAACAATATTAATTCAACAAATTATCAATAATTATATATGGCAATACAACAATAAATTATATTCAATAAATTAAAAAAAATATAAACTAACAATTAAAATCAATGGAAATAATTAAACACAAATCATGCAATAATAGAGTAAAATTACTAATTATTCCAACATAGCAATTACTAATTCTAAGTAAATTCAACTTAACAACAAATCAATAAATTAACTAATAACAATTATGCAACACAACAATAAAAAATATTCAAAAAATTCAAAAAAAAAAACCTACATCAAGAAAAGGAACGAAATATACATACCTTAATAATGTGTCCAATTCAAAACTTTATCTACATTACAAAAAAATACACCAAAACAACATAATAACAAAAATAAAATAAAATATAAAAAACCACATACCTTTTACTATGATGAAGATTCACAACAACTAATCTTGCTAGAGATTGAAGGTGAAAGCCTTGAAGGATTGAGAGCAAAAAAATCAAATTTAGAGGGCAGTGGAGGAGAAGAAAAACTTAAGCGAAGCGGCGGGCGCTGGAAGTTATATGGCAGATTTACCTACGAATATTAAAAAATATTATTAATTTTTTAAATCCGTCAGTAACAGGTCAACAATCCATCGGTAAGTTTTGAATTTTGCACCGAATTTTTTAATTACCCTCCAAATTTTTCATGGTCCGTCGGTGATTCCGTCGGTAATCTGACACGGTTAGAGGTGCATTCAATTCACACCGTTTGGAATTCGCGCATTCCATCAGTAAAATTTGCCCACCGATAACTTACCGGCGGACCAATTCCGTCGGTATAAACGTCAATAAATTCGTCGGTATGGATGTCGGTGATTGTAGCATTTCGGTGTAATTATTTTCAAATTGTCTGTGAGATACCGACGGATGTCTGTCCGTCAGTATCGACGTCGGTGATTGTGGCATTTCGGTGTAATTATTTTCGAACTCTCTGTGAGATGTCGACGGACGGCTATCTGTTGGTATGGACGTCGGTGATTGTGGCATTTCGGTGTGATTATTTTTGAACTCTCTGTGAGATGTCAACGGACGGCTGTCTGTCGGTATGGACGTCGATAAAGTCGTCGGTATGGACATTGGTGATTGTGGCATTTCGGTGTAATTATTTTCGAACTCTTTGTGAGATGCCGACGGACGGTTGTCTGTTTGTATTTTCTATTTACCTTCCTGCAAAAAATTCAATGATAAACTGTCCATCGTACAAAACAATAGCAACAGTGCTTAAACAATAAATATATATTTCATGTTACAAAATATATCATCCATAATGTAAATTACATGAAAAAAAGGGTTTTACACAGGGCTTCGTTTTGATAGTTAGTCGGAATTATCTTCTTCATCATCATCAATTGAATAGTCATCACCTTCATCGCAATCTTCAATATGGATATCATCTTCTTCATCGACATTTGTTTGTCCGCTAGAGCTCAAAACAACGTTCAACTCCTCTACGTCAACATCAACAAGACTATCATCGGAAACACGAAAATTTGAATTTTCTTCCAATTCAATCGAAGGAGCAACTCGATATGGTTCAACCAACTCACAAACTTGAAAGACTTCATCCCGCACACTTGTTTCTTCGTTCTCAACTCTTGATCGATCCTTTCTGAATGAAGGGGTGTATGTGTAATAAACTTGTTGACATTGCTTTGCGAAAACAAAGACATCGTTTATGTTGCGGAGTCTAGCTTTTGAGTTGATTTTGACCATACCATGGTGCGTATCAACTCTGATTCCTCTGTCCGTCATGTCATACCAATAGCATTTAAATAAAAACACTGTATTCTGCTCGCTATGATATTGTAGTTCAACAACCTCTTCTAATCTACCATAGTAGTCAACTTCTAGCTCATTACTTATGGATCCTTTAACACAAACATCGCAGTTGTATGTCTTTCTTCCTTGCCCGTATTCTTCAGTATGGAAAACATATCCATTGACAAAATACCCGTTGTAGCACTTAACTTTTCTTTCAGGCCGAGGCTTAGTGAAGACAATGACTTAGACGCACTCCTTCCCATTTGATAAACCTTGTATACATGTAATGTACATCAATAAACGGTAAATGAACGAGAATCTCGTAATGGCATGCATACGTACATAATTTTGCAAGTTAGAATGAGTTTGTGATAGTGCTTACATGTGTTCTGAACCATGTGGCAAATTGTTCATCTTGTAATTGAAAGATCTGGGATCGGTCAGCTGCGAGTTATTGGAGAGCAAATATTGTCGATGTTGCCTGCAAGTGATAATGAGTGTATGATTTACAATATATAATTACAATATTACTGACAAAGTTTAATTAGTATTACACATATATAACTTACTGAATAAATGGTCTCAGCTCATCACAGTTAAATAGAACATAGTTGTGTGCTTGTTTGAATTCTATTTCCGACAAATATCTTCCTCTTACGACATTTTTAGGTGTGGGTCGTCCAGTTTGGAGAATATTGACAAGTTCCCACTGGAAGGCACTTCACCGCCATCATCATGCCGTGGAACGCGATTGATTCTTGTTCTCAGATGAGGTTCGAAATAGTACGAGATAAATGTTGAGATCTCTTCAACAATATAGGCCTCAGATATCGAAGCCTCAACATGCGCCTTGTTCTTAACCTTTTTCTTGAGATTAAACAAGTACCTGCATTGAATTACAATTCAAGTATTTCAATTAAGAAAAACATAGAAAATACTTTTAGATATGAATTCCATTGCAACTGTAATATCTACCGTTCGAATGGGTACATCCATCTATACTGGACCGGTCCTCCAGCTTTTGCCTCGAACGGTAGATGTATAGGGAGATGCTCCATTGAGTCAAAAAATGAAGGAGGGAATATCATCTCAAGTTTGCATAGTGTCTCGATGATATTCGTTTGAAGCCTCTCAATGTGCTCAACATTCAACTTGCTGGAGCATATATCTCTGAAGAAATGACTGATCTCCGTCAGTGCATCCCATATTCCCTTTGGCAACAAATCACGAAAAGCTAATGGGATGAGTGTTTGCATAAACACGTGGCAGTCATGACTCTTCATTCCATACAATCTGCAGTCCTCTATGTTAACAAGCCTTGATATGTTCGATGCATGTCCATCCGGAAAACGCAGACTCTTAAGCCATTTGTAGACTAGCAGTTGTGTGTTTTTCTCTAACACGAAGCTTGCCCTTGGTTTTGCAACCCATGACTCCTCATAAACCAACTCCATATTTTTACGGTTACAGTATAAAGCTATATCCAATCTAGCCTTGATGTTGTCCTTTGTCTTCCCCTTCACATCCATGACGGTGTTGAAAATATTCTCAAACACGTTCTTTTCGATGTGCATGACGTCAAGGTTATGGCGGAGAAGATTGGTCTTCCAATAAGGAAGCTCCCAAAAGATACTTCGCTTTACCCAATTATGGGTCAAACCAAAACCAGGAAACTTTTGCTTACCTGATTGAAGGCCAAACACAATGTCACCGTACTCTGATACAACATGATGCAATTCTTCACCAGAAAGACGCGGGGATGCAACATCTTTTTCAACTCTACCAACAAAGAAATCTTTTTGTTCTTTCTGAACCTGTGATTAAGTGGCAAGAAGCGACGGTGACAGTCAAAAAAAGAAGCTTTACCTCCGTTTGCTAGCGTGAATGCCTTGTTGTTTTCCATGCAGTATGGACATGCGAGTTTCCCATGTGTGCTCCAACCAGAAAGCATTCCATAAGCTGGAAAATCATTGATAGTCCACATCAAAGCCGCCCTCATAAGGAAATTTTGTTTCCTCGATATATCATAAGTCAGAGCTCCGGAGGACCACAACTGCGCCAGCTCATCAATCAACGGTCGAAGACAAACATCTATATTCCGCCCCGGGCTGCTTGGACCGGGTATGACAGTAGATAAAAACATGAACTCCGGCCTCATACACATTCCCGGTGGCAAGTTATAAACTGTGAGTATGACCGGCCAACAAGAATAGGGAGCAGCAAATGACCCAAATGGGTTGAATCCGTCTGTACACAACCCAAGACGACATTCCTTGATTCAGCTGAAAAGTCAGGATGCACACTGTTAAAGCGTTTCCACGCTTCGCCGTCAGAAGGATGCACCATCACACCATCAACCGCATCATGTGTTTGGTGCCATGTCATGTGCTCAGCAGTCCTTGGACATGAATAACCTCTGCAGTCTAGGTGTGATCGGGAAATATCTAAGTTTTTTATACGCCACTAGAGTCTTTCCCCTGCCAGTTCTGGGTTTGTAACGGAATGCCCGCATGTCATGCACTCGGTCATCTCAGCATTTTCAAGGTAGTATAACATGCAGAAGTTAGGGCACATGTCAATTTTCTGGTATCCTAAAACGAGGGGTTTCATCATGGACTTCGCAACATAGAAGTTCTCTTTCAGCCTGTTCCCTTCAGGTAAAATGCTTCTTGCCCAATCAATAATTTTGTCATACCCGGCCTCACTCAGCCCGTGATCTGACTTGATGGTGAACACCTGTGCCACGGCTGGCAATTTACTGTGGTTTGTGCAGCCATCCCATAATGGTTCATCAGAATCTTTCAACAAATCAAAAAACCTAGCTGCCTCTGCATTAGGTTCTTCTTCTACGATTGGACATTGACTGACATTACCTTGATTCATTCTCATTACATCCATAACCATGTTTCTGTAAGGATTAGTGTTGTCATTTATCGCTTCATGCACGTTGCTAGCACTAGAAGTTAACCCAACCACCGTTTCTCCCATTCTCCTATTACTAACAAATACCTCTTCATGTGCATACCAACACTCGTAATCCTCCACAAACCCTTTGTGTAGAAGATGCATCATTACAACATCTAGATGCATATACTTTTTATTTTGACACTTCCTGCATGGACACCTAATACCGCCTCTAGTAAAATTTCTGGGAATAGATGTTGCAAAATTAATAAAACCCTGAACCCCGTTACAATAATCCATCCTCCGCAATCCTTGGGGTGAATCTAGATACATCCATGAACGATCATCCATGACTTCTATCGAACCTCTATAAAATTATGATGACATCATGTATATTAATTAACTAAGTTAGGTAAATAAACTTGTAAATATATTACTTTACCTCGAGATTATCCAACAAACCAATCACAACTTCTCATAAATATTAAATATTCATTATCATTTATCAACGTCCATACAAATTAATATATATATATATATATATAAATTAACAGAAATTACCACTCTGCAATACCATCGATAAAACTTAAAAAGGACCCATTGAGCAAGCTATTAATTATTTCAAAACATAACATGTAATTCGGTAATTTCACAAAGTTTTAACAATTTACAAACAAATACAATCTTACAAAATCTAAAACAAACCATAACAAGTATAAAATTATACATTCATAAACTACAAGTTTATTTGAGAAATAACAATAAAACATGTACATCTACTAATAAAAATACATATACTAAAAAAACAATAAAATTTACATTTAAATGTTAAAATTTAAAAAGATAGAATTACTTACAAAAATTGATAAAATCCGTCAGTAAATCAGAACACGGATGTTGTGACCCAAAACTTCAAGAAATACAACTGCTGATATGAGAAAGATTTTTGTTTGGGGGCGGGGGGGGCTGGTTATTTGCAGATGGGGAGACTTAGGATTAGGAAGAAGAAGGAGAAATGGGGGAGGAGAGTGTCGGCAGGGCGGCCATATATTCACTTTTTTCCGACGGAATAACATCGTCGGTGACTCCGTCGGTAATTGTGATGGGGAATCGACACGTCACCGCACGGACCTGCTTTTCAAATCCCTCGGTGATTCCGTCAGTATTTTTGACGGTGCACATGTCATGTCACCTGTACGGATCTGGCATTCGAATCCGTTAGTGATTCCGTCGGTATTTTTTACGGTGAATCGATCACGTCACCCGTACGGGTCCCAGGTTTTGAATCCGTCGGTGATTCTGTTGGAAAAACCACTCGCCAAAACCTCTGCCTCAGGTACCCGCCTTTTTTTTATTAATTCTGAACTTTACGTCCGTAATTCGGTCGGTAATTACCGACGATTGTATTCCGTTGGTAATTACCGATTGAATTACAAACGAAAATATTCCGTCTGTAATTTCGACCGAAAAATACTGACAGAAATATTTTGTCGGGGATTTCGTTGGTATTTAGCGAGTTTCTAGTAATGTCTAAGGTTTATAATATATATGCCAAGTTGTTAGCAACTAGTTGAGACTGGTATATTTAATTTCTTTACACCCATCTATTAAGCAAACGAGCAGATTTGAAGTTAAGTAAATTACAACATCCTAACGTTAGCTTCGACGATTGAGGAATTTTTTTCTCCTAGACTTTGAGTTTAATATGTCCTTAAAAAAATTGAAGATTTGTATGCATCTGGACTCACTCCAAGAAGGTATAGAGAATCTCCTCCAAATCTTTATGTGGGCCCAAGATGGAAATAAATATCCATGGCATCAAATCACATATGATAAAATGTATATTAAAAAAGGAACGTTATCACCATAACTGTATTAAAAATAAAGGTCCATGCAAATTAGGTCGTATTGATACGTACATTCATCACATGCATTTTGTTTTCTTGCTGTTAAAATTATGCAGTAGCTTGTTGGTTTGCAAGTAGGATCTTGAATATCCCACGTTGGTAGAGACACGAAATTATTTAATTGATAGGATATCTGACACAAAATCTTGCTTTCGTGTTTAAAACTGAATTGAGAATTATTTAATTGAAATAATAAAAAGAAAAATGTTAATATCTAAATCATTAAAAGAAAAATGTTAATATCTAAATCATAGTTTTGAAACTCGGCTCGGCCGACCAGAGTTAGAGCTAAGTTGGGCTAAAGAAAAAACCTAGCTGACCCGGTAAAATCCGGTCAAAATTTTAGTTGCAATTTATTGACTTTTATTTTATTTTTTTTTATTAAAATAACATCGTTTTGATTTTTAAAAAAAATTAACCCAAACAGCTTGGTGACCCGGTCAAAACCCGGAACCAGAGCCCTGGACCGGGTCTAAAAACTATGAATTAAATAAATAAAAAAATTAATTTAAATTTTTTGGTTCAAATTTGATTTTTTTTATTTTAAATTAATTTTTTTTATTATTTTTAGATCATTTGAATTTAAGATTGTTAAAAATAAATTTTAAAAAATAAAAGATATTAACTTAATATATTTTTAAATAAAAAAACTTTTAAAAATAACATCAACCGTACACTTATTATTACTGGAAAATGTAACATGCGCATGACATGTCTCCTGCAGCTAATGCGCTGGGCGTCAACGCGGATTTGGAAGAGGACGAATCTCCTACTCTTCCCGCCATGACTGTGCCTCGCAAGAGTTGACCAAAGAGTTTGTATAAAAAGATAACGTAAAAAACAATAAATTAGATCTAAGATCATTTGTAATTAAAGCATTAAAAAAAAGAAATAAATCTATAAAATTAAAGAATTAAATAATGTATTTAAAGCATTAAAGTAGCAATGAGTGGTCCTCCTCCAATGCCGCCGCACATGACCTCCACTCCTAACGGAGCAACTTGGTAGGAATTCGAGCCAAAGCTGCGTTGTGTCATAAAGTTTAGCTTTAACTGTTGCTAATTTTAAATCAATTAAAATAATATTTTTTTTATTATTAAAAATTATTTTTGAAACATGTATATTAAAATGATATAAAAAAATTAACAATATATTAATTTAAAATAAAAAATAAAAAAATTAATTATTTTTAAAAATACTTTTAAACACACACACACATATATATATATATATATATATATAAAGAGAGAAAAAGAGAGAGGAAAGTAATGAATATACCATATTATCAATAACTCTAAAATATATAGCAAAATACTGTAGCTTTCATCTCATGTTTTTTTTATTTGCTTTTCTTCTTCTTTTTTACATGTTTTTTTTTATTTTTAAATTTAACTTTTTTTTCTTTTATTTTTGTTTTTTTAATTTTTTTTAAATTATCTTAGTTAATTTTTTAAAATATTAAATTGGTTAAAAATTTAACTATATAATTTAAAAAAAAAACATTATGAACTGTTATAATATTATTTTATATGATTTTTTTTTCAAACTAGTACATTATTTATTGTGTATTAACTATTTGCAAGATTAGATGCGGCGCATGAAATATATGTGCGACGAAGAACTCGTGCATTTATTACGTGTAACCACTATTTATTTTTGTGCTAGAATGGGAATTATTATTCCCCAACTATATTAGTTGAAAAATAAATTTGCTCAACAGTACTAACGTGGAAAAAAACTACAAAGTTGCCGCAAATTAAATGATTTGGCTTGTCTTCATATGGTGTGGTCCTGCTTGAAGTATAGCACTTATTATAAATTCACTAACTCAATTATGAATAGTCGGACTAAACACTTGAGGGTCTAGTACATTGGTCAACTGTAAGGCTTGCTTTTATGAAAGTCCTGGGTTCGATCCTCAAGAGTACCAGCTTGTCACCCCTACGGTGTCTTACCTGACTACTGGGCTTACAGGATGTTCAATAGGTCCTGGGATTAGTTGTGGTGCGCATAAACTGGTCCGGACATCCAGAGTCATTAAAAAAAAAAAATAGTCGGACTAACCTTCCAACAAGGGCAGTCCCGAAACCAGAAATGGAAGGGCGTTACAAAATAAATAAATAAAACTGAAATCTCTTAGGTTCTCAAAAATAATTTATTTTTATCATGTGGGCCGTAGCAAACGTGGGCCTTGTATAGAACAAGGTAAGGGCTTTTTTCATCCGTAATCTCAATTCAGAAATCAGAATCAAGAACGGAAGCAGGACAAAAAAAAAATGATTCAAGTTCATGTGTTTTTAGGGTTGTGTGATCATGCTTAGAATTGTTGGGCCTAAGCTATCGATAGGCCCAATAAACTCCTTGAATATTAAAGCCAGGATGATGTTTGGTGCAAGCTACCTGTTTGATAAAATGTCACTAAGAAGATTGGATTTCAGCTAACTATTAAGCTTTTTAAGCTTAGGTCGTCGATCGGTTGATCCAAGCTAAAGCGCCACTCATTTCAACCAGGCTTGAGATTAGTATTTGAAGTTCCGGCCCAAGCCCAAGTCTGAACATATTTTCTTCCACTATTTTTTTCCAATATTTTTTTCCAATATTTTTTTCCAAGGTGATAGATATATTGTATCTATGTTGTCCTCTAGTACACTGAATATATATATATATATATATGAATTAATTAGGAACGGATCAAGGAGGAGTTTTAAGACATGCATGAAATAACAATAAATTATACTTTTGCCGCTAAAAATTATTGTATGATTTTTACTATTCTGTTATAAAAGTTAATATTTGGATTATTTAATATATTCCAATTTTGGAAAAATGTATTGTTTCCTGTTGTGTTTGTAGCAAATAATCAATTTCCAACATGCAACCAATTTGTATGAATTTCCAAAGTCTTTATCAATTTAATTTAAATTGATAAGGATTAAAATTATTTATATGGAATTAAGGATGATAATTTAATTTAAAATTGATGAGCATTAACCCTTGTTAAATGAATGAGTTCTTTTTACATAGTTACTTTAGCTATAATGAATAATGAACATGATATTATCAAACCTAATTTGAAACTTGAATCTAATCTAACCCCGGGAGTGTGTGTATTTTTTTGAATTTAATAGAATATATTTATACTTCAAATATTTGATATTATTTTATTTTATTTTTAATAATAAATAATGCTAAAACATAGATATATATAAATATAAAAATACGTGAAGCTCGATAAAAATATTTAACTTTTTTACTTGATGGTAACAAATATGATATAAATATAGAAAAATCTAACTCATGAGTACATGTTATAATCCCTAGTATGATTTTTTTGTTGGGTTGACGTGGAAAATAATTTACACCCTGTTATTAATGATTGAGAAACATTAATTATTATTTTAATCTAACAAGAAAAACCATAGAAAAGTTACCTCCACGATATTTCTAGAAGAATCCGGATCCACTCAAGTTTCCAAGCCTTATAACTATAGTTTTAAAACCCGGACCGGCCCGACGGGTCGACCCGGGCCTGGGACCGGTCCGGGTGAAGGCAAAAACCCGCTTGGAAATTGGTCCGGTGAAACCCGGTCGACCTGGGACCCGGTCCACCCGGTCAAACCCGGGTGAGACCCGGTCAATTTTTTTTAATATTAACAGTCATTAAACAACGTCGTTTTGGCCTTTTAAAAGGCCAAAACGCTGAAGAGTTAAGACTAGAACAGAAGAAGAACGAAGCAATATTGGGGACAATTGCAATTTGTAAACCTAATTAACTCAACTCTTTAAAACCCAGCTGAGAAGGAGAGAAGCTGAGGATGTCTGGACTATTGATCGTTGTTGTTTCTCTGCGATCAATAGTCAAGACTCAAGAAGATCAATAGTCAAGAGACTCAAGAAGGAGAGAAGCTGAGGATGTGTGGACTTTTGTGTTCTTGATGCGTAATAACAAGAAGAGTGGCCTCCATCATCAGAGATTAGACACAGAGAAAAGAAAGGAAGCGAAAGGGGCTGGAGGAGGTTTATTTCAATTTCAAGAACATTATCACGTGAAGAGTAAAGAAGGTGATATATATATATATAAAAGGGGGTCATTCTTCCTTCTTCCTTCTTCCTTCTTCCCAGCTTCTTGATGATAAGTTAATATATTGTCAGATCTTGCAGCAACTGGGATAATGGCGCGTAGAAATTCTATAATAATCGCTCATTAATTGGTTGAGAAAATTGTCTCACAGGGCAGGAAGGATAGCCAGTGGCTATTTCAAATTCGGAACCGCCAATTATTCTTGTTACTAGGCATCAAGAACACAATAGCTGTTTTTGTTTTTGTTGACCCGGATTAACCCGGGTCAACCCATCTGATCCGTAATCCGATCACTTGGCCGGGTCGATGACCGGGTCGGGTTTTAAAACTATGTTTTAACAAATCAACAGAAATGTTTGTCAAGTATTTGGCTTAGAATATTTTCAATTATCTATATATCTCTTTCACAATTACATCCCTTGGCCACATGTCACACTAGTAATAGGTCTTATCATTTCATTAAATTAAAATAATATATATATATATTTTAAATTATTTTTGAAATCAGTACATTAAAATAATAAAAGAAAACACCAAATAAATATTAATTTAAAATAAAAAAAAATTATTGAAAAAAAAAATTTAACTCAAATGGATGACAATATAATTTGAAATATTTATTCTAAAGTAGTAGATAGTTGGCAAGTACATTCAACTTGGAATACTTTTCGTAAATAATCTAAAATAAAAGATGGCAAGCACATTTATCATGCTACTTACACATCACATTTTACATGGATTTAAGGCGAATGAATAATAACCTTGAACCTCAAGGTGAAAGAGAATCTTCTTTACTAGAGAACTTCGTCTTCTCTTCATTTTCTATGTAACCAAACACAGCCTTACAAGTTCTTCACTTCCTATCAACCTTGAAAAATCATTTATTGTTCACATTTTCAGCAACGTCATCGTATTGTAACATGTTAGTCTTCACATGGCCTCCTAGTGACTCGTGAACAAATCATAAACCAGTTCCATATTTCAAGACTTTTGGATGGGATATTAAATATGTAAAGTGGGGCATCAGCCCCCCTATATTATAAGATAATAGCAACGGCTAGGTTTAACTAACTTCGTCAATCTAAATAATAGTCTTTTTACAATTTTAAAATTAACTTAAATGATTAGGTATTAAATTTGTTTTTAAATAATTACGAGTTCGAATTTCTTTAAAATTATTAGAAATTTATATAATTTTTAATTTAATTTAAAGATTCATAAAATTAATCAAAACAAACAAAGTGACACTCGTATTAATAATAATAAAGCTCACTGTCTCAGTCCCAGATACTGATAAACCTGTCGTTGCTTCCTGTATTTTCCACTTAGAAATGATGTTAATATCTCACCAATCACAGGAACACTTATGATCGAAGATTTCTGGGAAAGCTAGGAATCAAGCAAGCTAGGAAAGTCCAAAAGTTAATGCGCAAGGCACGTTCATCGTGTAGAAAAAACAGAATCAGACACAGATGCTTTATGTCAATCATCATTCTTGAGAAATAGCTTGGAAATTTCGCAATTGCAAGCGATACCTCGTTTGTAGCTCAAGTTTCATGCATAGTTCTATACTACGAATCTACAAATTAGCCATAATTTCACAGATCATTCACACTGTGAAAATCCTGCTTGATAATGAAAGAAAGGGAGAACTAAATCAAACTCATTGGTGATGGGAAAACAAATTGCCATCTCGTCCAGTTGAAAGCTTAAACCAAAAGCATGAGAAAATATGGTAACACTACTTAGCAACGGAAGACATGGAAAACATAAAAAGATAATTGAGGAGAATTAAAGCACGAAATTATATTTAAATTGGGAATTTCTTTTTCTGATGATAAAAGGGGACATGAAATAAGCACAAGATTAAAAAAAAATACCTCACGAAGCAATCAGTACTTTGATGAAACTAAATCTCATTTCATGATCTTCACCGACAACACAGAATTCAAATCCAGAAAGTCTAGCTAGCTATGCAACATTACAAAGACTCGAACTGCCTTGTGGCGGTAAGATTTGGTCACAGATGGACAAGAAATTCTGAAAGCAAAGAAGCATTGGGAGACCATGAGCAAAAACTGAGGCTCCCTGTATGTTCCCTCAACTTCTTGTGCTTAACAATTAAACTAAAAATTCGATCCAAAGAACAGAGAGATTCATATTCATGTTTGACAAATTCCTTCATAATAATGGACTGGTGTCTTTAAATTATGTTGAAAGCTACAATTTCTTCTATATGTGTATCTTAAATTCTAAGAAAAAGGAGGAAGAAAAGACTAAATGAACAAGTTCGTCTAAACATGGATTTTATATGCCTTTAAGAAAACTAAAGACTTCATAATGATTTGAATACATTCAGAATAAAATCCATCAGAGCAGTAAAGTACACTGACACTAGAGAAGAGGTTCGGCATTAATAAAACCCAAGATACTAGAGCAAATAGGAGAGACACTATGACTCTCAAAACCAAATCACACATGACCTAACCCGATAAATTAACAAAGGAAAAAAAGATAGCAGAGTAATTGCCCAGTCTATCAAGGACACTTCTCCAAATTAAGAATCTATAACCAAATTGTAGCAAGCTACATGACTATCTGCACTGGATACTTGTCAATGCAATCCTCCCATGGATTGCTAGTAGATGGCTTTACATACCTCAGAGCCTCCCAAACCGCACTGTTGCACTTGAAACCACTGCCAAAAGCAATCTGCCACACCCGGTTCCCCCTCCGCACTCTTCCCTTTGCCTCGGTGTAAGCCAACTCGTACCAGATTGAGCTTGATGAAGTGTTGCCAAACCGATGAAGAGTCATCCTGGAAGCTTCAACGTGAATAGGCAAAAGCTGCAGATTCTTCTCAAGCTCATCAATCACGGCTCTCCCTCCAGCATGAATACAGAAATGATCGAAGGCAAGCTTAAAATCTGGGATATAGGGCTTCACTTTTGCATTGAACAATTTCTTAGCAACTAAAGTTGAGAAGAACAAAAGTTGCTCACTAATCGGAAGAACCAAAGGACCCAAGGTTGTAATATTAGTCTTAAGTGCACCACCAGCAATTGCCATGAGATCTTTTGATAAAGAAACCCCTGTTTTCCCAGCATCATCCTGCTCCTGATAAACACACTTGAACGCCTTATCATCAGCTCCTTTATGGGTTCTAACCACATGAACAAGCTTATACTTTGCTCTTCTCCTGTCTTTAGCTTTATTCGACAATAAAACAGCAGAACCCCCGACTCTAAACAAGCAATTAGGTATCAGCATTGACTTCTTGTTCCCAAAATACCAGTTCTGTGTAATGTTCTCAGTACTCACGACAACAGCATAAGTATTCCTATGGATTTGCAACATATCTTTAGCAAGGTCGACAGCAATAACCCCAGCACTACAGCCCATACCCCCAAGATTAAAGGTCCTACTATTCCCTCTCAATTTATACTTGTTAACAATCATTGCAGACAATGATGGTGTAGGATTAAACAAACTACAATTTACAACAAGGACACCAATATCTTTAGGCTTGATATTAGTGTTTGCAAATAAAATATCCAGGGCACCAAACATCACCTGCTCTGCCTCTTCTCTTGCTGCTGCCATTGATGGTCTTGGTGGAATATAATGCATAGCTTCAGGAACATAAGTTTCTTCACCAAGGCCTGATCTTTCCAAAATCCTCCTTTGAAATTCCAATGAAGAATCATCAAAATCACCAGTCAGCTTTGAATGCTCCATGAACTGTTCATATTTGACTTGCAACTTTGCTGGAGGCTTATAACAAGCATAATCAACAAGATAAACGGATCTGGGCCTGGTCACGATATAAACCGTGGCTCCAAAGACCAGAAAAACAGAACAAATAATGACACTAACAAGATTATATTGAAGGTGAAGCCAAAGCTGGTGAATGTCATTTGGGTTCAATTGAGAAGCTTGAAAAATAACAAAAGCTATTAAAGGGACAAAACACAGAGTCAACAAATGAGTTATCAAATAATGATAACCCAACTTGACATACTTAAGATTCACACTTTGCAAGAAATCAGGCAATCTTCTTGATTGTCGGATCTGGACTCCATTGGTGGTGGTGGATTCGGTTTCAGGGGGGTTGTTCATATTGTCTTCCCTATATTTTCAAGGCTTTCAAGACGGGTTCCTTTTGGCTTATGGAGTGGTGGTAAGAGAAACGGTGTTGTTGACTATCTATGGTTTGCATATAAGAGATTAATGTAAGTTTAAAATACGGATCTGATGAAACGATAAAGAAAAAGAAATGAAGGTGGGTGAGTTTAGAAGGGTTTGATACCACGACCCAGACCCAGAAACAATGATTAAAGACAACCTATATTTTGAGTAGATAACTGGTGATGACGACGACGATGATACATGAAATCTTCAATCGTTACTTGTCTGTGTCTTTTTAGTTCTTGTTTCATCCATCTTACATTTGTAGAGGGATATTAAAATAAATAAATAAAAAAATGCTGTGTAATGATTTTGGTCAAGATAGGAGGAAGAGAGAGGGAATGGAAAAGATAACAAGGGCATGACAAGAAGGTTATGTTTTTCAATGATAAATGATAAAAAGGAATTATTTTTTAAAATAATTTTTATTTGAAAATATATTTAAATATTATTTTTTATTTTTTAAAATTTAATTTTAATATTAGCATATTAAAATAATTAAAAATTAAAAAATATATTTTAAAAAAAAACAACATACGATCAACCATATTCTCAAATATAATTAAAACATAATTTTATGGAATAAGATTGCTATATAAATTTTAATTTTTATTATTAAATATTTTTTGTTCAAGCATTATGGTCTTATAAGAGATTTACAAATAAATCCAAAAATCAACTTAAACAAGGAAACTTCAAAGTAAAATAAAAATAATCTTAACAAACTAGAAAAATAAAATTCTTAAGCTTAATATTTAATTTACTAAACTAAATAGAAATAAATAAAAATAATCAAGGAAAAAATAATTTTTCTTAAAAACCTTATGCATTGATCTTCTCGAGTTGAAAAAAACTTGCATGGAGTGTAAATTACTCTTGCTTCGATCTTGTGGATATATATTCAAGACTCTCCAACCCTTTTTTCTTCTTCTTTTGTTGCATGTTTATAATAATTTTTAATATAAACTTGAGTCCTTTCTTGTTAAATGAGAAACATCATTTGACAAATAATTTCTCTTCCACAAACTTTTAGAGTAATGAATTGCAAACCTTGAATTTTCTTTATCAACATGTGTTGAATCTATATAACCCTAGATAAATCTAACTTTGTGATAACAAAAATTTCTAATCAAATGGATTAATACAAATTAAATTAACAATTTTATTTTTTTGGTACCTTCCATGTTATTTTTACATTAAACCTCTAACTTATAAATAAGAACATTGTTGATGGTACCATCACTATCATTACTATCACTGATTCTGCAATCACTATCAAAATAATCATAGAATAAACATCATAAATTGGTTGTAATATGCATAACTTTTAGAATACAATTCTAAAATAATGCCTTTTGGGTAATACAAAAATCAAGATAATTTTTTATGAAATATAAACAACGTAGACAATAAAATTAATTGACTCCAGATTTACATAACATGCTTAATTAAACAATCCAAAGACATAATAAAATTTAAAAGACAATAATATTTAGAGTTTTATCTTAATTGATATAGATTTCAATATTGATTCACAATATTAACAAAAGAAATACAAGGTAATGATATTGAACTCTTAGAAACATGATTACAGGTCCAGAATAGAACATCAAATTTATGATGCATATCAGTTTAACATCCCTAGTGTGAGAGGATCCTAACAATTAAATCATTTTATCATTTTAGAATGTAACATAACAAATTCATAAATTGTGTGCGCATGAGTGCGTTTAACTCATAACAATTTTAATATCGTCATTTTCAACCCACGTATAATTCAATATCCTGGCAATTGGATATACTAATGACAATAACCCTTTTTGGTTAACTAGTCTAATAAATTATCCTGACCATTTGAACACAGATGTCACTGGCCTTTTTTTCGACTAGCTAGTCTAATTTCATCTTTTTTATTTCATGTTCATATCACAATTAATAAATAAATAATATGCATATAAATAAATTTTAGTTATACAATTTATCCAACCTCTTTAGAAACCCACATTGGCCATAAGTCTTAGTTAAAAGTGATTTATCCAATTTCTTATTTTTTTTCTTGTAATTTAATCCTAATCTTCACATTAAATCCTTCAATTTATGCCATTAAACATACATGTTATTATGTTAATTAAATAAATCAATCCCATATCCCTACTCAAAACTTTGGTTGACACATGTATAAGGGAAAGATACCAAAATTTCTTCAAATTTCCATAATTCACCCATTATTAAGTCATTTTGCCTCTAAACCAACACAATAATTCAAGAACAATAAACTCAATTATTTTTATCCTTTTTGGCCAAAACTTTTATTTAATAGGTTCACAAGTTTCTTTTCAATTTTTATGCAATTTTTCTTTATGTGCCTTTATCAAATATAATTCATAACTTAACTATCACTAATCTTTCTATCATTACGGACAAAACTCGTCCTCTCCCCATTATTATTTTATTGGTCGAACCTTGGTCCTAAAGACCCATAGGTTCCGTTTTGAATTTCATCAAATTTTTAAGTTTAATCATACTTATTTCACATTCCTAGCATAAACTTATCCACCTTAAAGTACAAAAATCAATCCCTCATTTTCATCTCCATTTGGTGGAACATAAAGGTTTTTCAAGAGGGAAACTTTCCATTCAATTTCTCTTTAAATTGAACCGACCCATTCATTTTCCATTTAATTAATCTATTTCCTCACACAATTAACTTAATTCAATACAAGAATCAAACAAAATTCCATCCCCTCTATCTCTCTCTTTTGGCAGAATATCTAGGTTTCAAAAAGGGTGGAATTTTGACACAATCAAATGATTGATGTCTTTTTTCAAGTATAGAATTGTCAAAGTAATAAATAATCCAACAAGACTATGGTTGATCTATAAGAAGGTTAATTATAAAAAAACCATAAATAATAAAAGAAATAAAGTTGAAGAGAAATTTGAGATGTAATATTAATATAAAGATTAAATGAAGATAGATCAATTGTCAAGGTTAGAGGATCTACTAATGGTATTTCAAATAAGTATAATCCAAACTTTTTTTATTACTCAACGGAAAGCCACATACAAAGGAGGTTCCAATCAGATGATTTATAATTGATAACTTATTTTAAGTTATTAACATTATCATATTAATTATCTTATTTGAGTAACGCCAATACATGTATATATTGTCAAGTATTCGAGGTGTTAACTTATGTAAAAAAAAAAAATCAAGTTTCTTTCATAGCACAAGTGTCAGTTATCCATAACTGGCTATGAAAGAATCAAGTATTTTTTGCACCAAGGATTGTACACTACAAGTCTAGACTCACCACTTAACAAGCAGGGTATTAAGATTGAGTAAGATAGCAATTATAAAATATATTAATAGCAAAATTTCTTGAATATAAACATTAAAGTCCATGTTGAGTTTGTATTATGTTTATTCTTATACCATTAGTGCAACCTTTTTACCTTGACAAAAATAAATTTAACTAAACATAATGAAGAACAAAAACATAAATAAACAAGATAAGAACATATTTATGATACAAATTAACTTAGTAAAGGAAATAATAAGCATAAATAAGAGGTTAATGAGAATATAACATGAAATAAAACTTGAAAATCACAAAAATACAAAGATGTTTTAAGATTGTGATCTTGAATTGAAAACCAAGATGTCTTAATGTATGACAAATACCTCCTTTTATAAGTTAAAATTTAGAACTATTGATTTGGTGATTAAATAAAAACTTATTGATAACATCATAATTTAAACAGATGATCTTCATGCAAATTATGAGTATTTGTCTCATCTTTCTAAAAAAAAAAATGGGCTCATTTGCACTTCTAGAACTCAAGATATAGAAACACGTAACAATGTCTAGTCTACAAGACAGATTCAGACTTCTTTTTTGTTGCCAAGATTTGAACTTCAAAATGACAGTATTAAATCTTGGACTCTTATGAACGTTTAGAACTATGTCTTAGATTTCTATCAAACTAAATGAAACCTAAACCCAAGGTCCATAACTCTAATTATGACTCGAAAACTAAATGGTGTTCTAGTTTGAATCGAACCAGCACAACTAGAATTTCTTCTCTAAACTTACCCCTCTATTTGTCTCCCTAATCTTAATAGTTAAACACATAAATCAATCATTTGAATTGTGAGATATTTTTATTTTGCGAACCTATATTTAAAACGATCATTTACCATAAATTAAAGATATCTTATATTATCAGACTTGTTATTATAAAACGTGCTTAAGTTAGGGAATTTAATGATACTTCAAATGCAATATGATGATGTAAAACCTTAATAAAAATGCAATTTTAATTACTTATCACACCCCCAACCATGTTATTATTAGTTTCTAGTAATTAAAGTTTTAAAATAGAAAAACAATTTACAGAAACCAAAACCAAGGTATTTATCATTTTACTTTCACTAATCTATTCAAATAAACAAAATTTCATTAGATTTATGTGTTTTTCATATACCTCTTAAGCAAGATATAAATAAACATTTTTCTTATGCTCAATACATCAACACATAGACATGGGGCTTTGCTTCAAAGAAAACAAAATTTATTCTAATGTTTTTTCTAAGGTTAAATTTCTTGGGTTGACGAATATATATTAATTTTCTCTTTTTTTTTAATAAAATAACTTAAAACACAATACGTCCTTAACCTATGTAGTGAGCTTTAGGCTAATGACTCCCAAACTAGTTGCTCTTAGAGCATTGGGTGTTGAGACACCCTTATAAGCTTAGTAACTCGGGTTGCAGATACTTAAATGTAGATAGTGCAATGTTTGATTTTCTTAAGCTTTCTCCTAAACCCATGTAAGAAGCATTGGGCCAATAGCTCCCAATTCATTTGACTTTAAGGTATTAGGTGTTAAGACACCTCTTCAGGCTTAATTGCTTAGGTTAGTGAGGCTATGAAACCAAACTTATTTATGTTTTTATTTATTAATTAATTAATTTTATTATCATTTTTTTCTTTAAATATTTATAATTTCCCTTTTCCTTTGTTGCTACTTGTAACAATATAGCACAAATAATGTAATAATTCAATATGCAACCCACAATCATATGTTAAAGTGTGTGTGTGTGTGTTTGTGTGTGAAAATGATGGTTCACGAATACTTACTAAATAAATATATGAGTAGAATTAAATGATAACAATATGAGAGTTTGTAAACTTGAATAATTAAAAAAGAAGCGTATGATAAAACCTTGTTATAAATTTTGCAAACATTCATTGAAAAATATTTACTAGGATGTGTCTCAAGAGTTAATAAAATTTATTTTTTATTTTGTCATCTTAACAATAACAGTTATGTCAAATGGTTTTAATAAAAAAAAAAAATGGTTTATATACCCTTACTCAACAAAAATGAAATTGTCCTTAATTTTAATAATAAAAAAGATAGAGTACATAGAATGGATTTCAAAACTATGTTTTTAACTATCCAACCAACTCCTTAAGGTTAATGTTTCGTAGCTCTTAAGAATTGAGTTTGTCCCTTTTTAGTTGATACACCTCATCCGCATCTTAAGTTGGATTTTATTTTGTTTGACAACAAATGTATTGTCTCACTCAAGACTATGTCTCCAGGGCATGCAAAAGGACAAGTAACAAGATAATAATAATAATACAAAAAAATTAATAGTTGAAATATGATGGAATACAAGAACCTCAATTCATAGTTTTATTGTTGTTGATAAAATATTATTATGATATAATTTGTTAAGAGGTTTATATCTTTTTAAATAAATTTAAAAATTAATCTAAATAAACTAAAAAAATTTAAAAATAAAAAAAGTAACGAAACCCAAAAACATGCTAGAAAAAATAAAACTATCAATTTCAATATTTTTTCTAAACTAAATAGGTGTTTGTTTACGCAATAGCTTCTGCTTTTAAAGCTCACCACGTAAACATCAAGTTTGGTAACATAAAAATTCAACTGTTTTTCATGTGGGACCCATATATATTTTTATTGCAACGATGTTTTGTGAGAAGCAGCTTCTCAGTTTGCAACCAGGTGAATTTCACATGGCACTGTTCACGTGAACAGTGCTAGGTGAATAACTACTTATATTAAAAAAAATTATTTTTTTAAAATTATATTTTATTCAAAAACTAGTTTTTAATATTACTATATAAATTAGAAGGAGATCGCTTGATAACATAGCATTTATAAAATTTGATCACAAGTCCAATTATATTCTTGCCGGGTCCGACCCAATTAAAAAAAATTCAGTTTTTATTTTTATTTGTAATTGTGTTTTATTCAAAAAAGTAAAAGGATATCGTTTGATGATGTAATAAAAAATTCAATTTTTGTTGTTGCGCGCTTAAAAAACCATGAAAAATATAGTCCTTGTTTGATAGATTTCTTACGTGATGAAATTGCACATAGTTTAATAAAATCATAAAAAATATTTGATATCAATATTATTTATTTCATGATGTAATAACAATAATTAAATCTATAATATTTAAATTAAAAACCATCAATATTAATAATATATATATATATATATCTATATTAATTATTTTATAACCTCAATTTTAAAAATATTTTTTTAATCAAACATATTAAATTATTTTTTTATTCAACATCAATTTCAACTACAGTTTTAACCAAATATATATTTTTTCGAACCAACCTCAACTAAAAATACTTTTTATAAAATAATTTTTTTCAAACTACAACCACAACAGTTATCACAATACCAAATATAAAAAGTAAATATCATCACAAAAAAAAAAAAAAAATATATATATATATATATATATATACTTCCAAACTAAATAATAATAACCGAATAAACTAACATTTAAAAACTCTCGTGCATTAATCTCTTCAAAGACTATTCTAGGGACGCACTCCCACTTCGGCCAGCTGCATAGAAGAAAAATTAAAGGTGACTCCAAAATTTAAACACAAAATATTAAGGAATGAAACAAATTATTAGCCACGAAGTCAACCTCTTAAAATTATTAAATTATGATCTTATGTGTCATAATTCTAAAGACTCTCCAAATATAAACTATCAACCTTAATTTAGATACCGTTCCCTCAATTTTTAAAATTTATTATATATATAAAATTAATATTTTTAGATCATTTTAATATATTAATATCAAAAATAATTTTTTAAAAATAAAAAATATATATTATTTTAATATATTTTTAAATAAAAAATACTTAAAAAAATAATCATAATCCTACCCAAAAATACCACTAATACTTCATGTCCCGTATTAGATCAACTAACATAACTGGAAGGTTCACAGGAATAAAATAAAGGTCCATAATCACATGCGTCATTGATACGCGCTGCAAATGATTTTTTGGACCCCTTCTATCACTCACCCTATAAAGATAAACGTGTCTGTGCCTGCCACGTGTCATACACGATGTCCACGTGTAATTTTTAGTTCCAAAAAGACTTTCATAAAAAAAATTAAAATAATTTGTTTAGAATTAATTATTTTTATATTTTCGAATCATTTTAAAAATATATTAATTTTAAAAAATAAAAAATTTATTATTTTAATATATTTTATAATAAAATAATATTTTAAAAAATAACAATTAACACAATTTCAAATACCCTCATCAATTAACTACTTAGCAAATTCTCTTCAAAAAATGATACGCTTGGGGATATGCCACTTGTAGCATATTCTCTTAAAAAATTGATAGGCCTCTGGGGATATGCCACTTAAAAAAATTGGGTTTGATGGTTTTAATTTGTATTCGGTGTTGTAATAATTTTTATTATTGTGTTTAAAAAATATATTTTTAATTGTAGTTTTTAAAAAATAAATTTTTTAAAAATATAAATTTGATTAAAATTATTTCAAAATAGATCTTTTCATATAAAATAAATAAAAATCAAGTCTTTATAAATAAATAAAAATATTATTATAACTTTTATAAAACATGTAATTATATATGTAATTCAATAAAAAAATAAAAATTATTTATTTAACTTTTTTTTTTTTTTCCACAACACCAAACGGTCTCTAAACTGTGTGGGCTTCCGTGTGGTGTAGCAGGGGAGTAGCTGTGGCGGCACTTAACTGGTAGACTATAAAGCGATAGGCCATGCATACATATTCGGGCATGGGCCCTCTGGTGACCACATGTAACTTGGTCAATGGGCGACCCGAGCCCAAAAGGAAACATTTTTGAAGGGCTCAAGCCTAATCAGTCCTTCAACATTCATCTGTACTAGGCTAAGCCACATTCAACAATTAAAGGCCTGACTTCTCTTCCAAGACAGAAGAGTTTTTTTTTTATTAAACCATATTCGGCATCTAGAGGCCTGACTTCTCTTCCAAGACGGGACTATTTTAGATGTCTCCAGTTCACGAAGAAATCACTCTGTTATAAGCAAACAAATCAAGAAAAAGGAAGCGATTCTTTCTGGTTATTTCCATCCATAAATTTAGACTAATAAATCCAGTTTTGCTCCTGGTATGTTTCTTTACTCTCTCTCTCTCTCTCTCTTTTTGGTTTATTGCGATTAATAGTTATTGTATTTTCTGTGCTTGTTCGATGCAGTTAATGTTAGATAAGTTTATTAGGACACAAATCAGAACTGATGATAGTTAGTTAAAGCTGTTATACACACTCTTGAATCACCGGGCACACTGCACTCAGTGTTCTCTTTTCTGTCGTAAAAGCTGGAAGTTAATGTGTGTGCTGCTATAAGTTTCGATTTTGTGCGGAGTCGAAGGTCATCGGTTGTAATTTGTAAATGTGTGGGTTTTGAGAATCGAGGGAGAAAATTGTATTGAAGGTTTATATTACGAAAAGGGTTGTTTATATTATCTATTAATTTTGGCTGTTTGGCCCATTTAAATTAGTATTCCTGTTGCAAGTTCGGGTTTTGGTTAGATTTTAAGTGATGATCAAATTACTAGTAAAAGCCATTTCAATTCGGGAATACTTAACGAGATCTTCTAGTCCAACGTGAGGAAGGATGAGGGAAGCCTTTGTTCATGAATGCCTGCCTCAACTTGGAAATCGATGAAGCTAGAACCACCTTTTGTTCTGTTTTCTTTTCAACTATTTATATAAACTTGCACCTCGCATAGCTGAGCAAGGACTAAAGGCAGGAATCTGATGTTATGTTGTATCGTTATTTTTTTTTTTTTCTTCCTGTGTTTTTTTTGGTTGATATTTCCATGTTGTTTACGTCACCACGACTCTGTGTAGAGTGGGAGCAGGATTTGTAGAACCTGTTAAACTTTACTCTGTAGTATTGTTCTGAACTAATTCGTGTATGACAGGAAAAATCTCAAATGGAAACACAAAAAAGTCAACCAGAAAAACAGCAGTCATCTGCAGCCCTGGATCTGGCCATCACTTCATGCCGAAGGAAGAAGAAGGATGATGCCACTTTTTTGGAGGATCTGAAGGATCACATCGATGAGTTCATTCATGCATCTATGGATGAGCACAAGGATTGTTTTACGAAGACTATCAAGAAGGTTAGTTCCCATCTCCATGTTCAATGTTTAATTGATAATTGCCAACTGACAATGTGCTACTCTTTTTATAGTGTAATCGGAGAGTGTGTGCATTGGTTGCTGACCTAAGACTTGGGTTTTATTTTCAGATGTTTGGAATGTCAAAGATTGTTGCAGAGAGGGGTGGTGATGCTAAGGAAGTCGAAAGTTCTTTGCCTCTCCAAACTACAGTGGCAAAGTAGAATGTCTTCATCCGTATTGTAATAGCTCATAGTTAAACGCTAGTTTCAGTTTTGGTAATGACATTTGGTGCAGCTTGATAATATATTATCACTACTCTGTTCGGTTTGACTTGTTAAATGCATAAAGTTTTAATTCTACTGAGGACTCCATCTTAGAGCTTGAGTGTTTTTGTTCCCCTGAAGTTATTAAAGCAAAGCGTTTCCAACACCTCGAAAGCTCGGAGGTTCTACCCGGTGAAGTTCATCTTTCAATCTCACAAAGTTCTGGCATCATAAAGTGATGGAATGAGTTTGGTTTTGCAATGCGTCTGTTGCCGTCGTAAATGGTTGCCTTTGCTGCACCATTTTGGTGGGCTAGCATGCCAGAGGATGCATTTCACTTTCTAGTTTCTTGTCTAGTTTTGTCTAAGTTGGGTTTGTTTAGCTTGCGCGTTTAAATGGCTATACTCTCAATGCTCTGGGCCTTGGTGTATTTTCACGTGTTTCCTTGTCATTAATTCAATTTTGAATTCGATGCATCACAGAGGTGTCATGGCAAGTATTTTTCTTCTTTCCAATTAATCTCCAGGTGAAGGAACAAACTAAGAAATTTATTTTCATATGAATTGTGCAACTTTTATTTTGATGCCATGGCAAGTAGCTGTGAAGTCGGAAGGGTAAAACTGCAGTAAACTGGATTCTCCCGTTACTGCAGCTATGAGTTTCTTATATTTTATTGTTTTCAAGTTTGAATTCAAATGCAAACTGAGAGTTGGAACATTCCCGGATCAGCCCTGTACGTTACCTCCCCCATTCACTCTTACCTTCAAGGAAACCGCAATTTTCTGTGTTTCAATTGGAAGCAGAGTCTAAGGTAATGCCATCTCAACATGATCAATGGCCGTGCAATTAACCACGCTTGTCGTGAAGAAGGGAAGGTCGAGGACCGCTTCCGTTAGACTGGCAAAGCACCGGCCAAAGAAAAGATCTCAACATGTGTGATACGTACAAGCTCGCCGATAAGCTTTCCACCACTTTTCTTCCTCGAAGATCGCTTTCGTCAGCTTTCGACATTCTTGCCAGCTTTATAAGCACCAGGTATAGGTACTGCAACAAAACTCTCTTCTTACCGGCAACGCTGTGCCAGGCCTGGTTCCATTTTTCAGTAGCCGCTATGCATTAGCTGTCATAATGGTTGGAGAAGAACAATTGTTCATGCATAAAACCAGTATCAGACATGATTGTAGCCATCTTCAGATGGTTTTCTATTGGGCATGAAGTCAAGAACTAAACATGTATTGCCTCTAATATAGTCTGAACTTCATAACTTCTTATCTTGTCTAAATCATCCGAACCAAACCCACAAATATAATAATCTCAATGTCCAATCACATTAGGGCTCTAAGCCTACTAGCATTATATAGAACACCGATCATAAGCAGTGTAGTCACTCGCGAGGCCAAACCCACTAGGACTATGCGCCAATTGGCACCATAGACTCTTTTCTTTTAATTAGTTTTATCATTTCTCTTCTCCGTTCTAGCTTCGAGCTATTAAACTTGATTATGGGGTTATTCAAAACATGACTAGAATTATAGATTAGATAGATTAAATTAATTTTAAAAAAAGTAACATCATTTAATTTTTTTTTAAAAAAATCAATGAATTTAATTTGATTAGATCAACAAAATCTCTAACTTTTAACCAATCATACTAGATCAACTTTTTATTTATTGTGAAACTTGATTTGGACCAAATCCCAAGACGAGTAAGTCTTGAGTCAGCCCTAGGTCGGGTCCAAGTTAAATAACCAAGACTTTATGAAACTAAACTCGGTTTTTTTTTTTTATTATAAAGTTAAGGTGTGTGTATAATTCCGTAGTATTCAAATATAAATGATTTCGCTTGGAAATATATTAAAATAGTATTTTTATTTTATTTTTTACAAAAACATATTAAAACGATCCAAAAACACATAAAAAGTCATTTTGACACTAAAAAAATTCAAAATTACAATTAGATCACAATGTCAAACACCATCTTAATGTATACTAGATAAGTGGTTTACGCTTCGTCACGAACTAGGCTGAATTTTTTGTTGCGTAAAAAAGTGATGCTCAAACACTGTCGGTGTATTTTAAAAAAGAAAAAAAAATTCAAGACTATGACATCATAGAAGAAAATTGAAAAAAAAAATGATTGTCAATTCCCAAGAATCCAAACATGGAAGGATGAAATCAAAAACAAAAATTACAAAAAAAAAATTTTTAATAAAAAAAGTACTAGCAAACTCAGGTGAGGTTGCCAAAACTCCCGAGCATGATCGTACAAACAAAATAACCCAATAGAAGGCAAAACAGGAATAAAGACAACTTAATTTTAAAAAGAATTGATTTTTAAAGGATGAAAAAGCGACCTAAAAAAACTCGGGCCACTTAATCAAACCTCCAACATAGATCATGAGAAGGGGATAACTTGATTTGAAGGAAATCAAAGGAAATAACGAAGTTTATTTTTTAAAATGAACAACTTTGAAGGATGTAATCAGAAAAAAAAAAATGTCAACCCGTGTTAACTTTTCAAACTTATAACCCTAGCTGACTAAACTGGAAACACCGCATCTGAAAAACCACTATTTTAAAACTCAACTTGACCTGAAGAGTTGATCTGTGACCCAAGGCATAGTTTGAACTGAGTTTTAAAAGAAATTGAGGGAGGATTGATCTATTGTGAAAGAGTAAAAAATTGTTGAATATTTTTTTTTCCAAAATTATGTCATTTTTATTTTTTTATAAAGTAAAAAGATTTGGTTGACTTGTATTAACTCGGGCTAAACCACTTAACCCGTGACACGATACTTGCCTTGATTCGACTCCCAAGTTGGGTATGAAAACTATGAGAAAAACCATAGAGACCAGCTTCCAATAAATCAAATGTTAAATGATGAAATGAAAAAAAATTAATTATACAAAATGATAAAAAAAAAAAAACAATTAAGAGAATATGAACCTCATTTGATAAAAAAAAAAAATGAGATGACAAGCCTAAAATCTTGAATTGAAGGGAAAAAAAAAAGAGAATATAGAATAAAAAGTAAAAATCAAGAGAATGAGGATCAAATTAAAAAAAAAATCAATATCATGACTCTAAGGATGAAATTGAAAACAAATTAAAATTTGATAAAAGAGCTAAGAATCAAAATAAAAAATCAAAACATTGAGGGTCAAACCTGAAATATCATTGAATTTTGAATTGAAGAGAAAAATTAAAACAAATTAACTAAAGAATTAAAAAAAATAATAAGAGAACGAGGACCAAATTTGAAAATAAAAATAAGATAATGGATCCAAAGATAAAATTAAAAATAAATTAAAATTTGATAAAAAAAAAATAAGAATCAAAGTTAGAAATCAAAATATTGAGGGTCAAACCTGAAATATCATAAAATAAAAGGGCAAATCTAATTTTTTTAATTGTAAGCACAAAATTCAAATGGAAGGAGAGAGAGAAGAAGAAAAGAAAAGAAAAAGAAAGGGTGGTTGATGACAAATCATCATCGTAACCACCATGTGCGATGTCCCACTTGAAAGAGGGTGTCGTGGCGCTTACAACGCCATTACAGAAACTAGTGTTCCTCCATCAGAAGGCGGTTCAAGCACCACTAAAAAAGCGCAAAGCTGCCCTATGCATGAGCTCATAATTTGTTTTTAATATTTTTTTTTAAATGACAAAATTACTGAATTGTTCATAACCCAACTTAATAATAATAATAAAAAAAAAACTCATTAACATGACAGAAAAACCCTTGGGCATAAAGCTTAGAAAATTTGATTTTAGAGGTAATTTAATCATTCCAATATTTAAAATAAAGTAAAAAACAAAAAATATCTCATTAAAACAACTTTTAAAGACAATTTAGTAATTTTACTGTGCAATAACAGTATGAGTTGACCATTATATCCCTTATAAATTTAATAATAACATTTATATCCTAATTAAAAGATGAATTACCCTACTAGTAACTTAGCTAAATGATTTTTCGTAGCAGGGGCAAAATCTCCCATTTACTATGCGAATCTATACTGAGTATGTGCACTGTAAAAGTTTGATGAATATATATATATTTTTTTTGCAAACAGATTAATTTAATGTTCCTTTCTGTTTTGTAGTTTCTGTCACGTGGGCAGGGAGGTAATTTGGAATTTGGGGGTGGAACTTGCTAGCTAGGTGAGGTTTAGAGCCAAATGGCAGTTCTTCGCCTGTGATATAGAGACAAGGCCATGGTGCACATGCATCTCTCTTACACTGAGTAAGTTTGTCGACGAGGCAACCTAACATCAAATCAAGATGTTTCTCATTCTTATCTTAAAAGTTGGAAACTATACTGTCATTAACCTTCTAAAGTCTTAACTTTGGCCTAAATATATGGCAAATCGTCTTCGAGACTTGGCATATAATCATTTCTTTAAGTGGTAAAGATCTGGAACATGTTTGGCATCATGCAACTTAAAGCAGTAAGGGCGGTGTATAATAAGCACATGGTTGCAAGGCGGTGAAAATTTAAAATTATTATAAAATCGTAAAATCATCATTTCAATTTATTTTATAATTTTTAATGTTAATATGATTTTACAAGTAGAATCGGGATTTTAACGGACTTTCCCAATGCTTAATAATTAATTATATATATATAACTAGAAAGATTCAGAGTTTATTTAACCAATAAGGTTCTTACCCTAAAATAATTTGTCGGTAAGAAGGCTGCATGGGATTCTTTACAGCAACTTATGATCATTTCTTCTTGTTCTTTATTTGATTAAGTATCTAGCCAACATTGGATGCCTAAGCTAGCTAGCCTAATCCTAAAGGAACATGCCATGCCGTGTATATGGTTGCATTTATGGGATCATAGCCGAGGGACTCTTTCATCAAATATTGTGTGTGAGATTGTTTGGAAAGTAATCTCAAGAAAGATCAAAGCATATAGCAGTACTCGCTCTTTCTTCATTTACCTGGATCCTTCAATTTCTAATGCCTTTGATCTGTCTCTCTATGTATCTATACATAGTTTTTGAAAATAAAAAATATCTGTTTAATCACAAAGAATTAGGAAATATTAAATATATATGTACAGGAATTTTTAAAGTAATTAATTAATATTCTCACCTATCCATTCACTACCCTCCTCTCTATTTGCTTTAACTCAAGCAATCCTCTCTATTCCCATATATATTATCTTTAATTTATTGGTTGGTTTATATTCTGTCCTCCAATTATTCAAAAACTAGAGGTAGGACCATTATATACTGTATATATATAGTTTAGATCTCGACATATTTTTCGTCCATATAGTAACTTCATGTTACATTATACTACTGGAAGAGTAAATGCAAGCACTGATCATGAAGGTTAAATTAAAAACATAAAATAATAATATATTTCATTGCTTAGAAACTTAGGAACATGATGAGGAAGGGATTAGAATCATCAAGAGATTCAAGATACCTTCCTTGATACATTTATCAAGTGCTTATAGTAGCAGCACGATAATAATTTAAAATAGATGACAACTAGAATAATAAAGGAAAGGGTAGAATCACTGGTTTTGATTCTTCAATCAAAACCAGTGCTCTTTTGAAATTATTTAACCTGTGACAACTAGAGCTAGCTCATGAGTGGAGCATAGTAATAGGAGGAGTAGAAAGCAGTGGATCTATATTGCTGCGGAAACATGAAGATCGTCGAGCTAGCTCACCGGAGCTTCATGTTTTTCATCCTGCATGTCAAAACAAAAAGATCAGCACATTTAGTCCTCTCTTGTGATCGATAATTCTAATTAATATATGGTTATTGTTACTATTTATTTATTTATTTATCTTTGTGGGGGGTCATTAAGTTTATGTTGTTGTCCAGAAATTATGTTTTGCCGTGGCTCAAACTCGTGAAAGAGAAATACCACTGAACTGTAAGCTTTCAAGTTTGAAAGTTATATGTATATTTGCTTGTTAAATTCATAATTTAATTGTCAAAATCACTCCATCGAAGCCACGTGAAAAGTGCTTGTGGGGTCTCAAAAAAATTATAATTTAAGAGTTAATTTGCAAATAATTTCCTACAATATCTTATTATTCTCTGATAGGAATATACTTTCTGCATGAAATTTGAACCATTTAAGGTCAGTCTCCATGAACTTTTATTCCTGTCGATGGAACCGTGATTTTGGTTTGGATTGTAGATGCACAGTTTTTGACATTTGAAAATCAATATATATATATATATATATATGTATATAGGTGGTTTTGGCTCTCAGAAAGCAAGAAAAAATACTCCAAGAAGAATATTAATACTGTCGAGCAATCCCTTGTAGAAGTGTAATTAAAGCCTAGAAAAGAGTTAGAGAATCCATGTAAAGTTAGAGAGTTAGACAGCAGTAGTGACTCCATGAAAGCTCACTTTCTTAGATTCAGATACCTTAATCGTGGCATGACATGGGTAGCTATAAAGTCTTGTGATTAGCTAAATATGCATTTGTTATTGTGATTTTACTTTGGTTTTATAAACTGCTATATACATCTTTTCCTCACCAGTCTTTGAGTGGCCATTTGCCCCGGTAGTCCTGTAATTAGGGAAGGGAACTCCGCCTGACTCAATATGCTTGACATCCTCCACGAGGATTTCGTAATGCCTCTTCACTTCTTCAGCAGTTTTTCCACCAACTGCCCTGGCTACATTATGCCAACGGTCGGGTGTGTCCCTGTCATAAACAGCCAAAGCCCTTTCAAAGGCTTTGTTCTGCTGAGCAGTCCACGAGCCCGAACCGCGAGAGGACACGGAGCTTGATGCCATTTGTTTGGATGATGTTTTGGTGTAGGTTATGGAGAGGCTGGCTGCAAGGGCAAAAGATGATGAAAAGGGTGATTTAAGGGAGTTTAAAAGAGAAGAGACTGCAAGTCAAGAGGATGATATGTGCAATAGAGGTGGCAATGCCTGCTCTTTATAGGCGGAGGTGAAGGGGGTGATGAGGTGGGGTAGGGCTAGTTGCAAAGAAATCTAGCAAATGCAGTAGAATTTTTAATGATTTGTCTCCTTCGGAACCACAAAATATTGAAGTAGAGCAACAACGTAGGGGAATCAGTATCTTCGATGATTAATTAACAACACAATTAAGTCCTTGTCTATCTTTATAATACACATCATATGATAGAAAATATAAAATCTAATTAAGTTCTAACCATTCTCAATTCATACACTAATAAAACAAACATCAGTAGAACTAATCCTCTCGTACTTTGCAAATAAACTCAGTTCCATCAAAATTCACGTGGTTTAGTTCACTAGGAACTTTCTTATATATGTTGTTGAACCAGAGGGTAATTATATTGATTGTTTTTCGATACATAAAATGAGTATAGATAGGCTATCTCGAACTTATGGTATGAGACATCACCCAATTATTTCAGGCGAGCTAAAGGTCGGAATATCTCAGCGGATAGTGCTATATGTAGAGTTGCAACCAAATAAAACTACAGTTTCACTATCTTGATGATGCAAACAAGCGTTTTGAACCTTTGGACCAACTCCAAGTTAGAAATTATATTGAGTCAGAGCCTTAAAAGATAAATTCCAACAGAGAAAAACATAGTGGAAATCCCTGGTAGGATTCTGCACCTGTTGAGATTTTATGCAGATTATTACTCTTTCCCTGTTTTATTCTCCACCCTTAACGTGCACAGAGGGCTCTGAGTTAGGTGGTCCAGCTCCAAGCTAAAGCCACAACCAGACCTTACAATTTTACCTTTCACGCGCGCACCACAAGCCCGTATTTTTTTCCAATCCAGAAAGGATTAACTGCTGAAAAAAGATCCCTCGTGTTCTGTTTCATTATTATGGAGATGATCTTATAAGTGTACTACGTCCTGAACAACATTCCAAGCAAAACAACTGGCTGCTTTGTACCGTACAATGATTAAAAGGTCTACTTATGTTAGCTACCTTTTATAGGGATAAATTAGCCAATTAACATGCAAAAATACAAATAAATAACAAAATAACACAGCAGAAAAAAAAATATTTTGACAAAATTATATATTTTTAGGATACTGCGGATCAAAACCGTGATATTTAATCAAATTTTTTTATAAACTATATAATTATTTAACAATAATTAATTTAACCAGCAGATTGTTAATATTGAAAAATAAGAGTAAATTTTTGTGTGGATGGTAAATTTTAGATATTTTAATTATAGTATTTTTTTAGTCTACAAGTTAGAGAAAAATATATATTTGAATACATAAAATATATTTGGAAAAAAATATTCATAAAAAATCATAGTTTTTATACGAACCGGTCAACCAATTTAAACAACAAAATCAATTTACCGATAGATTAAGCTAGAAGATTGATAATGAGGATATTGCCCCTCGCAATAAATTTCTCTAACATCTAAATCTAACAAAAAAAATGTGTTTTTTTATGAGATTTATTATTGCCTTTGTTAATTTGACATTTAATTTAGATAATGATTTTAGAAAGTTAATGATTTTATAATTTTAACAAAATTTTGACAGAGTTCTTTCTATATAGAAACTATACTTAAAAAATTCTCTTTTAAAAAACCTGTAAAAAAACACAATAATCAAACTCAATAAATTCTTATATTTTATTATCACCCTAGAAATGCAAAACATAAAAAAACATATATACATGCAAAATAAATCTAAAATACTTTAATAATACAACATTCAAGTAATTAAAATCTTAAAATATATAAACATAACTAAATATCTATGTTTACGTCGTCTACTAGAAGATTTGGGCTTCTCAATAGCGTGGATGGATCCAACTCTTGCTCATACCTAAATGGCCTTACATTTACCACGGTATCATCGAGAGTTAATTTCTCCAAAGATTTCAAGTCTAGTGCAGCAAACATTGAACCACTGGATATATAGGTGTAACTTTCATTTTCTTTGGCAATATTACAAAGCATTAATGCGGTCTCTCGACCCTCTCGTAGCATGAAACCAACTTGATATTAATAAAACATTAATGTTAAATTAAAAGATTAATACATAAAACCCAATGTTTAACATATATTAATTATAAAGAAATTAGATTACTTACGATATTTTGAATTCGTTGGGCATATTGCTCGTATTGCATGTATCCAGGTGAAGGAACCTGCTCTAGATCTGGACTAATGACCTGACGTGTGATATTCATGTACCAAATCAAATATTCCTTATCTGTAATCACATGATACATATCTGTAAATATCTCATTTCTCTGTGCATCTCATTGTGATACATAAGCTCCATTGAAGCTTAACTAGTTGTAATCATTATTTTTACCCCGATAAGTTATGAGGTGCAAAGCATCACTCATATTGATGTTGATTAGAATATAATTTTTGTAGCTGAATTGGCACATTCCCGATCTAGACAACATAGCTAGACCATCTTAAAAAATATCAGCGCGACCACTAATGTCCACATGTCCATCTTGTTAATGCAAGTAGCTGGAGAAACCATCAATCTTTCATCCGAGTAAGGCGTCCTTATGACCTTTAAAATAAAATTTTCTTAAATACTAAATAAATACAATTCAGTGAAGTCAAGTATTTTATTTAACAAATGGCTCAAAAAATACTTGGATAGCATGTTTTATGTCTAGCTCGCTCGGATAAAATGCCAATACAATTGTTGAATTATTTTCAAATACTCTATTAATATACCACCTAACATAACAAATATATCAGTTTAATTGCATTTTTAAAAGTTACAATTAGACAATATAAATTTACATCAATATTGCAAAATAACTTTGTAATACTTGCATCCTAGTAGGAGTTGTAGTGTAACCCCTATAGTCTTAACAATCATATGTGACAATCTGGGTATGTGGGGTCGGCCAACAAAAAGATGCTCCCGGAACCATAAATATTATTAAATAAAAATGAGTTGATTATTTATTATTAACAATAAATATTTTAAATGCAAGTTGTTATGACCTTATTTTCCAATTCACACCTGAAAAAATAGCAAACATCCTCTGACCTGTTTGGCCCCCTTCATGCATCTATGACATTGATGTCTGTACAAGCATATCAAGACAGTAGATCCCTAGCTACATGTTGGGATGACGTCAAAATCATCCAAGAGCATCAAATAAATTAATGTTATATATCTCCATGTAAGGTCTATGAGTAATACATTGTCAAGCAAATGCATCATATATGCTTTGACATACCTATATAACACATTAAAATCCATGTATCTTTATATTCGGGTTTAACGTATCATGTTTTTCATTGTCACTAGATCAAAATAGTCAAATTTATATGGATCAACAAATGAATTGTAAAACATAGTATCATCTATCCTTTGTAGCAAATCATCCAACAACAAATTGTTTCTAACTCTACTAAATGAGTTTGAAAGACCAGCAGGAGTTATGACACACACAGATTTTGACCGACTTCTTACATACAATATCCTTATGTTCAAACCACTTTGAATGAAAAAAATCAATCATTATCTTAAAATTTTCATCACGCAATCAATACATGATAATACTAATGTTCATCAATTTAACACATCTAAGTTATTTCAACATTAATTTTGTGACAATCCCAATTATCGGGACAAACACAAAATCATGTTGATTCAATCATCTTGGATCTCAAACCATGTCAATGGTACTTATTGTTTCACCCTTGTCCATATAAATATGCTCACAAATAGTTATGCGTTCGAAGAAAAATAAAAATAAAAGCATATACATAGAAAGTTATATGAATATCATAGTAGTGGAACTCATTTGTATCCATGCATCAAAAATAGAGATTTAACGTTGTTATTACATGATTAAGTTAATTACAACCAGTACCTAGAATTATACACATCATTCCTAATCTATAATAACAAAAATAAAATAGGGTGAGGACTACTCCTGACATAATTGAGATGGTCTGAAAAGTGCAATAAAAACATTACAATAAATAAACCAACTATAAAAATAATTATTACATTAGAACAATATCAATCAAATACTAAAAACAACATAGTTAATCATTAATAAGTAACATTTCCCTTCATCTCAAGAAGGATTTATTAAGATTATGCTAATACTAGATCACTAGTATCATTTATTATCATTCCTTGGATATCTAATCTAAATCTTAACAATCTGAAGATACCAAGGTATTTCCTTTTATATTATTATCTTTCTCTAATGACTAGAAATACTTAATCACATTCATTTTTATTCTCTCAATCCTTGGGGTTATGGCAATGTTAATAAACGTACTAGTATCATTAGTTTTCACTGCCCGAGATCTACTAATTGCATTTTATAAATAATATCAATATCAATGTAACCCATCAATATCATCACTTATCCTAGCTCGGAATAACTAATCAAACCCTCATAGGTACCTCAATTCATCATTTGAAAATGTCGATGTCAAGAACCCCTTGACATCATTACCCTCTATTTAGGAGCAGCCAATCAAGTTCCATATAAATACTAATATCAATGTGACCCATTGATATCATTATATATCCAAACTTGGAATAACCAATGAAATTATCTTAGATACTTTAATTTTTCATTCATTAATGTCGATGTCAAGAGTCTCTTGACATCATTAGCCTTCATTCAAAAGTTGCTAATCAAGGTTTTTATCCATAATCTTTCTTCCCTCCATTATTTTACATCTATTTCACACAACAATACCAAAGACAAAGAAATAAATTCCAATAATGTTTAAAATGCCCTAATTCAACAATTTTACACCTACTTAATGTGTTTGAAGTCCCTGATTTGGCTCAAGTGAATGGTTTGATCGCCAAAGTATCCCTTGTTAATCAATTTACCCATTTATTAACAATGTTATTAGTAAACTCAAACATCATCTTTATGTTTCGATATAATAACTTTTCCTCCATAACGTCTATTTTCAATGTTCCATTTCAGTTTCCAAACACATCTTCATACAATCATATCATCCAAATAACACAATCAAATCTTATTTTTCATCCAATAATTTTCTTCAATTGAATTAAATTCTCATGTCATTAAAAATACATCACCATTATCTAAAAATAATTTCAACCATCTACAATCATTATTTACATCATTAATAACACAATTTATAAGATATATTATGGATATATCACTACAAAAACTCTTTATCAATGGTCGGCCACCTAGGGCTTCTCTAGCCCACCAAAATGTTTTCATTATTCCTTCATATACTCACTCATTCCTCAATCTACAATGATCCTAGAAGTTCAATTTCACGTAAATTTAACTTTCTTTGAAATTTTACATTAGAACCCTAATCAATGTTGCTATTATTTTGATGGAAATCAAGTAATTCTTATTCAAATTGACATAGATGGGTTCTAGAAACCTTACGTTGTTACAATTTGAGTTTCGAATGTCAAGTTGATATTTTCCCAAACCTCCTTCTTCTTCCTCTATTTTCTTCATTTTCTCTCTTTAAGATAATCTCCCCCCTTTTTAATCTTTTTTTATTTCTAGTGTGGATGGGTTCTTCTCTCTCAGAACACTCTCTCTTTAGTCCTAAACATCATTCTCTAACCCTTCAAAGTGAAAGAAAAAGAAAAAAAAAGAAAAAGAAATGAAAATGTTATTTTTCTCTCTTGATTGTACATTGTTGGCTTTAAAAGATCTAATAGCCAAAACGGTCTAGCCATTTTGAGAAACAGTATGACCGTTTTATTAAATTGGTCTTGTCATTTCTCAAAGCAGCTAAATTGTTTCTGGTCTTGGAACAATTTACATATTCAGCTATAAACTTTTTTTCTTTTATTTTCTTAACTTTTTTTTTCTATTCATTTTATTATACCTTAATTTCTACTATATTATTTTTACTTTATCTCGATGTTTATAAATATCATTATAATTCCACCCAAATCCATGATAAATGATTTCTTTCATTTCTGCATATGACATGCCTAAATTACTATTTAACAACAAATTATTCTCGGCATTATATGTGATATTATTGTTTACATCATGAGCAATAGTGTCGCCATAATAACATAACATAAATATGTTATAAGATATTATGTGAAAAAAATCAGATTTTGGTCACTTGGATGTAATTTTAACTAAATTGCATTACCATAACTTTAATCGGTAAAATTCATAACAAATTCAATTAAATTCTCATTTAACAACAAATTGTTCTCGCCATTGTATGTGATATTATTGTTTACATCATGAACAATAGTGTCACTGTGATGATATAATATAAATATGTTATAAGATGTTATGTAAAAAATATCAGATTTTTGTCACTTGGATGTAATTTTAACTAAATTGCATTACCCCAAACCTAATTGGTAAAATTCATAACAAATTCAATCAAATTCCCAAAATTTAACATTAAAGCAAACTTTACCAAAAATTAAACATAATTCATGATATGAAATCTAATTGATATTTTCATGCTCGATTGCATTAAATCAAACTCGAATTCATAGCAAATTAATATAATTCAAAGAAAATACTACATTCATAAATTTATCATCAATTCAATTGAATGTTTAATTCATCATAATTCTACCACATCCATGCTCTCTTACATGAAATCATCAAGCATAGTTAATTATATTATTAGTCGATTACAACAATACATACAAAATTCCTAGTTCAGCAACTTAACCAAAATTAAACGCAACACATAATTAATTAAAATTATTAATTCTTAATATTTTAACTTATTTTCATGTTCAACTATATCAAATCAATTCTAATTGATAATATTCTTAAATAATTTATCATTAATTCAACAAATCTTAAATTCACCATAAACCCTAAATCCAACCTAAACAATTATTTTATTTCAACCAAACCTAACACAAATTTATAACAATGTAGTATGTTTGCCTTGTTTGTAGGACTAGAAAAAGGGTGGCGACGATGGCGATGATAGCAAAGGCAACAGTGGATTATGAACCAAAAATATCCAACAATGCTTAGAGACTATGATGAGTTTGGTTTTTGGTTGTTTTAAGGGCAAAATAAATGTATTTTGTGGGTTTTTTAGAGAGATAGTGAGGGCGTCAGTTGGTTTGGAGAGAGAGAGAGAGAGAGAAAGGTTGTGTCTTGTCTATATGTTCTTTGATCTGAGGGAGAGTTTAAATTTTAATTGATATCGCACTTTTAAAAATTGATATTTAAACATGTTGCGCTTCTAAAGAGTGACAACTACCTTGTTATGCTTCTTAATAGCAATATTTACTAAATGTCACACTTCTAAAGCGCAACAAGGTCAAAGGATGTTATTTCACCAAATCATTTTCAAACGGTGTTATTCTACCAAAATTTTAAGTTTACTATGCTAATTTCTTTTTTCTTTTTTTTAAATCCCTTTTATAGTTTTTGGGACCTCTCTCTCCATAAAGTTAGGTTTTCTCTTTGGAGTGTTGTTTTAAATAGCAAGCATAATTAGACATTTAGACACTATTTATATGTTTTGCTCATGTTTATTTATGCAAAAATGTTCAGACATTTGATTAGCAAACAAAGTATGCTATCAGATTTTTCTAGTCTACTTTCATTAATATTCAATGAACATTCTCTTACCACTTCCCATCAAAAAGTTGATGGTCTTACTTGCACATCTTATCACCGTGTAGTACTCTAGTGAAAACTTATTTGTTGCATTTAATCCACCAAAGCATCAACATCTGTGAAAACAAAGCATCTTAATCATGATTAATAGAGATGCATTATATGGTTAGAAGAAAATAATGTCGGAGCGGGTGAGTAATATTGATAATTGAAGTGTTTATGAAAAAGTTACCAACAAGGCACAAGAAAACATGAAAAAATTGGTAATCAGTTCATGCAACTATGTAAGATATTAGCCCTTTCAGTCTCCAAACACGTTCAGGGTATTTATTACATAATACAAGCTTTAGTGCCACCATATATAATAAGGGTATGATCAATAAATGAATTCTCTGTTTTGTTGTTACCTCAAGATGGTGGGCTAGTTGGAGTAACAAAGATGGGTTCACAGCATTTTCTCACTTGTTTATTTTATCCTATTATAGAGTAAATATTATTGTTTTTATTGTTCAATCAGGTTATCCCTCGTGTAAAAGGATAGCTTATTACAAAGTTTACTTCTCTGAGGGTGAGAAGATGCTTCTATCTTTGCTGACCCATATGTATTTGTTTCAACCTTGAATTGTCAATAATGAACATCCATTACAATAGCTAAATAGATATCTGGTTGCAGAATCTTTTTATTGGCCTATATGTTAGGAGCCTTATGCCCCAGTGGGGCTATGTATTGACTCTCGTCACCTGTCCTTTATTCATCTTAGGAACATTAGCAGAAGATTTAAGTTATTCTAGTTCTTTTGACTAGCCAATTCTATTAGAGAAACTTGTCCTTTACAAGATTTTCATGTTCTTCGATATTGTAATAGATTGATAGAAAATAATTAGCTCATCGATTTTCATGATCTTTGATACTATGATAGATTGATAGAAGATGATTAGCTCATTTTGCTAAAAAGAGTTTACATCATGATACAATGATATAATCTTTCCTTTGGAGGTTTTCAGAAAATAGCTCATTTTTCTAAAAAGAGTTTATATCATGATACAATGATATAATCTTTCATTTAGAGGTTTTTAGAAAATCAGCAGGCAAACCCTTATCTTTAAGTACTTGTCCATCTTATTACCATTTTATTTCTATCCATTTTATGTATATAAAAACTCTCAATTGTCTTGTGAACTTAATCATTACTTACATACCATACATTTGGTGATTAGATTGTCTGCTAGATATACGTGGTGACAGTCAAGACCATAGAATGAGTCTCGTTAGGTTTTTGAGTCATGTTAGTTAAACTGTACCACTAGTCTATAAGCATCTGCTTTATCGTAGAGTATACCAATCGAAACAGCGATATAATTTCTCGAAGGAAACTAAATATAAGCATCTGAATGGAATAAAAGGTTGAATTTTAAGGAAGTATCAGAATTCTGAGGCTGGCGGGGTCATGCCGGCTTTACGCTGCAAGTTGGTTAGGGTAGTCCCAACCTACAAGTCTATGTATGCTAAAATCTTGAAGGGGAACTTAAAGTTTAGTCTTACAAGTCTAGGAATAAGAAAGGAACAGGAGATAAGATTAGAAAAACTTGAAAGTAGTAAATAAATGGGCGACAAAAGTCAGTCAAAATAATAAGCTTAAAACAATAGCAAATTGTTTTCCTTGTAGGATTATGGTGTATCAACATATTTTTTAAATTTCATTTTTATCTTAAGTCCATGTTTATAAAGATCAAAAACATGGTGATAATTCAACATAACTAGAGGCTTTGCAAAATACCAAACCTAGATGACGTAAGTCTAACTTGCTTTCAAGCTTAACATCTTTAGGTTGAGCTATGCGCTGAGACCAAGTACATATAGGTCTGGTGAACTGGTAAACTCAACATTCTTAGATTTAGCTATGCATTGAGCCCAAGTATATATGAGTCTAGCAAGTTATCATACCCAACATCCCTAAATTCAGCTATGCATTGAGCCCAAACAGGCATAAGTATGCCAAGATGCTAAACTCATCACTCTTGGACTTGGCATCATTCCAAGTCCACGTGGCTATGGGACTAACGATTGTTATAAGCCCTATTTTAGGTCACAAGGTTGTGTTTGTTTATTCTTATGGCTTATAACATGAAATAGTAAATGTCAAAAATAATAATATTCATACACCCCTAAGTGTATTTAAGTCTATTAAAAGGCATATCACATTTCCATCAACATTAATATTGTGTAAGGAATATTTATTTCTCATTAATATTTTGTAATTGATATATTTATCTTTCATTAATACTATCAAGAAGAAATAACATTTTAACCTTTTCATTCAAGTAACTTGACAAAGATTAGGGGCTATATATACCCTCTGAACCATCTAGGTTAAGGGTTCACAATTTCTCTTATTTATCTAAGTATTCATATTTTAATTCTTAAAGCATTTATCGTCCAAAAACAAGAACAAACAACCTTGTTTTTGGAATTTAAAACTCATTCTTATCATTTATTGCAATCTCTTAAAAGTCACTGACTTTATCATTTGATGGCCCATAAACCCCACCAAAAAGGATTTGTTTATAGGTAATGGGTTTTTTTACCACCAACCATCTATTTCCTAAGCTCCAGATAAGAGTATTGTCTTAAATGCGTGATTAACCATTATTCAAACACCGAATAACCTCATTCTTGAGTATATTGAATTTTGAAATATCATCAATTGACATCGTTTATGGTAAAATGATTAAAAGCCATCAATTATTATCCCTGAATTGGTTTTTGACACCTTTAATTACCATTAATTATGGATAATCAAAACACTCCTAGAATAGGACATATGACAAACCTTCCTACCATATCAAACACTTCTGCCCAATCGAACATTTAACATCTCATCAACTAGGTGTAGCTCCTCACCCAGGTTGTGTTGGCAGCTCAAAGGCCAAATTAGATTTTACTAACTCAACAAATATTGGCTCCTGTAGCACCTTCATTTACAGCTTTGTGGCCATAGGTTACACCCAACACCTGCAAACAATTACTCTAACAAAAGGCGTTTAGGTAGAATAAAGTGTTGAGGGGCTTTTAGCAATGACCACCAAGTCCTTCCAGATGACATTCATGTCATCACAATGCTCATGCATATAGTAAGCACTCTTGATGCCCATTTGGCCATCACGGGATAGAGGTTAGCCATCAGTACCACCATTCCACATCAGAAACCTCAAGCTCCCTAAAACCTTATAAATATAGGAGTGAGAAGCAGCCTATAAGGGAGTATATGCATGAGGATGTCTATACCCCTCATTAGATTTGAGATTATTTCTTGTCAAGACGAGTGTTACATACTCGCATACCCAAGGATCATATATCTACCAAGATGACCTTGGACAACTATGATGATCTTGTTGACCCAAGAAAGCATGTACAAAACATACAGAGTAGCCTAGAATTGGTTATTAAGGATAGCTATGTCATGTGCAAGATCCTACTTGAAACCTTTATAAGTTTAGTATGTGCATGGTATAATAACTTAGAGATAGGATACATTATAAGTTTTGGTGAACTTTGTAACAAGCTAGTGGTGTGTTTCATCACAAGTATCCTAATTAAAAAAAAGTTGAACATAACTTTTTAGGGTCACTCATGCAGATGGCGAGTCCACACGAGCATACCTGAAAAGGGTTTAAGAAGGGAATGCTCAAGATCTAGGAATTAATCAAGCATGTAGTTTCTGAGAGCTTTATAGAAAGAGTTGTACACTCTTCCGAATAGAAGCTTGTTAAAAGTGAAGCATGCCATGGAGAACCATATATAAGTGGAAGAGGCAAGTGTGTTGCATCATAGGCCTTCTCATTTCTGAAAATAGAATTTTTCAAAAAGGTCTCCTAAGCATGATTGCTTTCCTTGGAGGAACAACAACCCTAGAAAGAGTTAAAAGAGGTCAGTCATAGAACGCATGACCTACCATAAAATGTGCATGACTCTATTGAATGCTTTCCAAATTGAAGTCTTCATTACCATTAAGGGTAAAAAAAAAAATTCAATACCCTTAACCCATAAGATCACCATTCAGTACTCACACTTCCAAGAATATTGTCTATTCCATCAGGTTAAAGGACATGACATCGAAAAGTGTTATATGTTAAGAGAAAAAATGAAAAGATTGATAGTTAAAGGCTATCTTCGCCCTTTTTTAAAGAGAGATTCTCATCTTGAGCCAAACAGGAAAAAGCCCAGCCAATCCATACATGTATTGCTCGAAATCAATAGGATCTTAGATGGCACCTCAACAGGGAGTGATTCCAGCATCGAGAAGAGAAAGTATGGGAAGCATGTCTTTACAACAGCTCATCTTTATAACCATTGTGTAAGATCCCTTACTTTTAAACATGTTCAGATCTTTTCATCATCAAGGTTATATAGAAAAACCATGATTTTTTTTATTTTATTTTTTTGAAATAGTAATAGTTCACTGTCAGTTAGAACAATTGACCGGTTCATATTGGAACAACCAATTGGTCGACTAAATATTACAAGATTTCATTAGTTTCCTTAATGGTTGAAAAAACAGTCAACGAGTTTGATCATTGTTTAATCAGCCGAATTAGACAGTACCCAATTTTATTGTTCCTCCTATCAATCGGCCAACTACATCATTTGATAATTGACACGACCAAAAGATTGATATCTTCTCCCAATTATAGGAATGTCAAAGTAATAAATAACCCGGCAAGACCGGGGTCGAACCACAGGGAGGTTAACTGTATAAATTATAACAACAACAACAACAACAACAACAATAAGTTGAAGAGAGCTTTGAGATGTGATATTGATATAGGGATTAAACAATGATAAAAACAATTGTCAAGGTTAGAGGATCCACTAATGGTATTTCAAACAAGTATAGTATAAACTCTTATTACTCAACTGGAAACCACACACAAAGAAGGTTCCAATCGGATTATAAATTGTTAACATGATTACATTAGTTATCTTATTCGAATAATACTAATACTTGTAAATGTCATCAGATATTCATGATTATAACTTATGTTAACAACAAATCAAGTTTCTTTTATAGCACAGGTGTCGGTTATACCATACGGTTGGGCTATGAAAGTGCCAAGTATTTGTTGTACCAGGGGTTATACAACATAAATCTAGATTAATCATTTAACAAGCAAAGTATTAAAAGTGAATAAGATAACAAATACAAAACATGTTAGTATCAAGCATTAAAGTCCATGTTGAGTTTATATTATACTTATTCTTACACCATTAGTGTAACCTTTTCACCTTGACATAATAAATTTAACTAAACATAATGAAAGAGAGAAACATAAATAAACAAAATAAGAACATAATTATATAAGTAAAGGAAAGAAAATGAAAAGCATAAACAAGATATTAATATAACATAAAATAAAACTTGAACATTATAAAATACAAAGAAAGAAAGCAAGAGCATGATCTTGATCTGAACACCAAGATGCCTAAATGCATGGCAAACGCCTCCTTTTATAGGCCAAAATTTAGAACTATTGATTTGATGACTAATTGTTTAGTAGGTGGCCACATCTTGACTTGGTGACAATCCTTATCTTCTTGTCTGAACATAATGCCATTTCTAACATCAGAATTCAAACAGAATTGAATCATAAAAGTTCTAGGAAATTATCTCATCTTTCCAACGAAAAAACATTGAGGTCATTTGAACTTCTAGAACTTAAGATATGGGCTGAACACCGAACAATGTCTGGGCTGCAGCATAGATTCCTACTTCTCTGTTGTTACTGATATTTGGAATTGAAAACAGTCTTTTTGAATCTTGCACTCCCATGAAAGTTTTAGGTCTATGTCTTAGCTTTCCATCCATATAGATTAGACCTAAATCCAAGTTCTACAGCTCCAGTTATGATTCAATTACTGAACAGTGTTCCGATTTGGACTGAACCAGCATCTCTTTTCTAAACTTAGCCCTCTCTTTGTCCTTTCAATTTCAGTGGTTAAACTCATTAATCAATCCTTTGATTTATATGATAGGCCTGCATTTAAGATGAACATTTACCATAAATTAAAGGTATCTTATAGTATCAGACTTGTTATTATAAAACATACTTTAGTTAAGGAGTTATTGATACTTCAAGTGCAAAATAATGATATAAAACCTTGATAAAAATACACTTTTAAGTACTAATGAATAATTCTAAACGGTTGACTAGTTTGTGCAGCTTATCAAATACTAGCTTAATTTTTTTAACCTAACATACTATACATATTCTATTCTTAGCAAATGTCAATTTATTTAATTCAAACTTTTCTAAGGTTTCTATTTTTAATCGACCATTAATTTAGTCATATCTATATTTTCTTCTATTATATTTTCATATCTATACTCCATTTATGATTTTATCTCGATTTCATCAAACCACCATTTTTTCTATGTTTTCTCCAATTAATTATATATTTATGTTTATTTATCCCGTCGACGTGTTACTAACTTTCAAAACTTCAAGGTTCATTATAAATTCAACCACAATTATATAATTTAATTAAATATGTTTCCCTTCATCTTTAATACATCAACACTCATTTTAACCCTCATAAATGAATAAATATTTGCTTTAGCTCTCATAAATCTTCATTTTCTCCTATTATGACTAATAACTTTGGCCCCTTTTTTTCTTTGTTTTTTTTCTCTTTTTCTACACTTCGATATCTCATATAGATGCAATTTAACACAATTATCACGGTAATTAAATCAACTAGTTTAAATTATTATTTTTTCTTAACCAGTACTTAGCCTTAAATATGGTAATGGGTTTCTCTCCAAGTTTTTTGTATAATTAGCTTCTTACCCATCCTAACACAATTTAACCCAAATTCCATAACATTTTAAACCAATTCAATTCATTTTATATTTCTAAGTCTAGGCCAAAATCTCATATCAAATGCGGGAATATGATTTTCTTCAAAGTTTGATCCACAATTCTCATATTACCCATTAGTTTTTCATATCTAAAAACAAAACACCATTTTAAATAATCTAACTCATAAAACTCAATATTTTATATTCTACACATTACTAACTAAGCTTCAATTTATGCATGAATCAAAACAAATCATGGTGAAAGTGATTCTTACCTTCCAAACATAAGATGTCAAAGACGAAATCAAGTTTTCTCCACCTTCTCTTCTTTCTCCTTTTAACTCCTAAAATTCGCACTTTTAAGTTCTAAAACTCAAGGAAAGTCTTTAGATTTTTAGTTTAGATCTTCTAAGCCCCTTTTGGTCTCTTAATCTAGCTTGAATTCATGTTTTTCTCACATAATTTGATGAAAAAATAAGAAAATAACCCTAATCCTTCTTCCTTATTAAGCCATTAACCATGGCTTAAAAGAGAGTCATTTATGTAGTTCCAATTTAAGTTATTTACAATAGTGCCCTTATAAGTTAGCTCATGTGTTTTATTTTTCATTTAACCAGATACTCAGTCTCGGTCTACTTTTATAATACCGCACTTAAAAGTTCATTTAAAAAAAAATTATTTCTAATTATTTATTTTTCCTTCATTCTAAACTTTATATTGACTCATTTTGTCATCGAGTTTAATTTTTTAAAAATAATTAACATCGTAAGATTTTTAATCAAGGGTTTATATTCTCCCCTTTTTAAAGAAATTTTTTCCTTGAAATTTAAAATTTTACTTGGGTCTATAAATAGCACAAGATACTTGCTCCTCATTTCTGACCCTCGTTCTCATGTCTCATCCTCAACCTGAAAGCTTCTTCATAGTATTTTTATCATAGATATGTTTTTATTCCTAAGTTTTTCTCACTTTGATATAACACTTGCACCGGTTTTACTTTTAAAGTCAGATCCTCTTCAACCTCTAATGGAACTTGTTGCAACACCCAATAAGGATCTATGTCAGGCTCTTGTAGTAAGGAGACATGGAACACATCATGAATTTTGGCCAAATACAAAGGCGGGACCAATTTATATGCCACAAGTTCAATTCTCTTTGTGTCCTCAAAAATCCTAATATACCACAGATCTAACTATCATTTCATGCCAAACCTCAACATATGTTTCCAAGGGGCAACCTTTAAAAACATTTTATCACGAACATTGAACTCAAGAGGCCTCTTCATGTTATCTTTATAACTCTTTTGTCTATTCTAGGAATCTTTATTTTATCACTTATGATCTTTACTTTTTTTTCTAAAGTAACATGTTCCAACTCTTGCCCGATTAATTTTATATCATCTACCTCCTCCTAACACACTAGTGTTTGGCATTTCCTACCATACAAATCTCCATATAGAATCATCCCTACAGTAGCTTAGTAGCTATTATTGTAGGTAGATTCTACAAGAAATATATGATCTTTCTAATTTCTCCAAACTCCAATACACATACCTTTAACAAATCTTTTAGAGTTTGAACTATTCTTTAGGATTTTCCATTTGTTTGAGGATGAAAAGCAGTGCTTAAGTTCAATCTAGTTTCCAAAGCATATTGAATGTCTGGGCATAAATGAGAAGTAAACCCGAGGTCTTAATCCAAAACAATCGATATTGGCACCCATGTAACCTCACTATTTCATGTACATACAATTTTGCCAATTTATCCACTAAGTTTGTCATCTTTATAGGGGAAAAAGCATTGACTTAGTCAGTCGGTCCACAATGACCCAAATAGCATTATTGTCATTTTTCCTCACCTGATACAAAATCCATAGTGATATCTTCTCACTTCTATTTAGGTATCAAAAGTAGTTGTAAAAGTCCTTCCAACTTTTGATGTTCTACCTTCACTTGTTGACATACACTATACTTGTCCACATACTCAACTAATTATTTCTTTATATTTAGCCACCAATAAAATTCATTTAAGTCCTTGTACATCTTAGTACTTCCTAGATGTACATCAAACTTAGACTCATATGCTTCTTTTAACACTTTAACTTTAAGAGCATTATCATTCGATAAATACATATACCTATCCATTATTATCATCCCATCCTATAAGATCTAAAAAGGATTCTCAACCCCTGATTCCACTTTTCTTATGATTTTATTCACTTTTTCATTCTTCTATTGGGCCTCTAACACTTTATCCTAATATATCAGGGTAGTGGTAAGCCTCTTTTTTAGTTTCTGAAAACTCTCTTCATAATCTTTAGACCATTCCCACATAACTTCCTTTTGAGTTAATCGATTAAGAGGGATCACTATCATGAAGAACCATTCAATAAGCCTTTTATAATGCCCTTCACCCAGGAAGATAGAGAGGGAGTAACCTTCCCATATAAAGATGGCCTAGTCATCTTTATAATCCTTTCCAAAGTTTATCGAGTGGTAATGGATGATGGCAGTGTGGTCAATATCATTTCCAGTAAAGTGATGGCAGAAATAGGGATACCCCTCTCAATATTGACTTTAATGAAGACTCTTCTCACCAGGATAGAAGGCTCGGACATGCCAATGAAGAGCACTTTGAAAATCCAAGTTACTGTAGGCACTCCCCCTAAGTGTGCGTGTATCTCCAACAAACTTTCATAGTCATTAACATGGCATTGGCTTACAACTCCATTCTAGGTACACATCTGTTATATCAAATCAATGTTGTCATCAGTACCAGGAGCTTGGCATTGAAGTTTCCAACTCAAAAAGTAATGGCCAAAGTTCGAGTGAGTTAAGTAACCTCAAGGTAATGTGCCTCTACTTACTTGAAGGGTAAAAAAGCCCTAACATTGAACCAACAAGGATCTTTGAAAGAAAAGGTGAAGGTTAGAACCAAAGCTGCTGAAGAATTGAAGGATGTCTTTCTGGAAGAAAATGAATAAGCAATCATAAAAGTGGGTTCCACCCTAGCACCAACATAATAGTAGTCATTGGCAGAGCTCCTCTGTATCCAAATATCCAATTTTGTAATGGGCACCTTCAACATGCCAGGAATTAGTCCTGAAATAGTCATTCATCAATCGAAGTTAGACTTAATTGTTCACCTAGCTCGCTAAAAGAAGAGGAATTTTAGGGGTAAAAGACAGAAAATAATAATTCGAGAGATGGATAAGATCTTGGCTATTGGCTTTATTAAGAAAGTGATGTATTTTGCATGGCTAGAAAATATGGTAATGGTCAAGAAAAGCAACGAAAAGTGTCGGATGTGTATGGACTTCATATATTTAAACAAAGATTGCCTAAAAGATAATTACCATCTTCTTAAGATTGATCGACTAGTTAAATCCTCTATAGATTTTAAGTATCTAAGCTTTTTATATGCCAATTAAAGATATCACCAAATCCTTATACACCTAAATAATGAGGAAAAAACAGTTTTCATAACTGAAGGGAGAACATTTTATTACAAACTTATGCACTCCAGGCTTAAGAATGTTGGGGCCACTTATCAGCAGATGGTAAATAAAGTAATCAAAAACCAACTTGGCAAGATTATGGAAGGATATATCGATGACCTTTAAGCAACATCTATTAGACCTAGAAGAAGTCTTTTATGTGTTTGGACACCATCAAATGAATCTTAATCCTTTTAAGTATGTATTTTCCATCAAAGAAAGAAAGTTTTTGGGTTTTCTAGTAACTAGTAAGGGAATCGAGCCTAACCTAAAAAAGATTTAAGTCATTCTAGACATAACTCCTTCTCGATCAATAAAAGAGGTTTAGTGCTCATAGGGAGATTGGTTCTCCTCAATTGGTTCATAGCTTACATAGAGAAGCTTATATAGAGAAGCGTATTCTACTATTCTTTAATACTTTGAGGAATATTTTCAACTTTGAGTAGAATTTAGATTGTCAAAAGCGTTTTAAGGAGCTCAAAGTCCATCTTTCATCTCTTAAGATATTGTTTCAACTAAGGGAGAACAAAAGCCTTTTTCTTTACCTATGTATAGCGGACTCAACAGTTAGTGCAGTTTTGTTAAAAAAGGAAAAGGGAATGCCATGCGGTAGGGAGCCTAAAGGCTTCCAGCCTTTTTTTTTAAGCGCTGAATTTTTGTGATGTTTTGAAACAATGAGTGGAGCAATTTCCAGTTTATTATTTCATCTAAACTTTCCATGATGCTGAGACAAGATGTTTGAAAGTGAAAAAAAAATTCATTCTTATTCTTATAATTTAAAACTCATTGTATTATTTATTATAATCTTTTACTTAAAAGTCACTGACTTTACCATCTAAAAGTTCATAAACCTTACTAAAAAGAATTATTTTCTAGATATAAAACTTTTTACCATCAACCACTTCTTAAACTCCAGATAAAAAAATATTAACTCGAACTTGTGATTAACCACCATCAAATATTAAATTCCCGCGCATATTAATTGTGGAATACCATCAAATTAGTTCTCACTGGACGCTGTGCTGCTGCACATGTAATTAATATTCTTAGTTCAATTGTTGATTGGTGTTGTTCCATGGATAAAAATGAATCAAGTTTGGAAGTGACGGAAATAAATTAGGAAGGCCCCGATGTCAAATTGAAGGAGTCATGATCATAGGATTCTGGCCACAAACTAGTGGGGCTGTCGGTGATGATTAGTTGAAAATAACTTGAGCAACAGCAACTCTATGGGAATCTGTACGTAGAAAAAGTGATAAGAGATACATACACCTTGCTGATATTGGAGACCCACGTCATCAATTCCATCCCAAGTGGACTCATATTCGTGGATTCCTCCCCGCTACCAAGACTATTTTTTCCTCTGCCAGTGGTCCTTCCCTCCAAGTTGGAGAAGCGTCACCATGGACTGTCTCTCTAACCATCACTGATCAAGACTGTATACTTTGCTAACAAGTATTTAAGTAAATTTCAGAGAGTTCAGGCAACTAATATTACATATTATTGTGTTAAGGCAACTAATATTAAATGTTGTTGTGTTGTTGTGTTCTTCAAGTTGGGTTTCTTTTGGCCTTTTATAATCGGGAGCCGACAGAACCAGGAATCCAAAACTTTATGGGGAAGAAAAGAGTCCACCTAGCCTGCTTGGCTGGTCCTAAGGTGGCCGTAAAGGCACTCTTTTATTGCTTTTTTTTTTTTTTGCGGAATCTTTGAATATAGAGAAAAATGTGATTGTAATTGGAACATTTCGGTTGTTGAAAGGTAGAGCATGTGGGGAATATAGAGAGGGAAATGCTTGTTGTGTGAATGAGATTTGTACAACCCTACACTCAATGATGATAAGCATTTGTTTGTGTATGTGATTCTAGTTGTAAGCAGGTTCAAGCCATATAGAGAAGCAAGCTAGCTTTCTGAATTGATAATACATCTGTGGTTTGTATAAGCTGGCTAGGATATGATGTAAATGTATTTATAGGGCATGGACCATGCTACTGCTATAAATTTAAATAAAAGAAAGACCACAGATAAATAAATAAATAAATAAATAAATAAGACTTCTTTTTTTGTATAACCAATCAGTATTTTAGCCGATTTGCACGCACCAATGACAATTTCTCTTATAGTCGCTCAAGATCATGTTTGTATTTGGACTAGAGAGCTTGGATGTGGTTGATCCATGAGGAAACTCTTTTGTTTATTTATTATTCCTATCATTTTTAAATGTTAAGCTACTAGCCGTACGCTGATTCTGTAGTGATCAAAAGATTCATTTAGAACAGACCAAGATATGGTGGGGCATGGATTCTTCTATCCCTTATGATGATCTTTTGTTGTCATTCTCGCAAACGTGCAGAAACTAGTCCATGCTGATGTCTCAAGTAACCTTTGATCATGATCTTCCACAGGCGATACACTTTATGAGTCAGATTAGGGTTCATCAGGATATAAGATTTTCTTTATGTCAGGAATAATGCTACCTTTCCCTCTGCCTCTGGAATTGGACGACGAAGAATTTAACTAGTCATGTTGGCCATTGGAGAGTTACCAGATTCTAGAAATGTTTTCACCAAGTTCACTGTCGTTTCAAACTGTCTTCCTTCGGTTGAAAATTTACATTTTAAAGCATAGCCTCTCAGGGTCCATTCTAATATTCATAAGAGGAGGATATTCTGAAGTTATAGTTTCCATGCTATTTAACTAATAATCTCCGAGTGTGGTGAACAATGCAATCATGGATAGATTCATGCTAGAGTGGGAAATGCTCTTCTTTTAGATTGAAAGACCGGGATAAATGCAACCGCAAATTTAACAATCTTCATATTTGGTTTTGTGAGCTAAAATGCCAAATCGTTTTTCTCACACGAATAAGAGAAATCAAAGCATGTATCACAAAATTTGTACTATTGTTCTGTAAATAAGTCGTTCTGATAAATGTTTACTCTTCCCTGTAACATGAACCCCAAAACAAACTAGATTTTGTCAAAATAAAGTCACATAATGTTAAAAATCATACAAGAATTAATAATCTAGCATCCATTTACTTCGATCATCACTTAAACAACATAATTTTGTTAAAATAGATTTGGGTTCTGAATAGAAACCCCGGTATTAAAAACGTTAAAATCATGTTATTGATGCAAATAAACACTAGATTATTTGTTAATCATGCATGAGTAAGGGTTTCGTGCAAAGAAATGGATCAAAATTAGTCAAAACCTAAGGCCTAAAGCAATGTTCTTCACAAGAAGTCGAAGAACATTCCCTTAAAAAAAAAACCAGAAAATTACCAACCTAAGGCAGCCTCTACCAAACCTAGAAATAGGCATTTTTAGCTTCTAAAACATGTTCTTTTTATCCCAACAAGTCACAATATCATACACAAACATGTTTGAACCAAAAAAATAACAAAAAAAAAACATAAAGCATCAAAATCAAGCATGAGGTACCAATCCAAAAAACTACTAACCTAAAACAGCCTATATCTTCATGCAACATGGATTTAAAATTGGTTTTCTGAACACATTTTGTGCATGAACAGGCCTAGCAAACCCAAGATAAAAACATTTGCTTTAATATGCATAGCTTAAATTAAACAAAAACTAAAACAACATTGTATATCAAAAACAAACTTAAACAACTTTAATGTATCAAAAACTTCAAAATAACTTCATTAATTAAAAATCACAGCAACAAAGAAGTGAATGCAACATCATTTTTTAAACGTTCCAAAACTACTTTTTATGCTTAAAAACATTAATATAAAATAAAAACAAATAAAAAAAACCTTAAGAAAACCACAAACTTGCTAAGATGATATACCTAGAACAGCTACTCTCTCTCTTGAAAAGTTTTGCCTCTCACAAACTTGCTAAGCTTAAAAAACTTAAGAAAACTTTGTGTTAGCCTCTCAAACCTTCAAACTTAGCTTCCTTGTCAATATTTGTTTCCTTTCTTTCTCACTTTTCTTTTATTTAGCCCCTTTTTTTTATCTTGAGAGAGTATTTATAGGGTTTTGTTAAGGTTTTAGAAGGTCTTGAATCCATTTTTAACAATTTGATTTTAAGGGAAGTGTTGTAAGCTCTTGAAAAAAACCCATTGAGGAGCCCTTGTATGTGAACACATGAAAACCAATTTGGTTTTTGCATGATAGTTGTATTGTCAAAGCTAACTGAGTTTCTCACTTTTGAAGACTTGTCAAATTAATTCTAATGTTATCTTCGCCTAATACCACCTGAATTTGATAGAGGTGCACACATTTTATTTGGATCCAACCTTACTCAATTTGAAGGTTTATAACTCCACATTCATGCATTTGAAGTTGTCAACTCAATTAGCCAAAATTGTCAAAACAGAGATACAAGTTGACGAACGACATGTCATTCACCTTCTCTTCATTAAGTCTGAATGACATGTCATTTAGGGTTCTTAATTTAGGATTTTGAAATTTTCAATTGAGTCCATGTTCTTTCAATTGCTTTTAATTATACATATAATTGCCTCAAGACTATTAAATTCATGCAATTTCACCCTTGTCAAACTCAAAGTTGACTGTTATTTTCATTTTAGTCCTTGATTCTGAATTTGTGCATTTTGACCCTCAATGTACCAACAAACTTCTAATTTCTTCAATTTGACCCTTGATTTGGTCAATTTTAGATCTTACATTCACGCGTCCTTTTTAGTTCGGTCCTTAATTTTGGATTTCTTCAATTGAGTACCTAATTGCTCGACAAACTTCAATATTTACGCAATTAGGCCCCTGATTTGAGCAAATTAACTCTTAAAATTGCAATTTAACCCCTAGACTTTACATTCTCCCAATTAAAGCCTAAATTAAGTTCAAAAACTAATTTTCTTGCAATTAAGCCCTCAATAAATTCAATTAATCCTTGAAAAATTTCAATTGGGTCCTTAAATACCTTTTTTAAAATTTTCCTCTTTAAATTGAACTTTCTTCACCAATAAAGCCTTCATCATTTGAAAATACACTGCTAAATTTTTTAATTTTGTATATTTCTATCTTCCCCAACCATTATTTGGAAATTTCCTAGGTGTTTTGGTATATTCTTCTTATTGGTATATGTTTTTCAAAAAAAAAATTGGATTTTCTCTTTTTTTTATTTTTTGTTTATGAAGGGCCCCAAAATGGGTAACAATATATGCCTTTTTACAATACTTATAGAGCATAAGACTTGTCAAGTGTTTTGCGTAATAAGTTTGTAAAGATAGTAAACTATTCTTCAAAACTAATCTTCTCAAGGCTTTTAGTTTGGTTGACCTGAAACTCTATTTTGACATCAATTCTCTTCAATTTAGAATTATAACCCAATTGTTTACAACTTAGTTAACCTAAAATCTCAATCTAGCAATTTTCTTTAACATGAACCTTGGTCTTTGTCTTCAACTCGATTACCCTGAAATTCTAATCTAGTGATTCCTTTTAACTAAAACCAAAATATATGTTTATAACTTTGTTAACCTGAAATCCCAATCTGGCATTTCTCTTTAACCAGAACCAAAATCTTTGTCTGCAGTTCGGTTAACCTGAAATCTTAATCTAGCGATTCCCTTTAACTAGAACCAAAATCTCACAGATATTAGGAGAACCATATGCTCATAATTATTCTCATGCGCAACTGTCTTCTTTTCAACTCAATTGACCAGAAATCTTGAATCTCAGCGATCCTTTTCAACTGGAACTTTCTGAGGGTTTCTTTAACTATTTTAATTAAATCCAAAACATTTTTTTGTATAATTGAAAATTAAGATTCCTGATGGCAAGGTTCCCAAAACTCAAATTCTTAATGGTAGTATTTCTTGTTCTTTCTTATGACAAGGTTTGAACTTTCTTTTTTTCTTGAAAATTTTCTAATAATAGGGTTCTTCTCACTTTTGTTCTTGATTGCAGCGTTTAACAACTAGGATTCCTGATTGTAGGTTCCTTTTTTTCTTCTTTTATGATGATAGGGTTTGATCAAGCTTTTGCTAAACTTACCTAGTGTTTCTTGATTGCAGGGTTGACATATGTCTTTCATAATGATAGGTAGGGGTGAGCAAAAAAACCAAAAAAATTGATTAAACCGAAAAAACCGAACCATGAAAAAAAACCAATTAAACCGATTAAAATTTTAAAAAAACTGATCGGTTTGGTTCAGTTTTAGTTTTATAAGCCGAAAACCAAAAAAACCGAACCGAACAGAACCCAAACCAAAAAATGGAAAAAAAAAACTAGCCAAACCAAAAAAACTGAACCAAATTAGTTTGAACTGGTTGTTGTCCTAAAAACCTGAACCGAACCAAAACCGATCGATTTGAATCGGTTTCGGCTCGGTTTTAGTTTTTTTAATAAAAAAATTAGGTTTGGTTATTTTTTTTATAAAAACCAAACCGAAAACGATCACCTTTAATGATATGGTTAATTGGATTCCTTAATGATAGGGTTGAATTTCCTAGTGCTTCGTGATTGTAGAGTTGATGTATCTTTCATGATGGTAAAGTAAACAGATACTTCTTGATCGTGAGATTCTTTCTTTATGTTAGGGTTAATTTGAAAACTTGGTGCTTCTTAATTGCAGGGTTTAATTGATTCTTTCCAATCACGGGGTTTGAAAACTTTATGCTTCCTGATTGCAGGGTTGATCTGAAGACTCTTTTTTATAACAAGGTTGATCTTCTCTTTTTTCTTAAGAATTTCCTAATGATAGGGTCCTCCTCACTTTCCTTCCTGATTGTAGGGTTTAAAAACTAATAATTCTTAATCGCAAGGTTTGAACTTGGTGCTACTTGATTGCAGGGTTTAACTAATATTTCTTGATTGCCAGGTTTGAAAACTTGGTGCTACTTTATTGCAGGATTGATTTCCTGATTGCCAGGTTTGAAAACTTGGTGCTACTTTATTGCAGGATTGACCTGAAGACTCTTCCTGATGACTGGGTTGATATTCTCCTTTATCTTGAGAATTTCCTAATAGTACAATTCTCCTCACTTTCTTTCCTAATTGTAGGGTTTAATAATTAATACTTTATGATCTAAGGGTTTGAACTTAGTTCTTCCAATAATTGTAGGGTTTAACTGAGATTCCTTGCTATCATAGCTCAAACATTTTTTATTTGTCAACTCGGATTCATCAAAATCTTACTAGAAGATTTTTTCTTTGTCAACTCGGATTCATCAAAATCTTACAAGATGTCATTGAGAATTTTTTCTAAGAAATTCAAAAATATTTATACAATGCTTTAGGGTTAGATGACATACATGCATCCTTACCTGGTTTGGAATATAGCCCCCATCTTCAATGCTCCATCGTCATAGGGTGCCTTTACTTGTTATCCAAAGCTTTCTTAGTTTTTTAATTCACCGGCTCATTCAAGTTTATCGTATGTCAATTATTTACTCAAATGTAAATGCAGTGCCTATATTAGATTGTCTATGATGATTATTACTCTTATTGTTTATTAAGCTTGATCATGCCTCCAAGTATGGCATTGCTTGCTTTATCATGAAAGAGTTTAACAAATCATTCAACTTCTTGAATTATTTCAAAAACTACCCTCTAATTAATTGTGTGCATCCTGCCAACAATTATCAAAAGATTTTCTAGTTTGACCTCATTTTAGATTGACAATTAGTCACGAAGTTGCCTTAAATTGAACCATACTTTTCTTTTCTAATCTGAGCATTATTAACTTATTTAACCAAGCTCCTTTGTAATATCTTCATAAAGAATCTTGCACAACCCATCAATGGACCACTTGTTTTCAAACAATCACCTTTTCCTTGAGAGCTAACCATGAGCTTTCAAAAATCATGCTCATTCCTATCTCATTATTGAAATGAAACCAAAAGGATGCTAGTTTTGAGAGTATTTTAAAAATTAACATGGTCAAAGACCCAACACAAGTCATTCAATACATGCAATCTTTTGATTATTTTGCATTTTGAAAATAAAAATTGGCTCCATGTAAAATTAAAACAATTTGTTTGGCTCTCTTATGGTTATTTTTGTAAATTTTAATCTCTCATTTTGAATATATCATTCGATGGTACATGATAAGGTGACCTTCTATGGATTTCAACAACAAGAGTTTCGAGTCAAGACTTAAGGTTCTATCAAAAAAAATTATCTCTTTTAAGCAACCATTTTATCAGCATGCATAGTAACTAGTAACTTAGTTTGTGAAGTCATAACCTTCATGGAAAAGCTCTTCACGTTCCAAGAGCATCATTTATCAATTTAAAATGCTTGTTTGATTAAAAAAAAGGTTTTTAAAATCACGTTATGCATGTTATAGCTCATGGTTATAAAAGGAATGGAAATTCATAGCCTTAAAAAGTATTTGAGGGTTTCGATGACCTAAAACCACCATCAATTTTTCACTCAAGTCTCTTTATTTTGTTGTTTTTGTAAAAGAAATGGCATATAACCATGCCATTCATTTAAACTGGAATTTTTACCTCTATCAATCAATGGTTCAGGAAGCTCCATAACCATGTCATTCCTTTCATTGTCAATCTCAAACTTAAAAAGAAGAGTAAAGTTTATTGCTCATCATTTATCTCATAATACTCCTTCATCTTTTTATTATCTTAACAGAGATCATAAATCAACTCCAACTCCTCATTTGATGAATAACTTGTCTTTTATCTAATCATTTGAAAATAATATAATCTCAATCGCATTTTCCTTAACAAGAGCCTTTATTATAGATACCAAAAGACTTGGTATTTCACTTTCTTGTCTTTCGATCTTTTGGGTGTATTTTCCTTTCAGTTTTGCTTCTTCTTTCTCTTGTTTTTTTTTTTCCTTTTTCACTCATGCCCCCGATCATCAAATTTTATTTTTATGCCTTTTCTTAATTAAAATCTCTCTCGCCTTTCTTGTCTAGAGCTTTTTTCTATTTTTAGTCCTTTCTTAATCTTTTGTTTTAGTATTTCCTTCACCTTTTCTAAATGGATTAGTCATTTCATGATGTAATAATAATTAAATCTATATTATTTGAACTAAAAACAAAAAAAATTAATATATGTTAGTTTTAGTAATAATGGAAAGGAAAGTAGAAGAAAATGATTTTCAAAAGTAATTTTCAAATCCTGCACAGGCCCACTATGTTCCGGGTTGCAGTAAGACTACTATTGGGTCTGGATTTTCCTGGGCCAAATTATCAACTCTTTCTTCCTTCCTTGAACAAGAATGATTTTTCATTAACTGAAGGGCCTTAGCCCCATTCACATAGACCATGCACAGATCAAAGCAAGATTCAGTTAAAGCTTCAAACTATCTAGACAAGCCCAAGAATGATTTTGGCACTTTTTCACTCCAGCTTCTTCATTTAGTTGGGCTAGCTTCAAATCTGGCCTAAGCCCACCAAAATCTGCTCCGTCCCCAAAAGCATTTTTTGCTTTTTTTTCTTCTTTCAGTGCAGGACCTCACAGCAGTCCCAGCCCTGAGTCACGCTCCACTCACCATCAAGCGGTCACAGAAGCTTGGCCGAAGTTCTAAAGCCAGCTCTTACAAGCACATCTGCAACGATTCTACTCACCACCGGAAAGATAAAGAAGCCGGAGAATCAATATTTACAAGCACATAGCCTGTTGTTCAACTAGAGACATATAGATTGTTATAATAATGTTTTTTTAGCCCCTATTCCTTTTTTTTTAATTACAAGACCAAATTATGGCCAATTAAAACATATTTATGGAAAGATTTGGAGAAAAGAGACTTGTATAAAAATCACGGCAAAACAAAATGGTTTTTAAAAAAACTTGAGGCTAAATATTTATTTTGATCCTCCAACCTTTAAAATTATAAACTTTCATTCCTTGATAATTTATTAAATTAAATTTTGATCTCAAATTTTATTTTCTTTTTATTTTTTGGTCTTTGATTTAAAAGAGAAGAGAAAAAGTAGCTAAATTTTAGATGTAAGGAAAAAAAATCTTGGTTGAGACTGATTTTAGCCATAAAAATAAATGATTTTGATATTAATAAGTTTCTTTTGATGAGAAGAGTTTATCCAAAATGTTTTTCTTAAACTTGCATGAAATGGTAGTTCTGAATCTAAAAAGAATTTTGATTTTAGGTTTATTATGGGTTTTGAAACTAATTTTCAAGTTGTTTGAGATTATGAATATGTTTATGTGTTTGGGGTTTTATTTGTTTTCTCGTATCAAAATATGATTGAAAATAGATTTTTCTTGGTTTAAAACAAACCAACCTGATTTTTTGATTACCAGAGATCGCCAAAATATGGGCAGGACAGGCAACGCATTGACTATAATTTTTTTTCAAATAATTAAGGGGCGGACAACTTGTCATCCATCCATTAAAAAAAATAAAGCTCGCATGCCAGTTTTTTTTTTATAGCCCAGGCATTCCTAACCCAAGAAATTGAGTCCTTTTTCTTTCTTTCTTATCCATTACAATTGGATTTTTTTAAAAAAAATAATTCAATTTCATCTCTTAATATTTGGTTAATTATTAATTAACATAATTTATTTGATTACCAGAGATCGCCAAAATATGGGCAGGACAGGCAACGCATTGACTATAATTTTTTTTCAAATAATTAAGGGACGAACAACTTATCATCCATCCATTAAAAAAAATAAAGCTCGCATGCTAGTTTTTTTTTTAGAGCCCAGGCATTCCTAACCCAAGAAATTGAGTCCTCTTTCTTTCTTTCTTATCCATTACAATTGGATTTTTAAAAAAAAAAAAATTCAATTTCATCTCTTAATATTTGGTTAATTATTAATTAAGTAACATAATTTATTTCGGTTTGATTTTTTTTTTCCAATCACTTTGATATTGGATTGGTTCTTAATTTTATATATGTTTATTTTAGATAAAAAAAAATTATTAAACCCAAATGAATCCATGATTTATATCACGAATTTGACTGATTGACTTCAGCTGAGTAGGAATCAAGTTTTATGATTTTTTTTTATTATATAAATAATTCTTAATTTATTTAATTATACTCATGGATAAAGTTTTTGAATTCCACTTAGGATTTTTTTATGTATGAAAATACATTGTAAAAGCTTACAAGTATATTTTATTAGGGAAAAAAATATTCGATATGGTGAAATGCATAGTATAAGTTTTGCACAATATTAAAATATGTGTTGATTCTCCTTTTTTTAAATAATGTCTGTTGATTCTCCTTTTTTAAACATCCATAATATAAGTTTTGCACAATATTAGAATATTTCCGACACAACTTTATATCAATAAAAGGTTGTGCGCTAACACTTTCTTGTGTTTCTATAACTTTACTTGTTCGATTTTTTTTATTTTTTATTTTTTTCATTTGCTTTCTCGTTTTCAAGTTGCCAGCATGAACCTTCATTTACTGCCTCTCCTATGAAATGAAACGTTCTGTAACTTTTCCTTCAATCTTTTCAAATCATCTTTTTTTATTCTTCTATTTCTTAAAATAAAGAATAAATTAAATTAATCTTTTAAATAGGTTTAGTGATTTCCTAAAACTTCTAATTTAAATAGATGTCAAATTTTATAAAAAGTTATGTTATTACATATATTTTGTATCAAATTATTTCTATTAATGATTTTTTTCTGTAGAAATTGTGTATAAAAAATAAAATAAGAAATAAAGTGAAATAAAAAGTTGAACAGTGTTGAAGATTGTTTACACCCTCGCAATATAATGTGAATTGAAGCAATGTTTTTCTCTTTATTTTGTTTCCTAAACTTTTGTTTTTATCAATTGAGTTTTTTAATTGCAAAGTAAATAGCCAATTGATTAGTATTTGTTGGTTAGGGACAGAATTGAAAGGAGAACCAACTTAGAAAAACACTAAAAATAAATGGAGTGTTTAAAGGTGGCATGAAAAGTACAATGCAGTCCTTCAATTTTAAACATTACAACTTATTCGGTCCTTTACTTTTTTATAAATTTAATTTTGATACAAAACTTTATTTTTATTACTTTCAATTATGTGATTTGTGAATGAGAAAAAAAAGTTATTGTTTTTGCATATTCTAATTATCAAATTGGTTTATTTTGGCTTCCACAAGTTTTATTTAAAGAACATAATTTTATAATAGTTGTTTAAAATCTTGATATAACCTAGAAAATAGATTGAAATTGAGAGATAAATCTTTGTATTTTAGAATTATTTTCTGGATTTTTTAGATTAATAAATTAGTTTATATTTATTTTGTAGGTGTTTTTGAGGAATTTTTACAATGAGTTTTAAATTAAAAATGAGTCCGACTTCATTTTCCAAAACACAATTGATATCTGAAAATTTTGTTTTTTTTGTATATTAAAAATATTTTTAAAACGAATTAATTTTTTTTAGATTCAAATTAATATTTTTATATTATTTTAATCACATCACTTTATGAGATCTAAACATGTATTGTGGGGTTTTTTTTTTGTCAAGTTGGCACGCTGGGCTCTCTTTAGTGGCTTGGACGTAATGCAATAATTGAAGTTGGCTTTCTCTATTCAAAATGAATAAAAGTTTTGTTATAGCTCTTTACTATAATTTAGATTTTCAATTTTTATCTTTATGACGACGTGGCCACAAGGAAAACTCAGCATATGTTTTTCTTTAAGAAACACCATCCAGCTGGTCGCTTCTTATCCTTATCTTCCTGACTAATCCTTATCTTTCTTTTTTTTTCACCTACGAGGCACATTTCCTTTCGACATTGCCAAGCAAGAGATATATCCTTGACATCAACATCCGATCTATCACGGCCTAAACCCCACCCAATCAGAGCTGTTGTATCGCACTTTGCTTCCCCTAGCAACATTTTTGTTCCTTTACATTTGCTTGGCATTATTAACGTTGCCTTGCAACTACGCACTTGGCATTATTTATTGTGGTCTACTAAGTTTTTTATCCTTTGATTTTCTTTTTACATTACTTAGTTATACCAAAATTAGATGACTTTTGGATGCGTCTGAGACCGAAAACAACACAGTTGAAGTCTGCCAACGAAGATCTATTACTTCATTTCAATTTTTTTAACAGTGAACACAATAAGTAACCATCGGTCAAAAAAGCAACAACCAGAAAATGAGAACACGGGAGATCCCGTAACCAAACAGAACGAAACTAAAACTAAGCCATTAAAATCATAAAACAACAACCACGTCTCTCCCAAACCTAATCCCTCCAGCTACCACCTTCAGATCCACCCCTGGAAGAATACCTTGATCCGCCATCACCGTACCCACGGTCACGTCCACCACCATAACCACCTCCGCCGCCGCCATATCCACCTCCACCGCCTCCGTATCCACCCCCACCACGGCTATAACCGCCTCCACCACCTTCACGGCGACCGCCTCCGTAACCGCCACCGCCTCCACGGCTGAACCCCCCTCCGCCCCCGCCGCCGCTTCCGCGAGATTGCGCTTCATTCACGGTGATGTTACGCCCATCAAGATCTTGGCCGTTCATTCCATCAATCGCATCTCTCATTGCCTTCTCGTTGTTGAATGTCACAAATCCAAAGCCGCGAGATCTTCCAGTTTCACGGTCATTTATGATCTGCGTACAATTAAAACCCGATCAGATCTAAAGGTATTATCGTAATAAAGAAAGAAAAATGAACAAATCGATCGATCTTCGAGCCAAAGCACTGAAGATGAACGTACCGATTGGTGGTTAGTGACAGTAACATAAAAGAGAACAGAGAACAGTAACAAATAGTAACACAAACAGAACAGATAATGGATCGCCAGAGCCGAAACCGATCGGGCCGGGTCAGATCCGTTTCTGCGAAGGCAAACGGACCTTCGAATCGATGATTTCACCGTACTGGCTAAACGCTTCTTGAAGGGATTGGTCAGTAGTGGCCCATGCAAGGCCACCAACAAAGCACCTGTACTCAACCTCAGCAGCCATTGAGAAACCCTAAGATATTTTTGATAGGGACGAAGGATAGTTTTAGAATAAGAAAGGATGAGGAAATCACGATAGGCTGAATGATGGCTTTATAGATGGAAGCGGGTGCGTACTGCGCGCATTGGGAGTTAACTGGGGTTAAATTTCGAAGCGGTGAATGTGCGAGCTTGTTTGGTTACGAGGGAATCGTTAGCGTCTGGTGTTGAATATATGTATCCTGGGCGTCTGGCCAGGGGCAAGTTGACTTCTAGTGAGGCTAAATATTAAAAAGCGCTTTTGGAAAATAAAAAATAAAATATACTAAATTTTTCGCTTTTATATGCAGGGTGCTGAAATCAATAGCTATAACATTATATATATTTTTATGTGCTTTATATAATTTTTTTTATTAATATAGTTATTCGGGTCAGTTTATGCATACCTCGATTAATTGTATGGGCACTGAAGTTAATAACTATATAAACCTTCAGAGACCATCATATAAAAATAAAAAAATAAATAGTGTTAGCAATTACAAGACTCGAATCTGAGATCACAAAAGAAACAAACTCCTTGATCTTAAACTCTTACCATTAAACCACCTACTAGATAATTTCTTTATATAATTTTAACACTACATGGATTGGATGTCATATGAAATTAAATAATTCCATGAATGCTATTATTATAGAAAACACTTAAAGTGTGATATTATAATTGTAGATGAAAACTCGCTATTTATTTTTTAATAATTTATAGAGATCTCGAAGTTTTTTTTGGCAATTTAATCCTAATTAAAGATCAATTGCTTTTGATTTTTTAAGTAATGATGGGATTGAAAGAAGAGAAACCAAGATAAAAATGGCATAAAAAATAAGTGGAGTTTCAATTTTTAGCAAAAAATACACTTAGGTCCTTTATCTTAAAAAATAATATAATTTTTCAATATAAGTACTTTTAAATTTTAAAAAATCAATCACATTACATAAGTTTATTTTTATTTTTTTTTTTAGTCATTAATTTTATAAGGGGAGAGGGAATTATTGGATTCTAATGGTAGAGAAAAAGAATTAGTGTTAACGCCAATTCCAGCTATCAAAATAATTGGTTTTTGTGTAAGCGAGATTCATTTAATGATAAGAGTTCCACTTAGATATTTATTCACCTTTAAATTACATATAAAAAAACTATATTTAAACTTAAGAAGTTTTTAGGTTATGGGTTGATTTCAAGTCTTTATGTGGTTTTTTGTTTTTTAGGCCATTTATGGGTTTGTGCAGGTGTTTAGGGTCAAATGGGTTGAAAAATGAGTTTTTAGGTAAAAAACATAGACCTTGTTTGAGTAGTGTCTCCCGATGCCCTAAAATGACCTTCCACCATGTCGTTCAAAGCGTTTTTCAATGTAATCCTTGTTCTTTGGATTTTTAATTTTTATCTCTTATCCTTTTATAAAAGTTTTAGTGATTTTTAATTTTATCATTCAATTCAAATTAATAGTATTATGTTTTTCAATTCGGTCCTTTGTTTTAATTTACAATTTTTTTCTTAGCCCTTTTGTAAATTTGTTTTTCAATTTTACCCTTTAATTACAATGTTATTTTTTTTATGCTTATTCCTTTTCTGTCCCTTTACTAAATTAATTTTTTCCCTCAATTTTATCATTCAATTAAATATAAAATTTATTTTGCATTTTATTTTTGTTCTTTATTATTTTAATTGTTATTTTTAAAAATCTTTTTGTATAATTAAAATTATTTTTTAATTTTATCCTTAAATATTTGATTGATTGAGAATTGAATTTCATGGTTTTTATAAATTTGATGCTTTAAGTCTAATGAATCAAGTCATATTTTTATTTTAAAGAGAGCTTTATAATCTTTTGTATTTTTGTTTCAAGTTATTCAATTTTCTTGATCTGAATTACTAATTTGATCCCAAATTAGTTCGACTCTCATTACTGAAATTCAAGTTTATTATTATTAGTTTTTTATATCATGTTTTTAATTCAATCTGGCATCAAAACAATTTAATCCCTTGACGAGCATGTTTACCAATACTAGTTCAAACTGCGTTCAATGATTGAATCAAAAATATGAATCACATGCACATTCATAGATAATTTACTTTGACATTTTGCGTTGTTAATAGTTTTATTACGTGGCATGTATATACCTATATCATTAAATTCATTTAGCAACAAAAGTCTAAAAGAAAAATAAAACTCTCAGTAATATTTAAGTGGCTATTGCTTGTCATAGCTTGCTTTACTATAAACGTATCTGATTAATTTATTTTAATTCAGTCATGAAATAATTAATATTATTTCAATAAAATTTTTTTATTAAAAGATATAAAATTTAAGAAAATATAAACAAAAAAGCTTAACTTATTAGCGGAGTGAGATCATCAATATTTTATCTGGAATTCACATACAGGTTATTTTTATACTGGTGACACCTATTGAAAATAAATAAAAAATCAAAACAATAAAATCTTCTGTTTTTAGTTTTAAAAAAATTGAAAATAAAAAATAGCAAACGGGAATTATAGAGAATACTTGCACCCATTAGTTTTTCATTTGTTTACGTTGTTCAAATTTCAAAGTGTATTTATTTTGCTTCATAATGCATAACTCCGCCGCTCATATGAAAAAAAGAAAAAGAAAAAAAATCACATGACGTAAAGTTACAGCAGCAGCGGGATTTGGTGCCAAAAACAGGAATTAGCTATCCTATCCAGGTTCCGCGTACCCTACCCTAGTCGCAATCATATTCAAATAAACAACCACTTTTGTCTTCTTCTGGCCCGGTAAACCATGGTTAGCGAAACGCGGTGACTTGAGTTAGCGCGCAGAAAGCGTGGGGTCAAGTGGGGTCCACACACGCGCCTGCTAAGGGGACACAGCAACAGAAATATCTACTGATATCTGCAGGCTTCGAAAATATCTAGGGTAAATTTCATTTTCGTCCCCACGTGTCATCAGTGTTTCATTCATGCCTCTATGGCTTTAGAGTTTCTCAGTTTTTCCCATACCTCCCTAAAAGTTAAAGTTTCAATGTGATCCCTGATTATGTATATTATATTTTGTGCTAATATTATTTGATTTTTACGGTTCCATTTTATGATTTTTTCAACGCTCCAGTCTAACGGATCAAAATTAATATTATAAAATTTATAAGGCTTAAAATATAGTTTCCTAAATATCATACGACATGACAACGGTGCCCCTCCACGCTTGCATAGTTTCTTTGGATAAGAGTACATGGCTTTAAAGAGCAGCGACCTACTCGTCGTTTGTATCGGTTTTTTGTGGTCCCTTGATCATGAACCACTAATATGGCGATAAATAAATGTTTTAAGCTAACTTTAATCTACACTTCCAAAAATAGCCTTGCATCGTCCCTGTCAAGAAATTGAAATATAACGCTGATTTCTTTCTATTTTTCTAAACAAAGTAATAATATCTTTCTTACAATCAAAATATATTAATACCCGCAAATGGAAATTCGAATGATCTGAGAAATTATAAGGGTCCATTGATGCTTTATATTACAGCCAAGGATGTTGATTGTTTGGGCACAGCCAGTGGACTGCTTGAACAATCGTGGGATCAGGGGCCTAATGGGCCATGGGGTGAAGCCCACTGTAAATATTTGGACTATTAGCTGGTCGACGACCCGTGTAATTATGAGACCGAAGAAGCCATTGTCCAATAACTAGCCAAGCGGGTTGACTTCATTTGGGCTTATGGGCTATTCTGTAATCATAGGCCTTTTTAGTGATGCGGTATATGTATTTAACCTTAATTTAAGTCATGGATCATGTAATACACGGGATTACTTTTTGTTTTGATTTTGTGGTAGGGTTAGTTTTTAAAAGATTTTTATTTATTAAAAATATATTAAAATAATTTTTATTTTATTTTTTTAAATTTTATTTTTGATTTCAGAATACCAAAACAATATAAAAACATAAAAAATATTAATTTTAAAGTGAAAAAAATTAAATTTTTTTAGAATTTTTCTGAAACGGACTTAGAGATATTTGGAGACTTAGCCCTTATTAATGAATACTAAATCCTTTTTAATCCAATTCTAAATATATCGTCCAATCCCTAACCCATAAATCAATAAAAAGAATAGCTTAATTTAATCATGGATCGTGAGGTAGCCTCATATCCTGGATCAAGTCAGCATTGGGTTGGAGAAAACAATTTATCGAGTGCTGGTTTAAGATTCAACGTTGGAAATTCCAAGTTTTAAAATTGTTTTGATTGTCTACCCTCTCGCAGTCATTTTAGGTATATTTAGGAGCGGCGTGCCTGTCGACGTTGAGATTCAAAGTCCAAGTTGTTGATTGCTGCTGGAACCTGCAACGGCCGAGAATGAACATTTTGCGCAAAAAAAAAAAAAAAACAAAACGATGAAGTGCCTTGACCCAGTTATGATGACAACACAGATTCAAGTGTTTGTTTTGCGTTGTTCAATGCACACCAAAGTGGTGGCGTGTCGCCATTTTCATCTTTCACTGTCAACGAAATTAGCAAAGGCGTGTCATCATCTCTGTTTTTTTTTGTTTTTTAAGCTCGGGTTTAGTTGGATGACATGATTATAAGTTTTGCCTAGCAAGCAATTTTGGAGGACGTCATTGAGAAAATGTCGTCTTCTTCCACACTAAAACTATATATTATATACATATATACCCGCTTTAATATTTGTTAAGGTTCCAATTATTTTCAATGTGGGAATGATTCAATATAAATTTCACAACTATGATGAGAAGTTGATAGCATAAACATAACGAACTACCACAGACCCTGCAGAGTTGAATACATGGGCTGGAAGAAGGTCCAGAACAGAGGGGAGAGGAAATAGCATTGCTTGTAAAAAATAACAATCTTTGTTTTTTAATTTTTAGGAGAAAGGCAGGGGAACTAGTCTTCGTCTTCCACTTCCTTTTTTCACCACAAAACGAAGGACATGAGTGTGACTGCATAATTTTTCTCCTTGCTTTACTTCCTCCCAGATTCCCTTCCCCACCCAAACAACCCAGACAAGTTATTTTCACTTGACACTTTTAAAAGTATGTTTTTAATAATTTTAACTTTATATTATCAAACGCATGGTTACAAAAGTTATCTAATAAAGCTTGTTTGTCTTAGAAATTAGAAATCCTTCTCTGTGAGTACTGCTTCTGTTGATTGACATGATCATTTATACACCACAAGTAGGAAGGGCCTCGTAAAACTGTCAAGTTACTTGCCACGAGTTTCCCGTTAAAAAAGAGTTGGGCCGTAGTTTACCTCTGTGTCCTTGCAAGACATGACTTTTCTTTTCTGGTTACAAACTAGTAAATCAAATAAATCGAAAAATATATTAATGAATAAATAAATAAATAAAAAGTTATTAATCATATTTAAAAATAAATTTTAAAAAATAAAAATATGTGTGAATTAAGATATTTAATTTGAGTCTACATGTCATCTATCCCAAATTATTTTGAAAAAAAAAATCATATAACGCGTTGTTTAATTTACACAGATTTCGGCTATTATGGTGGTTAGAAAACTAGGGCTTAAGTTTTTCCACCTAAAAACCTGTTTTCAACCTATTTTTGACCTAAAACATCTATAAAACATTGTAGGGACTATGGTAAATTTATTTATGGCCTTGAAAAAAACAAAATAAACTCAAATTCAAAAATCAACCTGAGCTCAAATCTATTTCTTCACAAATTTTAAAGGTGAAAAAATACCTAATATGAGCCCCATCATCAAATGAAACCATTTGACATGAATATCATTCATTTTGGTTGTCTAAATCAATGTTAACAACACTTTTCTCTCTCTACCACCAGAATTTAAGGACCTATCTCTCTCTTCTCTTAATTAGGAACTAAAAAATAATAAAAATAAAATTTTATACCAAAATTGAATTGAAAAAGTATTAAGATACTAAAATTATATAATTTACATGATTTTTAAAGTTCAGGAACAAAAATGCATCCTTTATGAAACTCATGGCATGTCACTCATGTTTGATGTCTTTTTTATTTTGTTCCCTCTTCTTTTAATCTCATATTTTCATAAGAAATCAAAATTAATTAGTCTTTAATTAGAACTAAATCATCAAAAAAAATTTGAGGACCAAATTTAAAAAAACAAAAAATTTTGCACAGCCCATCTATAATAATATGTGATAGGATGACCAGTGGAGTCTTGCACAGTGAAAAACTCATGCCTTTTAGAATAATACTTAGCTAGTTTCCTAAACAGCACTACTCCATGAGTTATATTTTTTTCAATAAAAAATTGGATATATAGATTTTATTGACATGGTTTTTTACATAAACATTTATAAACGCAAATCAAAAAGTTCATGCAAACATCTTATTAAATGAATCAAGAACTATATGTATAAATACATGGAAAAAATGTCATTAACGATAACTAAAAACGAAACTGAAAAAATTGAGAGATAAATATAGATTAAGATATTGGATCTTGCAACATGAGATATTTACTCAGTTATGTTTACTAAATTTATTTATTAAAATAAATATTTTATTTAATCAAATGATAGTAGAAACAAACACACACATAAAATAAATTAAATAAAACAAAAAGAGAAACATATTAAGCAAAATTGCACACATTAGAAATATGATCTAAAAATAAATATTTTTTTATTAACAAAAATAAATTCAATCTTAATAAAACATAATAAAATATTTATAGATTCAAAATAATATAATGAAAAACTAAACACATAAAATAACTAAGAAAAATATTATTGTAATAAAAAATTAAATAAGCAAAATAAAAAATCATAAAGAAAGAAAATTAATTGAAGCATAAATTAATAAAATTATTTAAAAAAAATACATTAAAAAAACAAAAGCAAAATTAAAAAAGAAAGAAAGAAAAGACAATGATGTTTAGGTGTCATAAGCATTGTCAAGAAAACAAGGAAAACAAACGATTTATTTTATGGACCCAATTTTTTTTTTTTTTTTAATAATATTGAAAAATCAAATTAAAAAAAAATGAGTAAAAAAACAAATATCAGCCCGCATTGATTTTTGAAACTCGTGATTTGAATCATTAGACTATAAACATTACGAATGGAAAAATAATGAAGCTCAATTCTCAACAAATCAAATATTAAATAATTAAATTTAAATAAAATTATTTAAAGAGATCCAAAAAAATTATAATTAAAATAATGATGATGAAAATTGAAACAAAAAATAAATTAGAGAGTAACCAAAGGTTAAATAAAAAAGAAAAATAACTTTAACAAAAAACATTGAAGACCAAATTAAAACAATAATATACCATGAACTTTAATTGTAAAATGAAATTAAAAGTCAATAAGACTTTAACACAATAGAAAAGGAAAGAAGTTAAAAACCTAAAAAATAATGACTGAATCAAAAGAAATAATATACGAGAAATTGTAATTGAAAAATTAAATTGAAAAAAAGTAAAAAATTATTAAAAGAACCAAGAAAAAATAAAAAAAATAATAAGGAATAAAATTTAAATAACAAAAACATTTTTTTAAATGATTTTTTATTTAGTTTTTTTTTTTAGTTTCAAAGGAAACCAAGTATTTTTAAGACCAGGTCCATATCTTACAGTATAAATCTACAACTCAACATTATGCAAAATTGTTGAAAAAACATATAAGGGGGGCATAAATATGTTTTGTTTTGTTTTGTTTGGTTGAGAGATGAAGCATTAAATGCTCTGAAAAGGTAGCGCCTAAGCAATCCTTTTAGGCCAAAGAGAAAGAAGACAATGATCAGTAACCAAATGACGCGTGGTCTGATCCATTTTCTTTTTACTATTTTAGTAAAAAACAGTGTCATTTTGGTCAAAATACCCAGTTTCATTTAAATAAAACAATGTTGTTTTGGCTTTTAAGGTTTTAATTTAGGGATTTAGCTAAAGTTCAATTTGGTCATTCTACTTTCAATTTCACCCTTAATTGACTTTGAACTTTTCATTTTATGCAATTTTATCCTTACCGAACTTTAATATCAGCCATGAATTCTAGCGTCCTTTTCATATTAGTCATTGATCTTGGATTTATGTAGATTGACCCTTAATTGACCATTAAAATTTTAATTTTCTTCAATTTTCACCCCTGATTTCAATCAATTTGGTCTCTAGAATTTGATGTCTTTTTTCAAAATGACTCTTGACTGCAAGTTTTTTCAATTTAGCCCTTAATTGACCCTAAAACTTTGATTCTCTTGTGATTTCACTCATGATTTGAACCAATTGACTTTGTAAAAATTAAATTTGATCATTTAAAATTTCAATCTTTTCAATTAAGCCCAAATTGAGCTCTCAAACTTATTTTTTCTCCAATTAAGTCCCTACCAAAATTAATTTGACCCATTTAAAGTATAATTAAGTCCTTACACCTAATTAAATCATTTAATTGAACCCAAATTAATTTTTAAATATAATTAAACTTTTAATTTGGCCAACGATTAAATCAAATTGGCCTATTAAAATCTAATTATATTATTGAACTTAATTTTTATACAGATTTGTCCAATAATTATTTAAGTTGGCATTAAATCTGTATTGTCTCTCCAGTTTTGGGTATAATGAGACATAATTATGCTCCAAATTTGTTCATAATTTTAGCCCAATGTTTCTATGTACTTGGAATCTTCTTAGGCTAGCTTTTGCTACATCACCAGTCCTCTTGCTATTATTATTTATTATTTGATTTTTTTATTTTGGAAAGAAAAAAGATAGATTAGGAGAAATAACCCATAAATGAGTTATGACAACTACTACCATAAATATCTTATCGATAATTTTAATTACTGCTATCATTATCATCACAATTATTATTATTACCATTACCATCATTATCATTATAACAAACTATTATTACCATTACTATCACCATCATCATTATTATCATCATTACTTTTATTACTAGTACTGTTTTTTTTTTTAACATTTTATTATTACTATCACAATCATCATCATCATTACTATTGTTATTGTTATCAAAATTACAACCATTATCACCACTATCATAATTTTAATAAACTACTACTAATATTATTAATATTAGTAAAAAAATAAAAACTTTGAACTTGATTCAAATAAAAAATTATAAATTATAAAAACTTTGAAAAAAGATCAAGAAAAAAAATCAAAAGAAGAGGGACCAAATTGAAATCATTATTATTGTAATTGAAAAACAAAAAATCAAGAACTTAATTTGAAGGATATAATTGAGAGCAATAAAAACTTTGACAAAAGAACAAAGCAAAAAATAAAAGCAGAAGAATTGAATCAAAACATATTGTATATACAAATTAGAAATCAATGGTTAGATTGAAAACAAATAAATCTTTAACAAAAAAAAAAATAACAAAAATACTAAAATCAAAACTAAAAGGACTAGATTCTAAATACCCAAAAAATTGAGGACTCTAGTGCTTTTTCAGGGGTAAGAGAGAGAAACAAATGAGAAAAAAAAAGTGTTACTAACAATAAATCGATCATATTTTGATTACGTGTACCACCTATTATGAAAAAAGATGACGAAGCATAAAATGATATAATGAAAACCTAATTTTTATCATGGAAGCCTACATATGCACCGTTTAAAAAACACAAAGGCTCCCACGCACCATTATCTTTTCCTGAAAAAAAAATATTATTTTAATGTTAAATTATATCATCTTCCTTAATCAAATTAACAATTAACAAAAAATTCGAGAAAAGGAACCTAATACTCTTGATCCTAATGAATTAAATTTTTTAATATAAATGATACATGTGTAATTATACTATGTATTAAAAAACAAAACCTAAATATCCTATCCAAAACAATTAATTAAATAAATAAAAATACTCTAAAACAAATCAACAATAACTAATGCAACTTATAAAAATACCAAAGACCCCGATTCAAATACAATCATTTTTTTTTTGTAGCCAAGAACTTAAACATCAATCTACTGTTGCAGTGAATGAATAAAGTGTCTATTATAGGGAAATCACCTTCACTTTTAGCATGTTTGTTATAAAAGAACAAACGAGAGCATCGATAATTCTATCGACGATCACAAGGAGCCAAGGACAATGACGATTTTGGAAGAAAAACATTGCTGAAAAGATAAGAAGGGAAGCATGGGCCTAATTTTTACCGGATAATAATAAAAAATAATTATCTGTCGGGCAGCCCCTTCCCCCGCTGATGTCACACGCAGGCGGGCACACATGTTGATTGCGTGCAAATCACTTGTAACTACTATCTGTGATTAATTTAATTTACTGCTAAGATCTTTCAAGAACTAAAGAGCCGAAAGATCACCACCTTTTATCAGATGCAAAAAGGTATTACTGAAATATTCAATGATGACGTGTTAATGTGGATCAAAGTTAAAATAAAATAAAAGATGCATCTACTTTTACGCGGGCCTCGCTTGATCGAGTCACAAATCATGAAATATATATTAAAAAAGATTGCCAAACGCTGCCTAGAATCATATCCTAATCAACAAAATACCCTCTTTTTTTTCTTTTTTTTTTTTCTTTCCTTTTGTTATTAAAAAAAGACCACTGATCTCAAGTCCACGGCCTAAGAACATTAAACAAATACCGGGGCTGGGCTTATTGAAACTACTTGCCTGGGAGTGCTCAACGGGCAAATAATTGAACGGTCAGGAGGCCTCCATCAAATAGAATAGTTGAAAAGATTGAATCCAATTGGCTATCAATTTCAGCGATTAATGGTAGCTTGACCAGCAAGTGTGATCTTTATGGAAGGTTCTGGGGATCTACTAAAGTTCCTTGTGTGATAATTAAATGTTTGCTTTACTTGGCTGTCACAGGAAGACAAAAGTTTCGTCGCTGTGGTTCCTTTCAAGGGAGGAAATTGAAAGTATCCGTGTTATGTTACGTGTCTAGTATGTTGGTGCATTTTATTTATAAAAGTATTTTTTTTATTGAAAATATTTTAAAATATATATTTTTAATTTTTAATATTAACACATCAAAACTATTTAAAAAATTAAAAATTTAATTTTTTTCAAGAAAAATAATTTTAAAAAATATATTTTAATACAAAATCAAACGTTCACATGGTTTGTTAACTTTTCTTTCATTTTAAAACAAACCACTAGAAATAAAAAAAATGGTATTGGAAGTGTGTGTTTGGGATAGAGATAAGATTAATATATGTGATCAAATTCCTATAAATCACGCCTGACTAAAAGTAAAATATATGTATATTTTTTTCCTTATGTATCCCATAAAAAAAACCCAACCATACCTCACTATACATCTATTCTAAACACACCCTAAAAATCTAAAAATTTGTTTGATATTATGATTATTGTTGTTTTTTAAAGTGTTTTTTAATTGTAATTACATTAAAATAATTTTTTTATTTTTAATTTTTTTTAACATCAATATATTAAAATTTTTAAAAAATTTAAAAATATATATTTTTAAAATAAAAAAACCATGGGATGTTTTTATTTTTAAAAAGAAAATCACCGGAGAAAGGGAGATTATTTTAGACAATGACATGACAACCGACAATGAGGGACACAATGCAAGTGGTGAACCTTAGGACCAAGTCGTGGTTGACTGACTGGCTTGTTGATTTGAAAGAGTTTCATGCTCAGAAACTCTCTCTCTTGTTCAGATTAAGGATGCGATGTTTTGTATTTTGATATTTACAGTTACTGAGATATCAGCAAGTTCCTTTGAGTAACATGAACTACTTCTTCAAGATTTACAGCTAATTGTGTCAGGCCATGTTAATTTTAAAATTAATTCATAAGAAAAAAAAATTTCAATCAGGTAATGTCTATTTTATTTATTTATTTATTAACATGAATATTCAGATCAGCTTTCGCACACTTCGACTAGTTCTATATGCCCTGAAATTAACGACTATATAAGTCTCTAGTAGCCATGAGGTTTGTGAGACTCGAATTGATGATCTCTAAAAAACAAATTTAAAGCCTGACCAGTTAAGCTATACCCCTCAAAATTAAAAAGGATTATTTTTGTAAGAAGAGGGTTTGCATCTTGGAGTCCACAAAAAATAAAACAACATAATTTATGTGAACTTGTAATTTTTCCATGTTCTAAAGCTAAACCATTCCTTCTTGCTTGCCTAACTTATTGGTTATAGCGTGTATAAAAGTGTAATTATAATTATTTTTTAATATGTGTTTTACCCCTCGGAATTAAAAACCCCTCGGAATTAAAAGGATTATTTTTGTAAGAAGAGGGTTTGCATCTTGGAGTCTACAAAAAATAGAAAAACATAATTTATGTGAACTTGTAATCTTTCCATGTTCTAAAGCTAAACCATTCCTTCTTGCTTGCCTAACTTATTGGTTAGAGTGTATGTGAAAGTGTAGTTATAGTTATTTTTTAATGTATTTTTTTTAGAAATGAATCAAAATAATTTTTTTTTTAAAAAAATTATTTTTTATATCAGCACATTAAAATGATCTAAAAACACAAAAAAAATATTAATTTGAAGCAAAAAAAAAATTCAATTTTTTTTAAAAACACTTTTAAAACATAAAAATGAAGAGGACCTAATACCATGACTTAAATCAAGTATTTTTTTTTTTTAAAAAAATCACATTACAAGAAAATAAACAAGTTTGTATGGTTGGTTGGAAATATCCTTCATTGGATGGACAAAATTAAATGTTGATGGTTGAAGAAAAGATAATCCGTGTCAGAGTGGAGTAAGAGGACTTTTTAAGAATAACTTCAGGACTTGCATCACTGGTTTTGCTATCAACAATGAAATCAATGAAAGTGAATGCAAACTATATTCGGTTAGCTAATTTTTTATTGTTCAAAAATTATTTTGATAGGAATCATTGGATTATTAATATTGTATTGAGTGCACTCTTCCTTGTTTAATTTAAGTTTTAGGATTGTAAGCCCTGATTTTCACTAAAAAAGTAAAAGAAGAAGAAGAAAAAAAAAAAATAGCTGCTGAGTTTATTTGAGAGTATGATTGCGGTTATTTTTTAAAAAAAAATTATCTAAAAATGTATTAAAATAATATTTTTTTAAAATTTTTAAAAATTATTTTTGATATTAGTGTATCAAAATAATTTAAAAATATAAAAGAATTAATTTGAAACCAGAATAAAATAAAAAATAAAATTATTTTTTAAAAATACTTTTAAAATATAAAAACAAACAGAATTAATTAATTGTATTCAACTCTCCCTGTCCCTCGCCTAAAAAGAAAAGGAAAGGAAAACGAAAAAAAGAAAAGGTTCCTCTTCTGTCTGCCGAATGGCCAATTGGATTAATATGGGACATCAGGAAATAATACTAGAATCTAGAATACTAAATTAGTAATTAATCATGTAGTTTTAATTCTAATTAACAGGTTGACTTAAAAAGGTTTGTTCCCTTTCTCAAATTTTAAAACTATCATTTAAATTGTGTATTATCTTAAAATTGCTCAAAAAAAAATTTAATTTTATCCATCATGTAAATGGATGTGAAAATATCTCAAAATAAAAAATATCCATAAAACTACTGGTGTTTGTTTAGTATTTTGGTATATAATGATTTTTAAAAATATTATTTGTTTAAAAATATATCAATATAATTTTTTTAGATTTTTTATATTAGTAAATTAAAATTATAAAAAATATTAATTCAATAATTTTTTACAAAATAGAATTTTAAAATAAATCCAAACATAATTAAGAAAAAAAAACGATAGTTAAGCGTTATACTTTTGGCCGGTGATTATCACATGGTCTTCGTATATCGTACGTTGAATTTTTTGTTTTTTTGAGCGTGACAGGACGCGTTCTAGACAACTTGGGTGGCCTACTCTTTTTTTTGTCTCCCTCTTGTTCAACTCCCTCCCCCGTTGCAAAGTTTTCCTTGCAAATCCATTTGCTACATTTGACAATTTAATTGAATGCAAAAACATAAATAAAAAATAAAAATCAAAGTATTAAGTGAGAAGATTTAAGATGGCAAGGAACGTATTAAACGACAAGCAACGTATAAAATTCCACACGTCGGAAACCAGAAGAGTATATACATCAGAAAATTCAACAATTCTAATGAGGTTAAAATTGTTATGGATTTTTCATGACATTTTTGGAATTCATTGTGTGAAATATGCGCAGGAAAACTTCAATTAATTTTTTAATATTGGCAAGACGTGAGAATAAAGTTGGAAAATCGTGTGTAAGAAGATAGTGCTAAAGCAAGAAATCTTGATGAGGGAATTTGGGAATGCGGTGTAAATCATTTTCCATCAAAATTTAAATTTTTTATTTTTGTTTTTTTTTATATTTTTTAAATTGTTTTGATGTACTGATATTATAAAATAAATAAAATATTATTTTAATGTATTTCAACACGAAAAATATTTTAAAAAACAACTCCAACCACGTAATTTCTATGATGACTTGGAAATCATTGTACTTTGATTCATTGCAGAAAACATATAACAATTAGGATTGCTCAAATTATTATTTTTAATCTATTTTACTTTTAAGTTTTTTAATGGGTGTATGTATTAAGTGATCATATAATCAAAGTGGAACTTGAATTAATCCCTTCATAACATTTGAGTATTTTTATGTCTAGTATAATAAAGCAAAGAAAAATATCTACAAGTAGAAAATAATGGAATGTTGTGGAAAAACTTTAATGACAAATTCTTTCTGTTCATTAGCGGGAAAGGAAATTTTTGCTAGTAATTATTATTATAAAAAAACTAAAATTTATCAGTAAAATCATAGTTTTAAGACCCGACCCGGTAGCTGGCTTGGTCCTAGACCCGGGTTTTAGGTTTTGACCTGGTCACTAGGGCGGCTGGGTCAAATTTTTTATTTTAAAAAAAATTAAAACAATATCATTTTAGTAAAAAAATAAAAAAAATAAAAGTTAACGAGTTTGCAACTGGGTCTTACCTGGTCACGCCGAGTTTTTTTTCTCTGTTTTTTCTTCAACACGACCCGGTTCCAGCTCTGGTCGGCCGGGTTTCGGATCGACCCGCTAGGCTAGTCCGGGTTTCAAAACTATGAGTAAAACACATATTTTATTGTATATTAGAACAAGAAAATGATACTTTTTTCATTTAAAAAAAATGATAAAGCTTACAATTAGGGTAGAATCATCTTTTCAATGGGATATATTGGACATCACAACATTAATTGGAGATAAATTAGTTCATACATATTTCTTTAGCACAATAAAATATCTTTGTTGTCCTTGGAAGCGAAAAAATATAATATAAGCCTTGGGTACAAGGATTTTTTTTTTAAAATAATACAAGGATTTTTTAAAAAAATAATATTTGCTTGGTTGAATTACATTGATTGATTTATCGTTAATATGATTGATTTATCATTAATAACATGAAACTTGCATAAGAAGGTTTTTTTATCTTTTTAATTTTCATAAACATTTAAGTTATGGAATTGCCCTTAAAATAAAAGAATATAAGCATGGTTTCAAGGGAGTTTTCATCTTTCACTTATGTATATTTTTTTGGGGTTAACCTATAATTGCTTTTGGTATTTTTATAAAATTAAATATTATTATAAAAATTGCATGCATTAATGAGTGGTGGCTCTCGTGCCATTCAGGCAATGCATGTGGGGCCGTCTAATTATCAAAATAAATCATTCATGGCAGCATTTGGAGTGACACATTGTTCTCTTTGTGCTGGTATGATACATATTTATAATAGAGGCGTAGTTCAGCTTCAATGACTAGTTTTTATTTTCCCTTCTCTTTTTTCTCTCTTACCCTAGAAACTCACGCCATCCTTTTCAAAAATTAATTGTGTCCTTTAGATTTTTCTATCAATTTTGGCCCTTTTTTTTAATAATATTTTTTTTTATTTTAATGTTTTTTCCAATTTCATCCCCAAGCATTTTATTTCATTTAATTTTTTTTATCCAATTTGGTCCTTATTTTTTATTGCTTTTTTTTTTGTATTTTACCTTTTTTTTTTAATTCAATCCCTTATCATTTATTTCTTTAATGGTCCTTATTCTTTTGATTGTTTTTTCTTATCATTTTCTTGATTTTTCTTGTAATTGTTTCTCTCAACATTTTATTTTTTTTAATTATATTTTGATCTTTATTTTTTTAATTGCTCTTTTTATTATTTTTTTAGTTTGTATTTTTTTCAATTTAGTCCATCGATATTTTATTTTTTTTTATCTAATTTTGATCCTCATTCTTTTAATTGCTACTTTTTTTTTTATCATTTTCTTGATTTGTTTTCCTCCGCATCTCGAGTCGCGAATTAGTGCAATTAACTCGGGGTGGCTTAGTTTTTTTTTCAATGTTTATTTTATTTATTTAAATTCAATCTTTTTTTCTAGGTCATTTAATTTTTTTTTCAATTTAATCCATCGATATTTTATTTATTTTTATCTAATTTTGATCCTCATTCTTTTAATTGCTTTTTTTTTTATCATTTTCTTGATTTTTTTCCTCCGCATCTCGAGTCGCGAATTAGTGAAATTAACTCGAGGTGGCTTAGGTTTTTTTTTCAATGTTTATTTTATTTATTTAAATTCAATCTTTTTTTCTAGGTCATTTAATTTTTTTTAATCCAGATCTCATGTTGTGAATGGTGAATTAATAGAGTGAGTGAGCCAATGTTGATTCAAGTTTTTTCATTGGCGTTTTTTTTTTTAAAATGATTTTTTTTTCAATTTTATCATTTGAAATTAAGTTATTAAGCTTTAAGTTTTGTGATTTTTTTTATTTTTCATTCTACAGGGTATCTTGATCTCATATATAATGTGTTTGTTAAGTTAAACTTTATTAACTTGGGTTATAATCTCTTGTACATCTTTTTTTATGTTAAAATAAATATAACTTGATCCATGGCGTAGCATCACAAAGAAAAAACTTCTACACATACTAAAAAGAAAACCTTTTTAACTATAAAATGGTATAATTGGATTTTTTTTTAATTTTTTTATTGTAGTAGTGGAAAATCTGTAATTCTTTATTTGTTTTTAGATTCACCAAAGAAATGGCATAATTGATTTTTTATCCCATTTTTTTGGTTGTAGTGGATACTATACTGGTGGAAAATATGTAATTTTTTATTTTTGTTTTTTTTAGAAAACAAATTTCTTAGATTTTTTTTATACTTGATATATTTATTATTTTATACTTGACCTATTTATTATCATTTTTTTCTTATCTTATTTCTTGTGTAATATTTTTTTTAATTTTACCTTTTGTTCTTTACATTTTTTCCTGAAAAAAAAAAGATATTATTTGTAGAAAGTACATTTATTAAAAGGAAACCTCTTTCATTATAGAAATGACATAATTGCTTTTTTCTTCTATTTTATTTTTATTATAGCAGTAACAAATCTATAATTTTTGTTTTTTTAGAAAAAAATCTTAGATTTTGTTTTTTTTTGTATACTTGGTATATTTATCACTCTACACTTGGCCTATTTATAACCAATTTTTTTTCTTATCTTCATCTATTTGTAATATTTTTTACTTTTTTTATTTACTCTTTTTTTTTGGAAAAAATATATTATTTTTTATTCTTTACACTTGAAATATTTATCACTCTACACTAGACCTATTTATACCATTTTTTTGTTATTTTCTTTATTTTTTTGTAATTTGTTTTTGTAATTTTTCCTTTACACTTTTTTTTTTAATTTATTATACAAAAATAAAAGTAAATTGTGTTTCATTGTTGCAATTATAACATTGTCTCATTTTTCTACTATGTTAAAAATTAATTTGAGATCTTATATGTCTTTATTAATGTATATAGTCTTCACTTTTATTTTATTATATATGTAAGCATCAATTTTATTTATTCACAATTTTATTTTTTACTCGATGCCAAAAAATATGTTAATAACACTTACACATTCACTGGTTTGCATTAGAAAAAAAATTATTCGACCCACAATGATACGAGTTGAATAAAAACACTAACACTTTTATTATTATTATTATTTATCGGCACATGTGGTTTTTGATTTATTTAATTAAATGCATGTATAGACTTTTCACTTATAATTATAATTTGTTTTTGTAAAAAAATGTGTTGGAAAGCCTATAATTTTTTTTTTTGAAAAAAAAATATTTGACCCGCAAGGAAACATGAGTCAAACATCTAGTTTTCTTTTATTTCTCAAAAGAAATTCAAGGCAAAAGTGAAACTCTAATAGGACATAAAAAAATAAAAACTTCTTATTGGCCTATTGGCATATAGTGTTAATTTCCTTGTTTTTGTTCACATATTAATAGAAACTAAGCCAAGTGAGAAAAACAATGTAGATGCAAATACTGTTCACCATAATATATATGCAAATATTGTTCACCCTTTCACAAATTAACATGGATTGTAGCAGTTAAAATTTTCAATTTGATCCTTAAATTTTTTTTGGGTACAATTTAGCCATTTTAAGCCCAAATTTACACCCAATTGCATATTATTTTGGAACGAAGGGTTGGATTTAAATCAAGAGGACCAAATTGAAAATGGTAGGTAAAATAGGTGGTGGCTTCGAACATCATATAAAAATTTTATTTTCATCCCCATCTTTTTAGTTTTATAAGTGATCGGTCTTTTTAGTTGTCCAAAATTTAATTTTGGTATAAAGTTTGTTTTCTTTATTTTTCAGTCCTTTTGTTGCTGTTGGAAGAGATAAGGAGAGAGAGAGAACGCTGAACTCTGGGTTAGATAGAAAAAGTGGTCATTGACAATGATTCTGATCACCAAAGAGGTTGAAATCGATTTCAATGCGTTTCATTTTACGAGGGTAGTTTTACTTAGGTGTTTTCCCCTTCTTATTACTCGAGGAGGCAAATCTGTATGTATGAATGTTTTTGGGTTTGGGTTGATTTTGGTTTTTAAAGCTTTTTTATTTTAAATTTTTGAGGTCATAAATAGGTTTATCAAAGTGTTTTGAGTGTTTTCTATGTGTTTTGGGTTAGAAATGGGTTAAGAATGGATTTTTTAACTAAAAATACAGAATTCTTGTTTTCTAAGTGACCTCTGATCGCCATATTATACAAAAGCAGACGACGACGCCTCGTCTGCTCTCTTTGTTTTATTTATTTATTTATAAAAAAATAGGTTTGTATGCCCCTTTAATTGTTTTTTTTTTAAATAAAGATAGGTCTAGCCATGTGAAGTGGGCTGTTATTTTAAAATTCCCAAGCCTATACATGTGGGCTCTTTTTGGGTTAAAAAAATTGATAAAAAATTCATTGAATACAACTGAATCCATAAATTGGGTTGCAGGTTTAACGAGTTAATTTGCAATATCCAGACTATTATTTGTTTTTTTAATTTAGTGCTTTTACTGCCCCTCAATTTTTTAAAAATACAATTCAATTATTTGTTATCAATGTTGTATTTTTACTATCTTAGCACCATGTTTCTATCTAGTTTTTTTCACTTCTAAAATAACTATTTGAAATAAAAAAAATTATAATGTGATTTATTGTCACATGATTAAATGAAAAAAAAATTATTAAATCCGGTGACATGCATGACTTTTATCGTGAGTTTGTTTTATTGACTCGAGTCACTTAGTTTTTTTTCTAAAATAAATGTTATTTTTTTACTGATTTTTTTTTTCAACATCGAGTTAATGCATGATTGAACTTTGCCTCCTTGAATATTCAAATGATGTCGAGTCGACTCTCAAAAAATGCTCCATAATTAATTGAAGTGATGTGAATTCTCAAAGAATGTTCTTAATTAGCAGAGTCCGTCCACAAGAAAACAGAAAACAACACCTTAGGCCAGTCTTTTCAGCTTCAAAATAATATATTGTGCCTGGCTAATTTAAACATTTCAAAATAGGTCTAGTTCATAATTTCCCGACCTTTTTTAAATTTTTTTTTTTTTATAGTAACCTTCAAAATTGTAAGAAAAACCAATAGAGGGTTTAAAGAAGAACAAAAATCTCCTCCGGAAATTCTACTCTTCCATGTAGAAACAGCAGGAAGGCCATTATTCTTTGTTGCAGCACAACGCCACTGCTCATTCATGATAAGACAAAAAAGAAAGAAGGATAGAAAGAAAGCTCTTCTTCATGGTTCAGTTCTCTCTAAGGAAGCAAGTACGAGAATATTCGCTGAGCTTTATTTGCAACAGAATCCATGAGAAAATTGACTTGGCTAAGCAAGAGAAATTGCCTACAAAATAGCATATTTCAATAACTTCGTATAAGAGTCTCACGAAGAAAAATGGATTAATAAAGCCAAGAAGGAAAAGTAGTAAAGATTTATTTTATGTTTTCTCTCTGTATTTTTCTTAATTAAACTAGTTTTTACTTTGAATGTAACTAAATATCAATAAAATGATTATCTAACAGTTAAAACATTGTTATATCTCTGTAAAGATACAAATATAAATTTAATTATAAAAAAATATATATTTATTTAAAAATAAAATCACAAACCCCGAACTAAACTAATTAACTTTTAAAAAGATACAAGAATTACCGGGGGAAGATATGACACATTGTCAATTACTATGGAAGATAAAAGTCACGAACCCTATTTATTTTGAAGGATTAAGATTGAGCACGTGACAAGACAAAAATTATAATTTACCAAAAATTATAAAGCCAGCTCAAACAATAATTGACATCAGTGTAAGCACGAGTGTATATGGGAATCCTCCTGCACAGCACATCTTTCAACTGTGGGTTTACTCAGGCCACCTACTTTTTGGCAACAATTGCTGCTACATATGCTAACCTCCCTTTCGAATCTACTGCTTAAACTATTCATCTAATCGAATTGAAAAGAAATTAAAAAAAGGGGTTAAACACCTAAAATGTAGATAAATAAAAATGCGTTTATATGTGAATTGTGATTCGCGGTATATTTCTTAAACAAACATACTTTAAAATAAAAATAAAAACAAAAATAAAAGGGCACGTTCCTACGTAAAACCTAATAAATCCCTTCACATTAACAAGTTAAAGTGCAAAAGCGTGTCATGCATTTCTTAAACAAATATACTCTAAAATAAAAACAAAAATAAAAATGAAAGGGCACATTATTGCTTAAAACTTAACGAATCCCTTTGTATTAACAAGCTAGAAAATAAAAGTGCCCAGTGCATCTCTTAAATAAATATATTTTAAAATAAAAATAATAAAATAATAAAATAAAAGGGCATATTAGTGATTAAAACCTAATAAATCTCTTTCGTATTAACCAGCCAAAGGGTAAAAATAAAATAAAAATAAAAATAAAATTGCACCACGAATTATGTGTGATCTTGCATTCAATTTTCAACAATCCCTTTTATTGCGAGACGTCGAGATCAAATTGTTTGCCTATGTGTTTTTATTTTAACCACTGCCACAATAGAACCAGCAGTTCACCACCCCTTTCACTTTCATTTTCCTGACAAGCTACTTTGTATCCAAGATGGAGAATTCATGATTTTTTTTCTTCAACGATAAGCTATTGGGTTCATGGAACTCAAAATACTCGCATGATTGGACGGATTATATGTTTTTTCTTCATGAAATAATACTTCCCTTGTACGTATTTGAACTCTAATGCTTTGAAAAACAATCATTTTGCTATGTGAATAAACATTTTAAGTCTGATGATCATCTTATCACGAAAATTGTGTACATTGAATAAATCTCATAAATTATTGTATTTTTTTAAAAATAAGCTTGAAAAACAGTTTTATCAAATTAGCATTACTTAGCCCGTAAGCTCTTGTTTCTATCTTGGAAAAACATCTTTGTTTTAAATGTCACAGGTCCCCCCAACTTTCGAGCCCCCAACCTTACCAAGTATCCGAAGTAAACCTTCCTCGAACAGTTGAGTGACATAAATTCATCCTTTATTTCCTCCCTTAAATTAAAAGACATCCACACACGAAGAAATAAAATAAAAATCACTTCATACATACTTGTAGAGAGAGAGAAAGGGTTACACGTTAGGATATTAGTGTGTTTGTACTTTTTAGTATAAACTATAAATAATAGAAGGAAGTGCCAGGAGCAGCAGTTCTGAACTTATAGCTGGCAAGTGCATGAGTGCCGGAGGTACCAAACCAACACAACCTCAGCACCAACGGACCAGTTTCCCTGAACCACCGGTCCGTTATTCCTGACCCACGAGCTCAGCCCTGGTTCATGCCTCTTCTTGCAAGCTTAAGCCACTATCAATCTTTTGCTTTATGAATTGTCAAAGCTTAAAAACTCAATACCCGAAAGCCCCTTTTGAGCCATCTTTTTTTTTATATTTCCTTTTAAAGGAGTTTTAAGAGAGAGAGAGAGTGTGGTAGTCCACACACAGTATCCTCTTGACCAGCCATTTTTAACTTTCTAATTATTTTTTAAACAAATATTATATCTACATGATTGCTGTTTGTTTTGAAGAAAAAAATCTTTTGTTTCTCCTGTCAAATGTCAACTAAAGAAACTGGAATTTAGAAAGGGAAAGAGGGAGTAGGTAGAGAGATAGTGTGATTCAGATTGGTTACCAAGAAATTTTGAAGAAGATTGAATCAAAACCTTGTGATTGAGGTAAGAGTCTGTCTCTCTAGTTTAGTCTCTTTTATGTTTCTTTATTGTGAGAGAAAAAGCTAGAATGAAACAAACTTTATAGTGTGAGAGAAAGCCAAGAAAAAGAAAAAACATAAAAAACCCACATTTTTGTTTGTACTAATTTATGCTTATTACATGTAAAGTTTGAATCTTTGATATGAAGAAGAGAGTATTTGTATTGGAAATTCAATCCCCATAAACCATGGTGGATCAAAAGATTGTATCAGCACTAAAGTTTTTGCTGTTGGTGCTGTTTTTTGAGTCTACATTTGAGCAACAACAACAAGAGAGGCTTAGTTCACCCATAGAGAGAGCAGCTTTACTTGAACTAAGATCTTCTTTGGGGTTAAGAAGCAAGGACTGGCCAAGAAAGGCAGACCCTTGTTCAGTTTGGAAAGGCATCAAATGTGAGAATGGTAGTGTCAGTGAAATTAACATTTCAGGGTTTAGAAGGACTAGACTTGGTTCTCAAAACCCACAATTTAGAGTTGATTCTCTTGTTAATTTAACAAGACTTAAATCTTTTAATGCTTCTGGTTTTCATCTTCCTGGTTCAATTCCAGATTGGTTTGGTCAAAGGCTTGTTTCCCTTCAAGTTCTTGATCTTTCTTCTTGCTTGATAAGTAATGCCATTCCAGGGAGTTTGGGGAATTTGACCAGTGTAACTGGTCTTTATTTGCATGATAATAACTTTACGGGTATGATTCCGTCAAGTTTGGGACTGTTGGTGGGGCTTTCAGTACTTGATCTTTCTGCAAACAAGTTTACTGGATCTATTCCTGTGTCATTTCGCTCGCTTCAGAATTTGACAAGACTCGATATTTCTATGAATCTCTTATTCGGTTCAATTCCACTTGGCATTGGGATGCTTTCGAAGCTTCAGTATTTGAATCTTTCGAGCAATGACTTGTCGTCTTCGATACCTCCTCAGCTCGGTGATCTTAGTAACTTGGCTGACTTTGATCTGAGCTTTAATTCGCTGTCTGGGTCATTGCCTGCTGAATTGAGAGGCTTGAGGAATTTGCAGAGAATGCTGATTGGGAACAATTTGCTCGGTGGATCTTTGCCAGTGAATTTATTTCCTGTTCCAAGTCAGTTGCAGACTGTAGTTTTGAAGCGCAATGGTTTTAATGGTTCGGTCCCTGATGTGCTGTGGTCACTACCTCAATTGCGCTTGCTTGATATCTCCGGCAACAATTTCACTGGTATTCTGCCAAATGGTAGCTTGAATGCCAATGCCAGTTCTGCAGAGTTGAATATATCTGAGAATTTGTTTTATGGAGGTCTTACACCTACGCTAAGAAGGTTCCTTCTTGTTGACCTGTCTGGCAATTATTTCGAAGGCACAGTTCCGGATTATGTGAGTGACAATGCTTCTCTTGTTAGCAATTGTCTCCAAAACTTGTCAAATCAGAGGAGTTTGCTTGATTGCAAATCTTTCTATACTGAAAAGGGCCTGACTTTTGATAATTTCGGAGTAACGAACTCCACGCCACCTCCTGCTGGGGAAAACACAGGGAAGAACAACAGAAAGGTCATTATATGGGCAAGTGTTTTGGGAGGAGTTGGACTCATTCTACTTTTGGTGATATTGCTGGTGCTGCTACTCTTTTGCATCCGTAAGAGGGGCACTATGACTCAAAGAGGGGTTGGGGTTGGTCCAGCAACTCCAGTTCCTTCTGGGAGCAGTCCACCACCTCCTGGAGTATCAATTGACTTTTCAAGTTTAGGGGACACATTCACATATCAGCAGCTTCTCCTAGCAACTGGTGACTTTAGAGATGTAAACCTAATCAAACATGGCCATTCAGGGGATCTCTACAAGGGAATCCTGGGAAGTGGGATCCCTGTGGTCATAAAAAAGATCGATTTGCAATCTCATAGGAAGGAAGCGTACTTATTGGAATTGGATTTTTATAGTAAGGTTTCACATTCCAGACTGGTTCCCCTTTTGGGACACTGCTTGGAGAAAGAAAATGAGAAGTTCCTGATTTACAAACATATTCCAAATGGAGACTTGTCAAGTTCCTTGTTCAGGAAAACTGATTCAGAAGATGATGGTTTGAAGTCGTTAGATTGGATAACAAGACTGAAAATTGCGATAGGAGCAGCTGAAAGTCTATCTTATCTGCATCATGAATGCATGCCGCCCATTGTGCACAGGTACTCTAAAGACTCGCTTCTTGTTATGCTTTGTTCTCTTTTTGTGATTTCTTTTTTGTTGACAATAACTGTGAGATCACTTAACTTATCGTTCCAGTGAGTAAGTTTCCATGCATTATGTAGGAAGATGCCTAGTTACGTGCTTGATATAGTCCTTTTAACTTCAATTAAACATGGACAAATTATAGCACATCTAAAATTCTATTAAATGAATGTCATGAGCTATTTTTCTTTTGGTTTTTTGAAGAGATGTTCAAGCAAGCAGTATACTCCTTGATGATAAATTTGAAGTGCGGTTAGGGAGCCTGAGTGAAGTCTGTACACAAGAAGGAGATACCCATCAAAGCAGGATTTCCAGGTTGCTGCGATTGCCTCAGTAAGTGTTGTATTTTAAGTTGTTTAGTCTATTTGCTATCTTCACTTGCATATAACATGTAAACATTTTGCTTATCTGCATGACATGTTGTTTGCAATGAGATTAGTTGTCTCATTTTGTGATCTGTGATGGTGAAAGGTTCTGTGTTTTGTCTTTCCCACCTAGCTTATGGCCATAACTGGCCATGTTAAATTACTTCTCATTTTATTTTTCAACGTTGTTGCTTTTAGTGGGACATTCCATCAAAGAAGTTGTTGACCGCTGCAGTTCTGTTAGTAATCTGCCGATATGAACCTCCTTTGGTTCTCATTGTTATTAGATATGTGGGCAGAAAATGGTGACTATTTATGTAATAAATTTTCTTGCCGCCAACATCAAGTGGGTGATTTTGTTGATCTTTTCCTTTTTGATGGAAAAGTTTCAGAAACTGTGCTGCTAGGGTTTTCTGTAGCATCCTCTTTAATTTTGGGTATGTTGAACTATAAGATGTTCCATAGTTATGATGTAGTATTCTGAAAACTTGGAAATTCCATCTTATCAACTTTTCTGTCCTTTGGGGTAGCTCTTGATTTTGGAGACCAGGAGATTTCAAATTTCAGCAGCAGACATCTGAGTTGTTTCTTTGCCTTCACATTGTGTAGTTGAGAAGAAGAGTGTCAAAACACTAGCATATTGTAGTTAAAGATACTTGTGATCTTAGACATGGCATAATTTTATGGTTTAACTACTGTCTTGGTATATTATGAATGAAAAGCATGAGTTAGATTATGCGTGATGTCCTTTGAAATTCACGGTGATGCACTACCAGCATATAATTTTCAGTTGTTATTTCTTTTGCTATTTGTGGTTAGACTATACCTGGTAATATCTACTTGCTGCATCAATATATTGTGAGGAGTATATTTTATGCTTGTGTTTTTTAGCATAATCAAGGTAGTGATTTCAGTGTTTATCATTTGCAGGTCATTGGAACAAGGTACTTCTGGTACGTAAAGATTTAGCTGTAAAACATCAACAATTTGGTTTTGTTACTTGGCTTCTCCATATTAATTCATCTAGCTAGGAGTAGCCATACGTTGTAGAGTTTGTCATGCACACACCACTTAAAAAGCTTGTTATGAACTTATGATGTTCTACAGCATATGATTATTAAAAAACTCAGGTTGAGGATTAAATAGCATGAAATATCAAATCCATTCTTGAGACAATAAAATTTCCAATCCAGACCTTTTTAACCATATTGAACTATGAGATGGGTTGTTTATCATCGTAAAACAGTACTTCAGTTATTGATGTGGTTTGTTGTTAACCAGGGGGGTTTGCTCTCTTTAGGTCTCAAGTTCGAATCCTCTTGCCAACAAAATTCTTGGTGAAAAACACCCTGTGTAAGGCTGGTTCCGGGCTGCAGGGACTTAGTTTGGTGCACAAAAGCTGGTCCAGGATACCCTGCGTTTCCAAAAAAATAAATTGTTAACCAGAGTCTAACAGGTTTCCCGCCTTGGAAAAAGGGATAAAATAACCTGCCGTGTTGTACTTTACCCAGTTGTGCTCATGCAGAATTGCTGTTCATATTAGCATTCTGCACTGTTTGGTGCTAAAGAAAGCATAATTTAAGGAAAATTGTTATGCATGTTTTCTCATTACCAAATCTGAACTTAGTTCCTTTTGAGAGTCGTAATGTCACCAAACAGTCAATTTTTTTGATACATGATCCTTGCATGGAGGAATGAGTTTTCCTCATTTGATTCTGACTAACTATGATATTATATAATTTAAAAGTTCACTAATGTTTCTGAAGTTAATCTTTTCTTGAATATGGCCAGGTTCATTGACAACCACGTGTGCCTACGATGTTTATTGCTTTGGGAAGGTACTACTTGAGTTGGTTACTGGAAAGCTGGGCATTAGTGCATCTAGTGATGCCCAGCTGAAGGACTTTTCAGAACAGATTCTACCATACATTAGCATCTACGACAAGGAACTTCTAATCAAAATTGTGGATCCATCTCTGATCATCGACGAAGATCTGTTGGAGGAAGTTTGGGCGATGGCCATTGTTGCGAGGTCTTGCCTCAATCCAAAGCCTTCAAGGCGCCCTGTTATGAGATACATCCTTAAGGCTTTGGAAAATCCTTTGAAGGTAGTGAGGGAAGAAAATTCTGGTTCCGCAAGGCTTAGAACAACATCTTCTAGATCTTGGAATGCTTCTCTATTTGGGAGTTGGCGTCACAGCTCATCTGATGTAGCAGTCATTCCAGCAACCTCTAGTGCCAGGCCAGAAGGAGGAAGTAGTTTTAAACAGTCAGGAACTTCAAATTCACAGGGTAGCGGCCAAAATGGTAGTGGCCACCATTCATCTTCAATGAGACGGCATTCTAGAGAGATTTTCCCTGAACCATCTGATGAACAAGATGTAGAGAGACAGAATTAAAATTAGCACATATGTTTATTTTTCTTAATTCTTTCTCAATAATACAGCAGCCTTCCCATTTGAATGCCTGCTAGTTGGTGCCCCCAGTGCGCTGTCTCTGGTTTTTTTGAGTTGATTGAGGTCTCAAGCCCTTTTGGTATATTTGGAGTGTTGTAGGTGCATATCTATTTCCACAGGAAACGATTATCAATAGTTTTGTTGTGAGCAGCAATGTTTACATCATGATTAATTGGATAGACAAGATTTGAGAAGAGTCAGGAGGCAAGGGGGTGCTTGTGGGGATTGTTATGGTCATTTTATGTTTTGACAGCTTGTTTGTAGCTGCAACAAGCTCCCATTTTTATCTTTAATTGATCTTTGTTCATGGCTGCTTCTTTTTTTGGTGCATTGCGTGTAATTGTCAAGAATTTCATCATTCAAAATCTTCCCCTTTTCAAAAAGAAAAGACAGGGACGATGTACCATTGTTCTCAGTCCCTAGATTGGTTCAACAATACAGTTGGATGGCTCCAGCGGCGAATGTATTATCGGTGGAATGCACATTTTGGACACGGATGGCTCACCTATAATCAGGTGGAAGAAGCAGACACGGTAATGTAACTAAAAGTAAACAGTGCCTTTATCAAAATTGATTTAAAGAAAAAATAAAAAGGAGGTCCCGCCGAGATTTGAACTCAGGTTACTGGATTCAGAGTCCAATGTCCTCACCACTAGACCACGGGACCATTTGTTATAGTGTTTTCAATTAACATTTTATTATTTGAATGTCCAGGCATTCTATACGTTACCCCCCCTTCTCCCTCCCTCCATTTCCAGTACCACAGAAACCGCAAATCCACCACCATTCTCCACCTCCTTCCACCACCACCACCAAACTCCTCAAAGCTCCTCCAGCTCCACCACCACCACCACAACAGTAACCACTAACGACAAACCCATCCCCAGGACCCAGAACTCCAAATCCACCCCTCTGCGCATCCACCCCTTAAAAATCACCCAAACCAAGATTGAAAATTTACAGGATTTAATTACACCAGAAGAACGTTAAACTTCAAGAACTAACCCTTGTAGCTAAAAAAAGAATATCACAATTTCCAGGCATAGTGGTAATTTGAGATGAGAATAAGAATCAACAGAGGAAGCCTTTTTGGTATTTTAATTCTGCATATCTTATTGAATTTATTTTGGCCATTTATATGTATAGCCTTGCAACTGATAAGAAATAATAAAAAGATCAGGAATACCGAAACAAATAAAATAAAAGAGTAGCACTGCGGGTAAAATGACTGGATCACGGGTCTAGTAGCAATGCCACTGCCAACCTAACACTTTTATTAGGTAGTGTTTGTTTTTTAGATAAAATTATGTTTTTGAAATTTTTTATTTTTATATTTTTAAATTATTTTGATAAATTAATAGGAAAAATAAATAATATTACTTTAATATATTAAAAAATAAATCATTTTAAAATGGCCATATCATCCCTTCTGCTTAAGAATCCTTGTTCACAAGGATGAAATCTGGATAGCTTTTATTGAAACGCCACTTATTCTCCCAAGTTGCATCTTCTAATGATGCCTCTATCCACTTAACCAGAACTCCAGACTTGGGACGATAAAACGATAATTTCCCTTGCGAATCACACGTCGATCTAAGATATCCTCATGTTATGGAAGGATGAATATTGAAGTATCAGAGACAGGGGGGAGTTAGAACGATGATGGAGGGACCCCCCCCCCCCCCCCCATCTGCTTCTTCAACAAGCTGACTTGAAATACATCGTGAATTGCATCACGATCACGTAGGTACTTATCTACAGCTTGGACGCGGGAAGTGCCTGGTGCATAATCCAGCAGGCCTGGTGGTGGAATTCCATAAACAACTTCAAAAGGAGTCGTCTTGGTGGAGGGGTGAATATATTTATTGTAACTGACCACCAGCAAAACAACATAGACATTGCTCTAAGGTGCGATTAACAACTTCAGTTTGGCCGTCAGATTGATTGAGGATGATGACTCGAACTCATACATAACTCGGTTCCCTGCAACCGGAACAATGATCGCAAAAGAGAACTGATAAATACGTTGCCTCGGCCACTAACAGTTGATGATGGAATTCCACATAAACGAAGCACATTGGCGATGAACGTCTTGGCAAGAACTGCAGCAGTAAATGGATGTTTTTAATGCAACAGAGTGGGTATATTTCGTCAATTGGTCAACCTCTACCATGAGGACAGTATATCCTTGAGAAGATGGCAAAGCCTTTAATGAAGTCCATTTAGACATCAGTCCACATCTGTGTAGGGGTTGATAGAGGCTGAAGCAATCTCGCTGGCTTCATATAATCTGTTTTGAACCGCTGGCAAACATCATACTTTTGCAGAAAATATTTAACCTTCTGATGCATACCAAGCCATAAGAAGCTCTGCTTTATTTGTAAGAGGGTTTTATAAAACCTAAAACGCCCACCCTTTGGTGATAAATGGCAATCAACCAATATCTTGGAAATTAAAAGTGAAGTAGGATTCAAATAAACCTTGCCTCTTTTAAACCACACACCATCTCGCTCGCTGCAGCAGCTGGTGGTTTAATGGCGGGAGGCACTTTTCTTTCATAACCCTTCACAAAAAGAATCTTGTTGGACTTCCTTCTGAAGCGGTGGCCACCAATCTGCATGGGGAATTGAGATGGTTAAAAACTGGAACTCAACTACACAGGACAAGGAATCGTTTTGGAGGGCCACATGGCACTCTTGTAATAGATGTAGATGACAGACAAGTTGCTTAAACATCCTTCTAAAGAAAGATCTTGCCTAGAAAATCTTGGAAATTCAACTACTTGAAAGGGCCGGGCTCGTTATAAAAGGGAAAACAAGCGTATAAAAGAAACATGAATCGGGGAAAGTCAATTGTGTTCTCGCACGCTAGGAAAGAGAGAGAGAGGCAAAATGCAGTGGTATTTATTACAATTATAAAATAAATTAATAATAATAATGTTTTCAATATTCATTTATTATAAAAGAAGGCACAATTTCATCATAGCATAATTTTGTGTTGATTTTTTTTTTGCATGTTTTCACATATAGTGTTTGAGAATATTCTTGCATTAAATTAAAATTGATACTGTGAAATAAAAATTTAGATTATAATTAAGAATATTAAAAGAACAAGGACTAAAATTAACAAAAAAAATAGTTTTTTTTTCATTTTCACCATAAAAAAGAAGTGGAAAACTTTACCTTGATCCTTGAAGTTTTAATTTTTGCATATTTGATTTTTATTTTTTTAGAAGAATATATTTTGACCTTAAACTTTTTTTTATATAAATATTTTGATCCTTGAATATTAGAAAAGATGAGAGAAAATCACAGAAACAAAGACATTGAGAGAAAAAGTCAATATAAATTAATTCATTTTTAGAGATAGGATTCAATGACAGTTTTTTTTTTCTCCTCATAAACATGTTAGAAAAAGGTACATTGAACCCATGAAGCTTTTTTTTTTTTTAATTTAGTTTAATTCTTTTTCGAGTGATTAGAGGGTGACAATAAATTCTTAAGAGTTTAATTCTTTTTCGAGTTTGAGTTATTTTTAAGTAAAAATATGTTAAAATTTGAGATTCGTAGATCTCAAAACTCAAACCCAGCCAAAAAGATACATCCGTGAAAAGAATAAAAAATAAATAAAAAAAGTTTCATTTTTTCAATTTAATTTTTAAAAAAAAGATTCAATAAAAACAAAATTGTTAAAATAATATATAAACAATTATCCAATTGTGCCATAACTTTTAAATTAATTATTCTTTTATTTATTTTTTATAATCTCGTATATATTATCAAGTTATGATTTTATTATTTATTAGAACTTACTTTTTAACTCGTTATAAATTTTTATTTTAAAAACAATGATTTCAATACAAATATCATAACCAGAAATACATGAATAATAAAGAGTTTTGATTGAAAAAATACTACTTTCTTATTTCAAACCATTAAAATTTTTATACATATTTATTTTAATTAGCATTATTTTTTATTCAAAAAATATGCTCCTAATACAAAAAAACATGTTTTCGTTAAAAAGAAACATGAAAAAAAAAAGAGAATTTGCCAGGCAATGTATATTTTTTCCTTCAGAATTTAAACAGTTACTTTGATTACAAATATCTATTTTCAATCGATACAGAATTAAATAAAATAAAATTTTGAAAACTGCTACGCAGCATAGAACAGGCACACTGTCAGTAGCTATTGCTAATAAAGTACAAAACAATTGAAGACTGGCATAAGATTGGTGATGCCAAAAGAATACAGACTGAGCCGTCGTCAATGAAAACACAAGGCCTAGAGAATATCTAATCTAGCCGTCCCCAATCTGATGATTTGAGTTGCTGCAGTATCAGTCTGGTTTCCACAGGCATAAACTCAACGGAATTTGTTTCTCAAAAACTAAAGATGGAACAGAAGAAAGAGCAGAAGCATTTCGCAATCTACCTAATTCCAATAAGGCATAGAGGGTTCTTCTTGATGAGCCCAAGATCCACCTGCAACGCAAGAATGAATGCTCGTGTCAAATTGTTATGAAGATAGCGTGTGAAGTTTTAACTAGAAGAAAGGGTGAGTACAAAGGCAGTACCTTGTGTCCAAAAAGATCTCTGATATTATTGATCCCATATAATATCATGGTTGGTCTGTTCAAACCATTGGAAGAATATGAATCAATCGATGTGAATTGTGATATCTACTGTTTCTCAAAGACGAGGATAATTTGGACGATTATTCTATTATTTGTCAAAAGCTAGGATAAAAATTCTCACCTTTCAAGCGAAAGGCCCCAGGCAATAACATTGACATCTTCCGAGAATCCCATAGGACGCAACATTTCGGGCCTGAACATGCCAGAATTTCCAATCTCCACCCATTTCTCGAGGCCTTCGTGATAACTGGCATATATAGGACGGATCAAATTTCCAATTACTTTACAAGCAGTGCACCTGTAAGAGGAATTCATGATTTTATACCTGAAAATCTCCATGCTAGGCTCGGTATATGGATTGTAAGCAGGCTTGAATTTCAGCTTGTCCATGCCTGAGAACAAAATGTGCATTTCGAAGTGTCAGATTTCAGCTTCCCATGGTAGTAAGCATTCTCCTCCAGCATCACTTGTATACAGGGACTAGTATAACCAGCCGACTTCATTCAAATTAAAATGAACCCATGCAATCCTACCTTCTAGACACTCATACAAAGATCAATCTATCTATCTATATATCCAATTTATCGGGATGGCCATCAAACCTCGAACTGCTACCATCGATCCCTTCCAAGTGTGAGCAGGGTTTAATCCCAAGTCACTTGGTATCATGCTAGGTGACTTTACCAACTAGCACTGGTAACAAACAAATTTTCACAGGCAACGACCAAACTATAATTCTTTTTATGCATATTTGATGGAAAGAAGTGTAAAAGAAAATTACTTCAGAACACATTTAATTACCTAAACGCGAAAAGAAGTCCTGCAGCACTCCAATCAAGTGACCTAGTGTAAGCCCTCGATCACACACCAGACCTGAAACCAAAAGCAGGATTTGACTGTTCATTTATTGACAGAAATCACAATAACCTGAAATTAATGAAGCAGTTGAAAGGCAGAAGCCAAGTCCTTAGTGTCCACACTTCAATATTCTATCGTTCAACTTTTGCAACATGACCAACATCAACCCATCATATTCACAAACCATGTACTTAGATGTCCAAGAATGGAATCAATTGTATCAACACCAAAATCTGAATTAGTTTTGTTTTAGACTTCTTGACAGACCAGCATGATATGAGAAGCATAAAAACCTCTAAAGAACATCAAGAAAAGCAGACTCCATGTAATGTCTTAGCTCAACATACCTTCTATCTGGTGGAATTCTGCTAAATGAGTTCGATCAACTGCTTCATTTCTGAAAACTCGATCTATGGAGAAGTACTTTTTTGGGGTAAACGACTGCTGTTTTGCATGCTATCAAAGAAAACTAAATAATTAATTAAATATCTACTATATTTAAGTGAAAAAGGATGGCTAAGTTAACATAACAAAATATCCCAATATTATAAGAAACCAGAATATATTAGTTCACAATACTTCAGACCAACGAGCATGTTTATACTAAGTAGATTGAGGCCCACTCATTTTTTTAATCTGCAAGATCAGATTTTAAGCGAAAAAAAGTGGCACAGAAGAAAAAACAAGCAAGACACCAAGATTGAAACCACTTTGTTTTCCTTAAAATTAGTGTCAAATAATTAATGACACCAGTTAAGCTTCCCTGGGAATTGTGTTTGCATGAATCAATGAAGAGAGGGCACCCTAGATCAGAGCACAAACAAAAGAAAGCACAACATAATAACAAATGCATGTGCACAAAAGAGTATATTGAAAACCATTCCAAAAGTTAAGAAGATGGATATGTAAGAAACTTAGAATGCATTAACACCTGTGCTAGCGCATAAAGCATCCGAGAAGAAATTGCAGTTGTATGAGTTCGCAAAAGATTTTTGTTTGCTTCCTCTCTTTTCCACTCATATCCATATCTGAGAATAGGCATTTCATATTTGTGAGAGAATAAGTCATTCACGTAATAGTGAAAAAAATAGATTAAAAGAGAAAAATCATACCCCCTTGACCCATAGCCACCAGACTCATGAACACGCTTCACCAACTCAACATAATCTTCAGGCAGTTGTTTTGTTGTTTCAGGAGCTACAGATTTATATGCCGAATAACTATCAGAAAACCAGATGTAAAGAGTTATGAATAGGAAATCACTTCAAACAGACCTTTAAGAAAGAACGTATCATGTGAATCACGGGCAGGATGTTGTTGTGGCTGGAACAGTGCATCAAAATTCCAGAAGCTGCAAGTTGAAATGGGAATGCATCGGAATGTTAAGAAGGAGACCACCAAAACAATAATTAATGTTATCACATGAAAGCAAAATGCAGGAAAAAAAATTTAAGATATATCTTTTTTGGGCTCAACAGACCAAAAGAAGAACAAATAAGTTGCATGCTCGCCATCTAGATTACTTTCCATCAAGCATACACTTTCTGCTAACATTACCTTCTTCTAAATGGAACCAATTTTCCATGGTTACAACATCATTACAGAATTAATATATTTAGTAGAGATAATAGGAGAACCTGTATCAAAACATTTAGTAATAAACCCAGAAGATGAACAAATCATAAAGAATATCTTCAAACATGTGGAGGAAGACAAGGTATCCACTCGAGAATGCATAGTTAGCTTTAGTTTCATTAAGTAAAGCTTCAAATGCTAAAGAATTGACAATTAACAAAATGGAATGATGCTGTTTATAAAGAATGAGCAGAAACAGCTACCTGCTCTCAACATATTTATTTGTTGGCATTTCCTCAAAGCTGCAGCCAATAGAAGACCAATGCACAAATGTCAAACAAAGAAAGACCACTGAAAGTAAAACCAGAACACAAAGAACAGGTCTTACTTCATTAGACGGAAGATGTTTTTAATTCGTTCTTTCACCTAAAATAGAAAGGAAAACAAAAGGCAATACTTGGATGAGCATTTTCAGCACTGTAGCAAAACTTACATCATGTGCATAGGGAAAAATAAACTCTATGGCGTCAATGTCAATCAGTTGAATGAAACTGAAAATTGCTATTCACCCCCAAGCAAGCAATTTCCAAAAAAACAGAACTATCACAAAACTCTTCCAATTCTGTTTCTATGAATGCATACATACGATAGATACATTATTCCTTCAACTGAAATTCAGTGCCAATGCCTTTTTAAAATCTATCTCCTGTAGTGGTGGCTATTGTTTAGATCAGCACAAGCAATGTGAACAATATTCCAATAAAATCTTTTATCTGACAAGCAAAAATTAACTTGATGTCAAACCCAAGTCTTAACAGTAAACTCAGATATAAATTTGAGATCTGAAACATGAGAAGGTTTTGACCGGTTATGCAAAAGTTTCAGCATTAAGCTAATGAATAATGCTGACACCCAAGCACACCCACCCAAACTTCAAGCCTATCTAAAATAAACATATGAGCAACTAACGTTGTATATAATGACAATATTTCAAGATGATGAAAATGGCAGTTTCAATCAGTCTAGACACTCAATCCGACATTTATTTACAGGACAACCTGTTGTCAGTATCAATTGACCAATCAAATTACTATGCAACATGAAGAATTCCCTTTCCTTGAATAGTGTTGCAATTTCAAAAATATTATATTCAAAAAATCATTTTCAGCAAAATTATGATATCCTTCAATATGGTAACAATTTCATATAGGTGTTTGAAACTTAAAGGTCAAATTTCTCCTCACTGAATGATTGCAAGAAGACTTTTTTGGTGTGTGAATAGCAACATAAATTCCACAATTGGTTGCCCCTACAAATTTCATAGCAATTAAGAGTCTAATATTCCCTAAACATAAAAAGGAGAGGAAGAATGTTAAAATAAGAATAATGTTATTCTTGCCTTGTTGAGCGGGTGAAGATGGCCACTTTCAGGTGGTGGACCTTTGGCACTGAAGTTGTACTCTTTGAACTCTATATTCCTCCAATCACCCCTAAGCATCAGATAAATTTGTCAACAGGATGCAATGAATATGCAAAACCCGGTGAACAGTGGCTAAAAACAGCCCCAATGTGTTAAAGTTATTATGCACAACAAACCCCAGCATATGTCAATGAAATGAACTGGTTGGCATCCAGAAACAATTCATGAACGCACTCAGAGCTGTGAAAGTTGGTTGAAGCATGCTTAAATTATAATGATGTTTCCTATGCATATCCCGCACTGTTACTGCATCCTCTAAATGGTATGCATTTTTCTCATATGCTGCAACCACAGTGGTCTATCAGTGTCCCCAAATTGTTCACCAACATACCCCACAATTCATAGTTGAGGAAAACTAAGGAAATAGCAGCCAACAACTCAGATTAATGATCAACACTGTATCAGCATACCCATGTGAATATAGGAGCATACCCCAGCAGATGTTCTCGAGTCAAATCAGTTGCAGTTCTCCTTCTTGTTGGAGCATAATCAGGACCTCTTTTAACTGAGTAGCCCTTCCAGGTTCTAGAGCACAATTCATAAGTTGTAAAACACCAACACCACTGATGAAAAAGTTTCAACCTTGTACTATAGACAATATGAGAACCAAAAATAAATAAAACACAAGAGCAAAAGGTAAGATCATTACTGCAGAGCAGTAAGCTTTCTTGCTTTGAGAGAGTTGTTATCATCTTTGCCAGGTTCCTGATCATAAACAAATAATAATAAGTAAATCAAGGGACAGAATGAAGATAAAACCACACATAACTAATGAATAGAGAGGGGGGTATCCCTGTGTCCCCCAACTGTTAGCAAAGATGGACCCGTACCAACTTCAATAGTCTCGGATATGCCCCCTAAGCTGTAACCACTGCGTGAAGGCCTTTTTCAAGTAAACAGTCAACAAGTAAGTCGGCTGTTTCCGGCCGAAAGCTACATCGCAGTAATGAATACAACCAATTAAGTTGATAGCAGCTAAGCGCCAAAGAGCAGGTCTTCCCATCTACTAATAGACTTGCTCTGGGGAAGCTCTCTACTCGGGCATTTACCAAACCGGGACTCAAGTGCTAGCTTATGTGAATTTGAACTCATTAACAGGGTCACTTCACTTCAAGATTGTTGATTCACAAATTGCATGTGACCATTGAACCTTAATGAGCTCATTTCCCCTATACTAAAGACTATACGATTGGTACCTAAACGAATTCACATTCAGTGGATTATCATGTGGTATCCAGTTACTCGGTAAGACAAGATGGCAATGGTTGCCACGTATGAACAAGGATAAATGAGGACTGATGGGCCCCATTCTTTATGCTGCTAACTCTCAGTTTGGTCCTACTTCTATTTAGCAAACAACCAGAGGAGCAGCTTAGCAATTAAATATGAAAATAATAGGTATGATGCAGGGGTGAAATAGTGCACTCCCCCAAACCCCTTAAAAGAGTACCCCTTCTTAGCCACAGACTATACCCATGAAGACAATGTCAATCTTGCCTACTGGTTACCAAGATGTATTTTGAAAAGCATATGTAATAATAGAATACATTATACACTATAATGCACCTGCCCATCTTGTATCCGTAAAAGAAGATCCTTCACTCTGTCTTCAACATGTTGAACCTATAACAAAGAACAAAAGGAATAACTATTATTAAAGAACAATATGCAACTTAAGATAAAGTAAAAATCTCCTGAGTTACAATATTTAGGTTTGTTTGTTTTGTAGAAAATATGTTCCTGTAAAACATTTTCTAATGCTTGGTGACACTTATGAAAGGGAATAAGAATTCAATTTTCCCTTTGCCTCAATATCAAGCTAATCCTTATGACCCACCTCAACCACCTTGTAAAAAAACCATTATCACAACCAGTTTCTAGGCATTTAACATTCTCAAACCCACCTCCACCACCAATAAACCACCATTTTCAGGTTATAAGGAATCTCAAAGGCTCATCTCCACTGCAAATAATTACCTCTACAACTTTTGAAAACTTACATCACCAACTATACACAATTCCCACCATGGATAGATGGGAAATTATAAAAGGCATCCATGAAAACCCCTGTCAGCCCAGATCTTAAATGCAAAACCCGGCACTGTGACCCACTTCACCATAGATCTTAAGTGGTTACTCACAATTTTGCAAAAGGCAGCACATTTTATCAACTGGCAAGACAGAACAGCCAAAAGGTGGAAAGCAAGTTTCTTCTTTTGAGACCATAAAACCCAGTTCACGAGATTTTTCATATTGGGTGTAGTCACTAGACATGGATTTTCAAAAGAATGAAGAGGACTATTTCAGTATTCTTAGGTATTTATATGTGTAAGCTTAATTTTTACTTTAAACAGAAAAATATTTTCCTTTACTTGTTTTCCTTCTTTCCAACAAAACCAGGAAATTGTTCTCCCCAATGCAACCATACTCTTTTCCTTCTTTCAAACAATCAGGAAATTGTTCTCCCCAATACAAGCATACTCTAATAATCATCAAGCAGATAAAAATAGAATACTTATTTATACAAAAAAAAACATCATCACCGACTCATCACTGGACCAGATGACTAACAATGAAGACCGATTTCACACAAACACAGCAGAAAAGAGAAAATCAAAATTCTGTTACCTTCCTAGATATTTGATTTCCCATTTGCACCCATTTATTCTTTGCAGCCTGAGAACACCCTATTTTGAAGACTGCAGGATCTAGCAGTTTCTGCATCAACAAATCCAACAGCCAAAAATCCAATAAAAAAATGAAAAATTGAAAAGAAAATTAAGAGCAATCAATTATAACAACCTGCAATTCTTCTTTCGAAATGCTACCCTCGTCTGGTACAGCCAAGAAGAGTTGAACTTCAGGTGATCCTTTTTCAGCATATTTTCTACCCTCTTCAGTGAGCACCAATGTTTCCCTCTTAATATCCTACAAACATCATCAAACGCCCAATTAATCAAATAATCCATCAGCTATATAACAGTCATAACCACACTGGTCATCTTTAGTATTGAAAAATCCAAAACCACACTAATTTTCACCTTATCTAGTCTACAACTACTGCATAAATATTTAAAAAAAAAACTTAAAATTCAAAACCCTAGAAAACCCTAAATTTTGGAACCTGGGCCTCAATGTAGCGGAAACCGTGGAGGCTTTTGATGACATTAACAACGTCGTTGTGATCGAGTCCATTATCAGTAGCGAACTGGCCAGAATCTGGGATTTCTTCGTGGTTCTCTAAGTAACCTAAAATCGCTTCCTCTGCCATAATGGCTATTTCCTTCTATTTTTGCGTTGTGTTGTGGTGCTTTTGAAAGGGCTTGGAATCTTATTTTATTTTGTTTTAACCTTAGACACCTTGACACCACTCCGTTTCATTTTTCTCCGCTGGAGGAAGGAAAGGATAGAGCTGCTAGGGTATAGAGAGTGGGCTTTGTAAGTATATTTGTTTTGGGCCTTCGTACTGGATTTTTTTTGTTTTAGACACCAAGACACCACTCCGTTTCATTTTTCTCCGCTGGAGGAAGGAAAGGATAGAGCTGCTAGGGTATAGAGAGTGGGCTTTGTAAGTATATTTGTTTTGGGCCTTCGTGCTGGATTTGTTTTTCAGAGGCTCGCTGATCGGTGTTTTCTCCTCCTTTCTCATTGTTTTATTTATTTATCACAAAAATAAAGAGGGATGTTCATATAGACGTTGTTTGTTTTCGTAATAACTTTCATGTTCAATTAAAATTACAAAATTATATAGTTTGGTTAGCATCTCAGCCACACTTTTTAACTCATAAGACCCATAATTTCTATATTCCAACCACAAGTTTAGCAAAAACAAGTGACTTGATTATGCTGAATATTGACCACAATTGTACAGTATGCACTGACACCATGAGACTATTGAATTTTTTATTGTCTAAAATAACCCTTTCATTGCTTCATGTATCTCCTCTCTTATCCATCCTTTTTCCTTTCTTTCCACCATATCTTTCTCTCTATTGTTCTTGCCTTTCAACCTCTTCACCCTCAAACTTTCACTTTCTTACCAATTCTCTTTCCAATTATAAGATCTTATAGTCATACTTTTGTATGTCAACAAATCATTCAAACACTCATAAGATTACTCATTTTCAACTCAAATCCACGTCCTAAACTCAATACTATACACTAGATTTGCCTTCATTTTTTTTTCTCGGGTTTTCATACTTCTTTGTAACCTAGAAATTGTTGACAACACGTTGTAATTGATGCACTCTTCAAGGTAATTTTTTTCAAGAGGATATTTCTAAAACTTCATGTAATTAAAATTTCCAATATCATCCAAAATCATTCCTTTGTTCTTCCTTTTTTTTTATATAAAAAAATTTATGCATTTTGTTTTGTTTTAGAAACCATAGATCTAGCATCTTTTATTCCTGGAAAGCACAAAGAAATCTCAATTCTTACTAGTTCAATACATCCTAGACTCCAAGGTTGATCATCTTTTTTTGTTTATATGTGTTTGAAGATTAGTTAAACATGGTAAAAAAGTGAAGATATGTCCATGTTTATGTTCTTACTGCATGGTCATTGTATATGTCTATATTTACATTTTTTTTTCATGTCATAAACTGGCATTTTGGGTTATTATGCATACATAACATTTCAATTTCAATAATAACATAATTATTTATTTCTTCTCATGGCAAAAAAAAAATTAAGATATCATTTGGAATGAGGTTATCTATTCATATATATTTTTTTTTTTGTGATTGTGCATGTTACTGATATCTGATGCTTTTATGTCAAAACGAGATGCATTGCAAAACTCCATGAGTCCGTTTACGTGTTAAGAGACATGATGTTTCTTGCTTGTCCTTGTTTATGTGGACAATCTTGCAATCTCTGATATTTTTTCTTTCACATATGATTTATTAAATGCACAAATTACTTAAGTTTAAATACATGGACTGATCATAAAATATTACTTTTGGTTTCACATTAATTGTCATTTATAGTGTCGCTAAAATCTATTTTCTTCACTATTACATACCATTGTTTATGGTGGGAAAGTAACTATGTATAATCAATTTCCAAATTGAAACTAACAAACTGGGCCTATACTCGAATAGACTTCACAAAAACTATTTTTGAACCTAGAGGATTTCTTATAACTTATTTGTGACACTAATATTGTAGAGTTCTTTTGTTTCCAGTATTATGGTTAATGTGTGGATGTGCTAGTTCATGTGGAATAACTTTAACATCCCAATGAAGTATTAGACTAAATTTTTTTCTTTTAATATTTAGTTTTCTTCTTTTGTAACTCTCATTTTTAAACTTGTATAGATTTTTTTATTCTATTATCTTCTTTTAATAACTTTATTTATCGCAATGGTTTTATGTTTATGATTGTCTTTTGCAAATATCGGCAACATCACAATATAGCTCATCTTCAACAACCATATTATATGGGTTATATACTAGTAGAAGCTTAAGACATTTTGGTTGGTCATTCATTGATAATGTGCTTTTGTAACATAGTTGATCTTGACTCTTTTTTTCTTTTAATTATTGTTGTTAGAAACTTAGTTCAGTTCATTTGTGAATTTTCACTTGCATTGTAAGAAAAACTTATTTGGTATTACTGTTAAATCCGTAGCATCAGCTACAACAAACACCTTTTATTGTCAAGTAGCCATTAGGAATTATTGCTTCCAAAAACAAAGATTGCTGCTGCATTCATACAAATTGATGTGTTGTCATCACCTTTTGTTATATTGCATCTAGGAAATTAACTTATTAATTTTATGTTAGAAAACAAAAATTTAACGGAGAACATGAAAAATTCTCAATCACGAGATAAGGCATATTAGACTATAGAGATATTGCACATATTTTGTGACATTTATATCAAAGCAATTGAGAAAGGAATACGACCAAACACATATTTTGATAAAGCTGGATGAAAATATGTTATCAATTACTTTAAATAATAGATCAGCCATACATTAACAAAACACAATTGAAGAATAAGTGAGAAGAAATAAAAAAAAAATTGGAGAATATGAAGGAAGTTGATTTTCAAAACAGGAGTTGGTTGGAGTCCTAAACTTGGAACAATTTCAACCACAAACAGTAAACATGATTTCACACTAGTAAACATAAAACAATTTCAACCACAAAAATATTACCCAAACAAAAATGCACACCCCCGACCCAAACAATAAACATAAAACAGCTGCACAAATCAAGATGCTACCAACATGTTTTCACACTAGTAAACACAATCTAATTAGATGTATGCTCATCCAAGGATGCAGTCAACATGAAATTTCACTAGTAGAAACAAATAAAGCATTGAATTCCAGAGAATACAAACTTGGAAATGCAAAAAAGATGTAAAGCTTTTGACAGCTTAGATAATGTAGTAGCATTTTTGAGAAATTTAAGTGGAATTGCAACAATATGACACCAATTTCCAAGTGCTCCATAGACATCATGTAATCACAAATAAAAAAACAATACAAGAAAATTTTGTCAAATTTTAAGGCTAATCAGCTCAAGTAAAATACAATTTGTGTGCGCACCATGGTATAGTTTGATAATCTCCAACCAGAAGAGTGATTTAACTAGGGGCTGGATATGATATGAGAATTCGAAACTAACAAGGTAAACCCCCCTATATTGTTTCACACAACAATGATATTTGTTTAAGAGAGTAAAATAAATCTTGAAGCCTTACAGCTTCACAGAGTTTGCATGCAATACAACGTTCCTCCCTAGTATGATATCGTCGGAGAGTGCATGCTCACCACGAAAACGAGGGCTAAAGGACCTTTCTCAAATGGATAATTGATCTGCATAAGAGAAGATATTCCTGCTATCATCACTCACCATTGTCACACTATAATATCTGTTGGGGTATGGTGAGACACTTACGGTAACTTTTCTCTCAAAGAAGTACTTGAGAGTCAACGACAAACCACGAACCATTTTAGTAAGAAACAATGTGTTTATGCTTCGCTCAAATACTGTAATTACTCAGAGCATTATGACCTTTTGTTGTATCAGGCAAAAAAATAGAGTTAAACTGAATTCAAAACACAAACTTCAAGGATTGTATACTTTACCAGATCTCTAGTCCTTTGAGATCTCCTTTGCAAACACCTCTCTTTCTTCATCTTCGACATTAGCATATAAGAAAAATCGCAAGAGCCATAAATATATGAAGCAAAGCATGAACACACTATATAAACAAGAAAGGTCCCATTAAAGATGCAGGCGGTTATTTTTGGACTAGAAACATAGAAGGAATAATTGTTTGTCACCCTCCAAAAAAAATCTTAAAACATTAATAAAAAACACTCTCAAATAAACTCAGCATGTCATGTAATAAATTTTAACACAAATGATTTACAGTCTTAGCTTGTGAGCATCACTGTTAAATCTTGATAACATTTTTCACTCGTCCAAGAACACACACAAATAGTATATATAAATATAAATAAAATAGAAGGAAGGGAACATGCAAACCTTTTTTGGTGGAATATAAATGGCACTAGATTTCAGTGCATATTGGTTTGAACCTTGCAATGCTTGTCCTGATACAGCCTGCAGACCCAGAAAAGCACAACAAAGTAATATTACTATAAGCTAACTCATAAATCAAGCATGCAAATCATGAACTGTCGAGACCAAAATCAGCAGCATGAACCAAATCCAAAGAGCTCTTCTGAAATACAACTAATATTTCATCACCCATCGGTCAGCAATTCGAAAAATAGTGAAACAATCTTACGAGTTGCTTATGCATACCCTCAGTAACATTAAAAACTTTCCATTCTCTCTCTCATTCAATGCATACACAAGTTCAAGCACACAAATAATCTCATACAGAAATTCCAGCATCTTAGAGTAAAAACACAATGAATATCAACCAAAATAAATTGTTTTCTACCGCCACAACAAGGCGTCATCTTCGCATCTTTGAGATTACAGCATTTATGACAAAAAGAAGTCATCTTCGCACCTAAATCAATTCGCTTAAACCTCTTTATAGATGGAGAGGAATTAAATTTATTTATAATCCTGACTTATTAACCAAATAACCTAAATCATCACTTTTCACCTTATATTATTCATTTATGAAAAAAAGTTCAGAAAAAAGAGAAAATGAAGATTAGATTCGAGTCACAGGTATTGAGAAGTTTAAGAGTCGAATGTGCAATCCAGATTCCACTATTTCCTTCATTTTCTTGACAACCAAACAGAAAGAGGTAATTGTTAGGTATTGCCATTAGTGGGACTACCCCACCACCAAGCAAGTGGCAGCAACCTTTGTTGAAGAAGATGGCAGCCACCCACTCCCATGTGCAGCTGCTGGAAAGAAGAATTGAAGCCACCATTTGCCTATAAATAGGCAACAAGTTGAGAGCAAAAGTGTGAGAGAAGAGATAACGTGAGAGAGAGTGAAAAGATAAAGAGAAACTGATGTCATGGGCAGCAGCCCTGCTGCCACCTACAGCAGGGTGTGTGTGCTAGGAGTTGAGTGGATGTGATCCTCCTCCATGTATTTATTGTAATCCTTTCTCTATCTCTAAATACAATGGACCTCTCCCGTGGATGTAGGCGGTTTTGCCGAATCACGTAAAATATTGTGTCTGTGTGCTTCTCCTCCTATGAGCAATTATCAGTTCATCACCGGTCAAATTCCCAACAGTAATTAGGGCTACAAGATTCTTACAAGCTGACGAGCGCGAAGAGCATGAAGAGACTTGCGAGCTAATATCGCATCCATTGATTCCGAGGTCTTCCTCCTCCTCTTCGGGTGCGATTTGTTGAGTTAGCAAAGGAAGGAAACTGAGACCACCAAAACCACTTGATAAACTCGAGGATTCCGTTCAACTCAGTTTTTTCACATGCATTGGAGTCCGGAAATGTAGCAAGGTTGTATTTAAAATATATAATTTTAAAAGATATATTAAAATAATATATATTTTTTATATTAACATATTAAAATAATTTAAAATTATAAAAATATTAATTTTAAATATATATTTTTTAATTTTTAAAAATACGGTTTCAACTGCATTTCACGTTAACACGTCGGTTCATTTTTCACTGAAACGGTGCGGTTCTTAAACTGTCAAAACGCTGCGTTTTGACCTCAATAGAAGTAACGCTCCTCCTCTAAACTCTCGCTATGTACGAGGTAGGGTTTAAGTTATCACTCACTCCTCTTCTCGATTTTAACCCAGTCACTGAACTCACTCGGCTTCTCTCTATCGTGGAAAACCAGAAATGGCGTCGTTTTGCAGATCGGCAATGACGTCAACCACAAGGTCCCTGGCATCTCTATCCAAAACGGCAGGTCAGAAAACACTAAACGCGAAATCCATGTCTTCTCCGTTCACTTCAACACCAACACGAACTATCCTTGCCACTTCAAGGTGAATAATGTATTCTTCTTTTCAATTCAAATTGGGATTTTTTTTATAAATTTTTTAATTTATTTTTTTGTTTTTGCTTTGGAATTGTAGGATTGTTTCAGTTTTAGGGAGTGTGGAGTCGTTGATGCCACTCCACAGTGCAATTGCAAATGCTAGACTCAAATCTAGCATCGCTGTTGATTCTTCTTGCTGGAGCTGGCTCTCTCAAGGTGAGTTATTTTTATATTTATTTCTTGAAGTTTTTGTCTTTTTAATTTTTTTTCATGTTTTTATTTCTTTTATTATTGTTTTTATCATTATGAGAAATACCATGTATAGTCAGTCATGTCATATGTCAAATTTATGTTGGGCCCCTGCATGTTTGGGCACTGTGAGGGTTGCATAGTGGTTATCAGGTGCCTTCTTCATAGGCAATGAGAAGTCACCGAGATGGCGTTGAACCGACCTAACTTGGTGTGTTTGTTTACTGACGTGTAGTGGGAAATGGATTTTTTCGAAACTAATTTGGGTTATTGTGTGCGTGCGTGTGTGCAGCACTTGGTCTTGCAAAGCATTTATTCGAATTTCGGTCTTTTCTTATTATATCTCCGAATAAAACCAGATTGTGCATAGATGAGTTTTTGGCTAGTGTTCAAGTGTTGCAACATTTGATTAATATCGAAATAGGATTGTTTTTATGGGTTTTACTTGGTTGAGTTTTTTAGTACTGTTTTTTTTCTACCTCTTATTCTGCATTGCTGGTCACCTCTGACTCGAATCGGTTCCTCTGCTACATTGCAATAGGGCTTGCTACACCGTTGTGACACAGCCTGCTGGGATGGTAAATGTGAAAGGAAACTGAATCCATTTTTGAGTCATGAATTCTTTCTCCTTGTAATATGGAAGCATATGCAAACTTGTTTTGGGCAAAATGCTGTTATTTTTACCTTTTGCTGTTGCCTTTCCCTTCCCACATCGCAAAGAGAATGGATGACTTAGACTTGTCATCTTTTGCTTGTTTGTTTAATGGATTCATTGAGCTATAATGTTATGTACCAGTTAACGTTGTATGAAGAAGGGGTCTGGTAATGCCATTTGTTAATTTAACCGTTTGAAGTCCTTCAAGCAGCATAAAACATTGATTTGATAGGGATTTTAACCTGTCCTGAACAGGACTTCTTTTACCAAATTATCTGGTTTCAGTTACCATTCGAGGGATTTGTAGGGAGTAACTGCCTCTTATAGTGAAGATGAAATGTATGTAAAATTAGAATCCCTTAATTGAGCAACCACGAGATGTAACTCAAGCTTCTGCCAACGAGACATCACCTTTTTTCAGCTGTTTGTATTTCCATCTTAGCTCTGGTGTGTGGAGTAGAGATCCCTGGATAAGGTTGCCCTTGCAAAAATTATATAAATGCTTCATATAACTTATACTATGTTACAACGTATACTTTGCGTGTGGGAATGACTGTAGGATTAGTCATCCATAAGTTTCTCTTCACCTGGAACTATAAACTAAGTCATTCGATGAAGGTGGAATATTTAAGTCATTAGATGAAGGACTGAAATTGGGGGCAGCATGGATGATCTGTTGATCCTCGTAGTCGCTTATGTTGAATTCTTGTTGTCATGTTCCCCACTGTATGTGCCAAATTAACTTTTCTTCTGTACTACACTTTTGTTTTCTCAACATTTTTTAAGCTTCATGTTGGACAAAATCCTTTTCGTTTTTTACATTTCTCCAGCTATCGAGTTTCTTCTATCTTTTCTTCATCGGCATTTCCTAGATTTCGCAGTTCCTCGGTGACAAGGCTGGGTCATTTCAAACCAAATTGGGCTGCATTTGACCGGTTTTTTCTTCCCCTTATGTTGGTTGGTCCTCTTTGCATCTCATTTCTTTCATTGCTGCTGCTTGATGCAAGTCATTTCCATTGTTGGCCAGGATCATTTGCTTGTGTGGGGTTGATGTAATATCGATGATGTAATCATCTCCGATAAAACTTTGGTTTAGTTTTTTATTTCTAAATTGCACCTGCTCGCCTCTTTCTATTCTTGAGCTGGCTTGATTGGAGCACTTTTTTTTTTAATCCGATGCGTGGTTCACCGTCCCGTGTTTTCCGAGCACTCGAGTGGGCACATGACGCTCCCTTGTCTCAACGAAGTTAGAACTTAAATTTGACTATCAACTGTAAACAGGGCAAGTAGTTTGCATCAACTTTTTGTCATCCAGAAACAAATTACAAATGTCGATTGGGAAACGTGACGGGGGTTTCATCCAGAAACAAATCACAAATTATTATTTTATTTAAAAGGTTATATTTTTTTTGTTAGATCATTCTTGATGTAATATTATAGTTTTATTCATTAAGTACTATTCTCATATTTTTTTCTAATTAAAATTAAATTAATAGATATTTATATATGTTTCATGTCTAAATACTCATTTATAAATTTAATATAAATAATATCGTAGAACATTAAAATTGTTATTTGACACGAATAACATAGATATTAGTGCTATCATTTCATGCTGTGTTGGCTTTTTCAGAAACTAAATTTGACTTTTATATGAAAATTTTTCGTAATTTATTTGAAAATCGTTTATATGGTTGGCACCCGTGTCGCAAGAGTTGATGTTCAAGAGTTTATTTAATATGCACCTCATATTCATACATCTTTTGGTCTGCGTGCATTAATTTGTCAAAATCATAGCTTGATGATAGAACTAGATGGAGGAAAGTCTGTTTTGAAAGGGAAAGTCTAGGAACCTAAAACTTGTTTTCTACGTTTTACACCTTGCTGCCAATGAAGGGATTGCATGGCATTTCTCAAACAGGAGGCCAGGCCGCTAAGTAAACTCGGAGTCCTTTTCCAATCCACTATCAACCACAGGTAGTATCGAAGTTTTTTAAATAAGGAATTATTTCTAAATCTTGTAATCCCAATTAGTTAAAGGCGGGGCTAGTTATGAATAAGTAATACCAGAAATTCGAATTGAGGTGTTGGAAATTTCCCTTAAATGGTGATTTTGGTTAGTGAAAGTTGGCTAGAAGATACCAAGTTTGTCAGGTTTTTTGAGGACCAGGATTATGAGCAGTGGTAACGAGGCACGATTCATTCCAGCTAACGTTTTCCCAGTTCCTCGCAACTTTATCATGCAAAGGGAGTTGTGTCCAGCCATGTTGAAGACGGATATGAAGCAGAAGATAAGAAATAGTGTTACACGGAAAAAAGATAACACCAAAATCACCATTATATATTTGCCATATGATTGTCCCATCCTTGTTAAAAAAACATTAACAAGGAAAATGGCACCTAGGATTGGTTTAAAGATCTCAATTTTAATCATAGAAACATATATAATCAAGAAAGAACTAGATTTTTTTATATAGGAAAGGATTCGCAGCAGGAAAAAAAAAAAAAAACCGATGCGGCAACAGAGGATCCTCAGAGAAGAGAACACTTGAAATCTCAACTTGGAGGTAGTGGTTTTGTGTCGTACATTGTTATTACCTCAAAATAACATTGAAGTGAAGGTTGGGGAAGAAAAGGTAGTGGATTCAGCGGATCCGACGATGTAGAATGCAGATATATTCTTGAGTGAAGCAAGAGATAAAAGGAACTAGTCTCACAGTTTCTTAATAGTCGAAGATTCACAAATCTTAAATCTGAAGCCAAATAAAATAAAGAAAGAGCATGCACATCCCTGTCAATTGCACCGGCCTTGTGAACCTGCTAGCCCTCTCTCTCTCTTGGATAGATCTGAAGAAGAAGAATATCAGATACAGAGTAACCCCACTCTTCCCCAACAATATAATCATAGCCTTGGAATAGCTACAACCACCCTTGATTTGCTACTTTGCTGCTCTTCGCTTTTTCAATTTGATCACCTGAGTAGTTATAAACTTATAATATATAAATCAAATCAAAGGACAACCTATTTTTACTCGTTGTTGAATTTGATTACCTGGATTGTTCTTTGTTTTTTTTTTTTCCTGGATGAGCTCTATAAAAATTAAAAACAAACTACACAAACATCCAACATTGTTTGATCATCATTCCTTTGGATTTTTCTTTGGTTTATTTTCTCATCTCTTTATCTTTTTGCTTCTGCAACTTATCTCAGTTGTCCCCACTTGGGCTTTACCTTTTCTTTATGCTTTAATTTCTTACAGGAAGTTGAAAGGATTCTTTATGGTTCAGGTTGGTCCGTTAAAGTCTTCTGTCTCCAAAAGTTTCATTTACTTTTCAGTTTAGCTTCTCTCCACCTACTTTTCAGGTGCTCTGATTTCCTTATGGTCATGGAGAATTCTTATGAAACATCTAATTGAAATGGGCCTACAGAAAATGGCCATACAGTTGTTAGGCACGCTCCTTGTCAACCCAGATCATTACCCTGCCTTGATTTAAGAGTCTTCTATGTTCGAGTTAGCAAATGTGAGATTGATGGCTCAACTCCCGAGCGCCTTTCTGTGAACCATATTCCATTATACCCTGATACTCTTCTTGAAGTAAATGGTGTTAGAACTTATATCAACTCCAGCGGTGCATCGACCACTCTTGGGAGGGATAGATTGGACAAGAAATCTGAAGAAGCCACATTTGTTAGCAATGATAATACAAGGATGACTGGGAGTGTGAAGTTCGAGGTTTTTGACAAGGACGTCCTCATTTTATCTGGTGCTGTAGATTTGTGTTGTAGCAATGGTTTTGTAGGGGGATCGGGGAACCATGACCAGAGGTGGAGAATGAATTGTGAATCAGACAACCATAGGCACCGGCTTCCTGAAGGCTAAACAATTTATGGGTCCAGATTCAGAGATGCCAACAATTGAGGTCTACATTGCAGGATCTTTCCCAGGCACTCCAATTATCTTAACCAAGACTTTGCATCTTGGTTTTCACAAGGAGCAAATGAGAAAGGGGATGCAGATTCCTAACCAGAATACGAGGCAACTGAAAGCCAAGACAATGCCCCTTCCAGGCTTCCTTTACAGGTATACCTTAATTTCATCTTGGATTTCTAGGAAAACCATGTGCTTTGCTTTCAGAATGTTTACTTCTGTTTTGTTTTTTTGACTTTGCAAGTTCTTTAGCGCTTTTCACTCTATTCTAGTTGCTCTACTGACATAAACGGATATGATTCTAGGCTCTAGAATGTGTTTTTTTAAGTTAAGAGGATAGTACATAAAAGTCTTCTTTTAGAATCCTTTTTTCTTTTCTGATAGCGTGTTTATTCATGGTAAACATAAAATTGTGTGAATACCTTAACATTAAAAAGTTAAATCACTAAACTATTAATTTAAGCTAATCTCTTTGAAGAGTTATATGGTTTTTAGGGGGTGTCATCGTGTGACATTCCTCCCTCATATCTCAAGCAGGTGAACGCAGGTGACTTGGTAAGCTTCAAACAGGATCATAAGATGATAATTATGGATAAAGATCTGCTGGTTTTTTAGAAAAATTAATAATGTTCAGAGAAAAATGGTTGTTTAAAGCTGTTATGGCTTCTTCTAATGACAGTATTCAACTTGTTCTTAATCTAGAACTAATCGGGGCTTAACCAGGCCCACTGGTAGCTTTGTTTACCTTACAACTTGTGGGCATTCATATGCTTGAGAGATTGTCGCCATGTTACAACCTGTTCTGTGTTATAACTGCAGTGGGGATAGGAATTCCTCTGTTTTAGTCTTCTTTAGTAAGTTGTGTTGCGAGCGATTGTTGAGTTTTTTTATGATTTGAGCCTGATACCATCTAAGATCAATACATTATCCTCATTTCTTTCGAGTTATGGCCCCCAAGCACTCTGTTTTTAATTTGCCTTTTGAACTCTGCAGTTATCTGAATACCCGGAGTAGAAATCACAAGACAATTGAATATACGACATCAACAAATTCAAATTGCTAATTAGCAACCTGAAAAACACAAGCGTGCATCAGTCTTTAGTTGGTCTTAATGGGCTGGGATCACATTGCCAAATGAGAATTTACCAACACATGTTTGTATATTTCAGAGAATTTAACAAGTTTTCAAGGAGAATTTTGCAAACAGCAACATTTTAATCCTACAGCACTAGTTAGAAGTCATTTGGCCCACTGGTCACTTTAGCTCTCAAGGAGAGAGGGAAACATACAAAACCAGATCAGAGCATTTTGCCGAGGATGGTCCGCGGTGGAATTCTATAAACACCAGCCTAATATGTACATTTCACAGAAACGCCTATACCTTTGTAAATACGCAGCATGGCAGGAGCAACAGTTCATCTGTCACCCTTGTGGTTGATTTGTTGCACGGCGGAACCAAGTGTTGAATGCGGTGACTAAGTGGGGGCAATCTTCAACATTTCGAGTTGAGAAGCTGAGACACTGCTGCAACAACACCTGAGCATCTGACATGGGAAGTGTGGAGATAATTCTTAGAAATGTCTCTTCCAGCTCCAGGTACAGTGATTTATGACTTGGTAACATGGAAGAAAATGCACTGTCTTTGCATACAATCAGAACAGGAAGCCAATCCTTTACAAGCTTCATCCTCACCTGCAAGCAAACGCTCAAATTAATGAACCATCAATGCTCCTCGTTAAGGATTTCACAACAAGAAATCTTTGTCGAGCCTGCTAAGCACAGATAGGCTCTAACACTCTTTTGTTAGAACTAAAAATTCAGCTTTTGGAGAAACCAAAAACAATTCAAACTTCACGCATCCAATCCTTGACGGATTGCTTATTTTAAAGAATTGGTGGCAGCGATCACAAAACAATCGAAAATAAAAGCCAAAAGTGATACCTGTCTAGCGGCCAAAATGGTCCCAGAAGCAACAGCATTAGCAAGCCTACAAGTGCAACGAAGCAAAACAGCAGGAAAGCCCGGAACAATATTCCTCCACGCATCATCCCGGAAAGCCCTCTGCAAATCAGCCGTAAAAGAATCTTGCTCACTCCACTCCTTCACCGCACTATCCGCCACTCTCAGCTCAATCATCCTCTCCACTAACCACAACAAATGCTTCCCATTAGTCATCGCTGTATGCAAATTCAACCTCTGTATCGCTTCCGTCTCATTATGATCCCCTCTAAAATTCGGACTCGAATACTCCTCAAGCGATTCCTTCACAATCTTCAAACTCGTCTCAAACGCCATCTCCAAAACCCTCCTCGCCGACTCCCTCGATGAAAAATCCCTCAACAACTTGGCCACAAACGCTTTCACAAATGCCATGTTCGAACTACTATGAATCGCAGCCAATATCAAACCATGAAGCATTTCCTCACACGAATCATATTTCGCCGGAGAAACCCTAGCTAATAGCTCTTCAGACTCCTCCTCGCGTAAATATGGAATTAAATTAATCACGCGCTTCTCTTCCTCTTCACTCCACGGCACAGCCTCAAGATACTTAACGCAATAATCCGCACACTCATCAAACAACAACTTTAACGCCACCGGCAAAATATCTAGAGCCGCCGAAGCAGAGTTAATCACATTATTGAAATCGTTCGTATACAGCAATTTTAAAACGCTTAGATGGACTTCGATCGATCCAGGAGCGACGCCTAATTTTAACGGAATCAAGTACTGGTCGATTTTATTTTCTGCAGAATCGGGATTTTCCTTGGAGTGCTGCCATCTGTCGGATAAAAGGGCGGAGAAATACTTGGAGCGGCGGAGGATGGGAGAATGGAGGTAGATCTGGACATTGGATTGGTTATTATTGTCAATTGAATAAACTGAATCCGATAAGTTAATGATGGGGGCAGTGGGGTCCAGGAAGAGGCGGAGGATGACGTCAGCGGTGTTAACGTCGTTGAACGGGGTGGTGGTGGAGGAGGAGGAGGAGGGGGCGGTGGGGAGGAGCGGGTGGGAGGAGGTTCGGCGGAGTTTTTTGGAGGTTTCGGAGATGGTTTTGTCAGGAAATGAATCGATTAAGGCGGCCGTGGAGGAGAGGCTAGTGGATCTGGAGGCGGTTGAGCGGAGGCTAGCGGTTGTGGATACGGTGGAATGGCGGTTGTATGGCACGCGTGGCCTTTTCTTGGAGGTGGATGGGATCATTATCGAAAAGTTTCTGGATTAGGGAAGATTTTTTTGGGTGCAAATAGGAAGATCTGGTTGGCAGTGGAAATTTTTTAAAGCTTGCAAGGTGGACAGGTGGCGTGGTGATGATATTTTTTTTCATGAATTGGCGAGCGGGGAAACTACGTAGTCGGTGTTTCTTGTCGTTTACTGGAGAAATTGGTGAAAACATTAGCGTGCGAGCGCCCTCATTTTACTAAACTACCCTCGTTGTACGAAACTGTGGGCTATTGCTTTGGAAGTGTACATCCATGATACTCCCAGTTTCGTTGTGCTTGTATAAATTTCTTAAAATAAAATAAAAATTAATTAAAATATCTGTTTTAAAAATATTATCTCACTTTTATTTTCAACTATGTTTATATAGTTAAATTTTATTTTGAATAGATTTTTCAAATAATAGAGAGAATAGATGAGACTATATAATAATTCTACTTTAATTTGTTTTAAAAAATATATAAATTAAAATCATAAAAATATATCAATTAATATGGGACTAAGGAATTAATAATCATCCGCCGATAAATAATTAGATACTTGAGTGGATTGGCATGGGAAGTTGCCAGTCAAATCTCTATTAATTTCTTCGGTAAATTCTTCTGGATACGCTACCGTGCTGAGCTGGCAAATTCAGCAGTTGATTAGGATTCTAGTGCTCCTTCTCTATATCACTATCACTACTCAGCATTGATAAGGACTCTCTCTCTCTCTCTCTCTCTCTATATATATATATATATATATATATATGCACCTTCTCTTATCCCTACATATCACCATAGGAACTTCAAGTTTCCTGCAGATTTTGGAGTTCCTTTCTTCGTTTTTTTCATTGTTCTCTAGATTAATTTGTCTGCCAAAACCTATGGAAAGTCTTATCCTGAATTTCAAAGACATGCCTAAAGAACAAGGAACCCTGGCTCAAGTTTTGTCCGTCCAAGAACAGGTGATTGATCGAGAAGAATCTGAAACTTCTCATCAGGAGTTACCCCTCAACTTCCCGAATCAACAAACGACAAGCCGCCACGAGTCTTCTGTATCTGCTCCGTTCGAGGGTGTAGCAGAACCCTCTAGCAGTGAAACAACTACTGAGAAGGATGAGGATTGTAGTTTCTCTAATCATAATGCGGCTATTGCTACTCATGCCATCTTATTGGAATTTGGTTTTATTGGGTTCGATTTGAAATCTGGGATGAAAGTTGATCAGTTTCGTCCTCCAACAGACCTGTCTTCAAACGCACTCACGATGTGGTATACTCTTCCAGGGCTCTTGCTTCCTGAAAACGTCGACGTTGCTGAATCGATTTATGTGAAGGTACAGTGTTCAGAAGATATCGTCAATGTATGTGGATCTTTGACCAAGGGTGGCTCGGATATACACAGGGTGTGTTTGAATGGAAAGGGGTTTGGACGCACTATAAATTTGTTGCGAGCAAATTGTGAAAGGAACTCTTTGATGAATGACAATGATAAGAATGAAGTTCGACAGCTAGAGAAAGTTCTGAAGGATGGACTAGCTTTGCCGCTGTTAATAGATCTTTGTGAGAAGACCGGTATGGCTCTTCCTCCATGCTTCGACCGCCTCCCAAGAGAGTTGAAGTTAAAGATTATGGATTTGCTTTCCCTCGTAGATGTTGGTAGAATGGAATGTGTTTGCTCGGAGCTGCGGTTTTTGTCCAGGGCCACTCGTTTAATTTATCACAGATTCCGGCAGGATATGATGCCACCACCAGAAAAATACGAAGACGGGAAAGCAAAAATTCAGCTGTTCATGAGAATAATAGAAGTGAGGAACATGATGAAGAAAGCGATGTCAAACACATCCATGGAACAAGAAAAATAGAACATTGTGCTGTGTTCTCCAACTCTATTCTTTTGCTGCTATGGGACAACATAGATTTTTTTTAATTATTATTGTTTTTTCCCATTAAAGTTGTTAGTGTGTGTTTGCTAAGCCGTCCCGCTTTAACAAATTTATAATAGTTAAATTTAAGGTGCCAATAAATGATCATAATTAATATTTGAATTCGAAATTAGGAACTAAAGAGAGTATTACGTAGTGGTTATTAGGTGCCTTTACTCTGCAATCTTGTTCCTTTTTTTTTTTCTTAATTTTTTTTATTATTATTTTGATCATTTTAAGAAATATTATGTCATTCGTGAAACATATTTCATGTTCATGCACTCAGTGATACATAGTGGTTATTAGGTGCCTTTACAGAGACCATGAGAAAATCTGTTTTCTCAAAATTTTTTAGCCTTGATTTATTTTTTCAAGCAATATAAAAGTTTAGGAACATCTAAATAACACTCTCCTTAACAAGAAAAACACATTAACATCAATTTTAACTTTTATTGTTCATGAAACATGCCCAACCAATTGTTTTATATTTTCTCTCGTCACTTGAACTTAAAAACTGAAATATGAACAAAATAAAATGTTAAATCAAAACATAAAAATTTTAAATTAAAAAGATCAAAGATGAAAATAAAAAAATTTTAGGCCAAAAACTTTTAAAAAAAAAACGTTATGAGCGCTTAAAATTTTCTTGTAATGTTCATAAACATACAAGCATGTATTTGTCAAAATTGAAAAGCTTGCACACTCAAATAGAAGAAATTGAAAATCTAGGTCGCCAAAAATATAATCAACTCAATTATTCACAGTAGATAAGACCGCACCATGAGATGAAAACCTCAATTATTCACAAGCTGTGGATGTGGTTCATGATCAGCATGAGGTAAATAAAAACCTTTTTCTCTTGCATGGCGAGGCGGCCTCATCCCATTACCTCATATATCCCAATTCCAATTTGCATCCCATGTATCAAAAAACTCATCTAGCTTTTTCATGTACAATCCACTTTCATGAACCAGAGTTGATAGTTTGGAATCCGCTTGGGCTACTATGTAAATTTCATTTATATTTAGTAAATCAAATATATGTAGTTGCAATTCTTCTGGCAACTTTGTCAAATAACAAGGGGGAAGTAAACCAACAACTTTGCATATTTCAAAATGCAATGGGTATAACAGCTTATCTCTAACGAGTTTGAAAAATTGTTCAAGGTAGTCAGCCACCAAAGTGGCCATTTCCGGATCCCCTTCATCACATTCAATAAAAGCCAGCATCTTAAAAGTCCTTTCTAACTTTAATGATTCATTCGTATTGAGGACTATCTTGTAAAAAGCAGTTGGGTGATTGAGCACATATCCAGCCACAAGAAATTGGTCTTCTTCTTGTTTGAATTTCAAGACGACCTCAAGATTGAACGTGTCAGGCAACGTAAACAACTGAAAATAAGGCTCCTCCTGCTTAAAACCGTAATCCAGGGCAACGACGAAAATAGCCAAGACAACCATATGTTTCACTTCATGATGATACCTGGCCAGTATAGTTTTCAAGAAACCCAAGGTTTCTTGAAAGTTTTTGTTAGCTAGCGCTTCAAGTTCTATTATACTAGCTTTAACTCTGGTAGATATATTGAAGTCTATCTTTTTCTGATCACCATTGAAACACAAAATAATTTCTTTTATGGTCATTAGGATTCCCAAGTTCTGCAAGGTATTTAGTTCCTGGTGAACTACATTATTCATTTCTTGAAATGTTACGAGGCTTGGGAGGTTGACCTTCAGTGGGTAGCAACCCATGGCCTTGAGGCCTTTGATCTTGAATTCAAGAGGATGATCCTTTTCAAGGAATTGCATTGTGGGGATTTTGAAGGTTTCTTTTGTAAAAAAAAAGGTTTCTTATTATATAATATCATAGGCAAAATTGTGTGTTAGAACGAAGAGCTTTTTTGAGTCTTGAGTTTTCTCTCTTTATAATATGCCAGCGTATGCAAACTTGTTGATTTTGGCCAAAACATTGTCATTTCACCTTTTGGTGCTATTATTGTCCCTTCCCCAGCCCCAATGAGAACTAAAAACTAAAAAACCTTGGCCCAATAAGTCCTCCAACAAGGCTTCTTCTAGGGCACCCAGTTGCGCTTTTGTATTTATAGCTTTTGTACTGTCACAACTCAATATTCAAGAATTTTCGTTGCACATCTTAGCTCGCTTCGGTGCGTGATATCAGAGCCAACCCTTTTAAAATATTTTTAAAGTATTCATTTAATTTTTATTTTTTTTAATACCATTTATTTTATTTTAGATTATCTATACGGTTCAATTTATTTCTCCTTTATTGTTTCTTCACCTTTTAAATTTGATCATTTTTTTATTTTGTCTATATTTTTTTAATTAGATTATTTTTTCAATTACATTCCTTAATATTTTATATTATTTTATTAATTTAATAAATTTTTAAATTGTATCCCTCAATATTTTTATATCATTCTTTTAATTATTATTTTTTTAAATTACTTCCCTCAATATTTTATATTATTATGTTAATTGAATTTTATCTTCAATTACATCCCTCAAATAATTTAGTTCATTTTATTTTAATATCATATTTAATCCTTATTCTTTTAATTATTATTTATTTTATTTTTAGTCATTTTTTTATCAGAACTTTTATTTTTTATTTTAACCCTCGATATTTTATTAATCGGATTTTGTTAACCTTTCAGGTCACCAATTAGAAAGATTAGGCTAGATTGGTTTGGATTTTTTTTAGATCATTTCTTACAAATGATTTTCGCTAATATTATCATTCTACAAGATTATCACTATCTCATATGTCAGGCCACGAGTTTCATGTGTTAACCTAGTTTTGATCTAGACAATATTGTTTTTAATATATTTGCTGTTGTTGTTGGTATTATCTAATTTTTTTTATTATATTATCAAATTAAACAATGTTTAGCCTAATTATTAAAAAAAAATTATTTTTCTAAAAACACAATTGTCTAACATAATACAGTTCACGGTATCTTGCGAGCCACCAATCTAATATATACTCTCTTTTTTTCATATAAGAAAATGAGACATGTGTTGACTAGTCTTGCTACACGTTACGGACATGCAAGTTAAATAGCTGAATTAGTAAGAGCGAGAACAAAACTTGGTGCTTCATGGAGGGGGGGAAAAGGGAGAGGCCAAACTAAGTGAATTACCTTGCAACTCGGTGATTTATTCCTAATCCTTAAAGTTCACAAAAAAAATCATCAACCCTGCCAACGAATTAACAAGAAAAAAAATCAGATTAGTGTAATTTATTTGGTAAAGAAGTTATGTGTTGACTAGTCTTGCTACACATTACGAACATGCAAGTTAGATAGCTGAATTAGTAAGAGCGAGAACAAAACTTGGTGCTTCATGGAGGGGAAAAAAAAGGGAAAGGCCAAACTAGGTGAATTACCTTGCAACTCGGTGATTTATTCTTAATCCTTAAAGTTCACAAAAAAAATCATCAACCCTGCCAACGAATTCACAAGAAAAAAAATCAGATTAGGGTAATTTATTTGGTAAAGAAGTTATTTTAGGCACATGCATTGGTTTATCTCTCTTTTGTTTTCGTAACTCAATTTATTTTATATAAAATATTTTTTTAAAAGTATTTTTATATGTTTTTTTAATTAATTTTTAGATTTAGTTCATTCAAAAAAACAATTTTCAACTCCTAGAATATTTCACAAATAATAATAATAATAGTATTAGTATTATAAAATTTTATTACTATAGAGAAAACATAAATTCGTTTTGAAGAGTAAAATCAATTATATTCATCATCATTATTATTAACTTGATTTTGACATGTGTTTTCAGACCCAAAAAACTTGGATTTGGAAGATTTGCCTCATCCAAGTTGCTTGGAAATAGCAGAGGTGCAGATTCAAGTCCTTGGATCATGAAGCTTTCAAACCCAAGGCTTTTGGGTCAGCGTCAGCAGTCAATGATCTTGGATCCTGCATCCTCACTCGACTGTAATTGGTTGGGAATGCAGCTAGATCCAAGGCTTTTTGGATCAGCATGTAAGAAGTGTCCAAATCACTTGATCTGGTATTGCAGCCAGACCTACTTAAACTTGTGTAAGGTTATTGATATTATCATTAGTTTTATGCTAATTAAAATTTTTAGTATTAAATTATTATTATATTTATTACAAATAATTTTAATTTTATTATTATTAACATTAAAAATATTATTATTTGTATTATAAATATTGTTATTAATATTATAATTAATGTCATTGATATGAAAAATATTATTATTTGTAGTGTAAAGATTATTATTTTTAGTATGATTAATACATTTGTAAAAAATATCATTAATATTGAAAAGTTAGGATTGATTTGATTTTAATAATAAAATTAAAAATTATTATTATTATTATTTTTAATAGATTTGAAAAAAAAATATAATTATTATCGAAGAAAAACTATAAATCTTATTTGAAAGGATTAAAAACTATAAAAAATGACACATAAATTTAATATTATTAATAGATAATATTTACATAATAATTAATGATATGGATATTTAAAATATTATTACAATAGATTTAATATGAAAAGTAAAGTTGTTGTTGTTGTTGACGACCACTACCACTAGATTCACCACTACAACTACAACTAGATTTAAAAACAAAATATTATTACTATAAAATAAAAACAATAAACTTTCATGCATCCAATCCTTGACGGATTGCTTATGTTAAAGAATTGGTGGCAGTGATCATAAAATAATCGAAAATAAAAGCCAATAGTAATACCTGCCTAGCGGCCTAAATGGTCCCAGAAGCAACAACGTTAGCAAGCTTACAAGTGCGACGAAGCAAAACAGCAGGAAAGCCCGGAACAATATTCCTCCACGCATCATCCCGGAAAGCCCTCTGCGATTGTTCCGGGCTTTCCGGGATGATGCGTGGAGGAATATTGTTCCGGGCTTTCCTGCTGTTTTGCTTCGTCGCACTTGTAAGCTTGCTAACGTTGTTGCTTCTGGGACCATTTTGGCCGCTAGGCAGGTATTACTATTGGCTTTTATTTTCGATTATTTTATGATCACTACCACCTATTCTTTAACATAAGCAATCCGTCAAGGATTGGATGCATGAAAGTTTATTGCTTTTATTTTATAGTAATAATATTTTGTTTTTCAATATATTCTTGATAATAATAATAATAATAATAATAATAACTTTACCCTTCATAATAAATCTATTGTTTTTTTACTCAATATTAATGATATTTTTTACAAATTTATTAATTATCATATTAATTATAATAATCTTTAGACTACAAATAATAATATGTAAATATTATCTATTAATAATATTAAATTTATGTGGTTATGTTTTTATAGTTTTTAATCCCTTCAAATGAGATTTATAGTTTTTCTTCGATAATGATTATATATGTTTTTCATATCTATTAAAGATACTACTAATAATTTTTAATTTTACTCCTCAAATCAAATATATCATAGCTTTTCAATATTAATAATATTTTTTACAAATGTATTAATCATACTAAAAATAATAATCTTTACACTACAAATAATAATATTTTTAATATCAATAACATTAATTATAATATTAATAACAATATTTATAGTACAAATCATAATATTTTTAATGTTAATAATAAAAAAATTAAAAAAATTTATAATAATATTTTAATACTAAAAATATTAATTAGCATAAAACTAATAATAATATTAATAACCTTATCCAAGTTTAAGTGGATCTGGCTGCAACATCAGGGCAAGTGATTTGGATGCTTCTTACATGCTAACCCAAAAAGCTTTGGGTCTGGCTGCATTCTCAACTCATTATAGTTGGGTGAGGATGCAGGACACAAGATCATAGAGTCCTGACGCAGACCTAAAAGTCTTGGGTTTGGACTCCTTATCCAACTGTCTTGGGCTAGGGAGAGCTGCAGGATCCAAGGACTTGGGTCTGCGCCTCTGCCACTCCCAAACAACTTGAATCAGACACACCTTCCAACCCCAAGTTTATTGGGTCTGGAAGCACATGCTAGAATCAAGTTAATAATAATGATGATGATGATAATTGATTTTACCCTTCAAAACAAATCTATATTTTTTTTATAGTAATAAAATTTTATAATACTAAACTATTATTATTATTATTTATAATAATTATTATTATTATCTGTAAAATATTCTAGGAGTTGAATTTTTTTTTTTTAATGAACTAAATCTAAAAATTAATTATAAAATATTAAAAAAACATAGAAAAATACTTCTTAAAAAATATTTTATACAAAATAAATTGAGTTATCGAAAACAAAAGAGATATAAACCAAGGCATGTGCCTAAAATAACTTCTTTACCAAATAAATTACACTAATGTGATTTTTTTTCTTGTGAATTCGTTGGCAGGGCTGATGAATTTTTTTGTGAACTTTAAGGATTAAGAATGAATCACCGAGTTGCAAGGTAATTCACCTCGTTTGGCCTCTCTCTTTTTTCCTTTCCAATAAAGCACCAAGTTTTGTTCTCTCTCTTTCTAATTCAGCTATCTAACTTGCATGTCCGTAACTTGTAGCAAGACTAGTCAACACATGTCTCATTTTCTTATATGAAAAAAAGAGAGTATATATTAGATTGGTGGCTCGCAAGATACTGTGAACTGTATTAAGTTAGACAGTTGTGTTTTTAGAAAAATAAATTTTTTTAATAACTAGGCTAAACATTGTTTAATTTGATAATATAATAAAAAATTCGATAATACCAACAACAACAGCAAATAAATTTAAAAAACTATTGTCCGGATCAAAACTAGGTTAACACATGAAACTCGTGGCCTGACATATGAGATAGTGATAATCTTGTAGAACGATAATATTAGCAAAAATCATTTGTAAGAAAGGATCTAAAAAAATCCAAACCAATCTAGCCTAATCTTTCAAATTGATGACCTGAAAGGTTAACAAAATCCGATTAATAAAATGTTGAGGGTTAAAATAAAAAATGATTAAAAATAAAATAAATAATAATTAAAAGAATAAGGATTAAATATGATATTAAAATAAAATGAACTAAATTATTTGAGGGATGTAATTGAAGATAAAATTCAATTAACACAATAATATAAAATATTGAGGGAAGTAATTTAAAAATAATAATTAAAAGAATGATATAAAAATATTGAGGGATACAATTTAAAAATTCATTAAATTAATAAAATAATATGAAATATGAAGGAACGTAACTGAAAAAATAATCTAATTAAAAAAATAAAGACAAAATAAAAAAAGATCAAATTTAAAAGGTGAAGAAACAATAAAGGAGAAATAAATTGAACTGTATAGATAATCTAAAATAAAATAAATGGTATTAAAAAAATAAAAATAATAAAAATTAAATGAATACTTTAAAAATATTTTAAAAGTGTTGGCTCTGAAATCACGCACTGGAGTGAGCTAAGATGGAAAACCAAACAACTGAGATGTGCAACGAAAAGTCTTGAAGATTGAGTTGTGACAGTACAAAAGCTATAAATGCGAAAGCACAACTGGGTGCCCTAGAAGAAGCCCAGTCGAAGGACTTATTGGGCCAAGGTTTTTAAGTTTTTAGTTATCTTTGGGGTTGGGGAAGGGACAATAATAGCACCAAAAGGTGAAATGACAACATTTTAGCCAAAATCAACAAGTTTGCATACGCTAGCATATTATAAAGAGAGAAAACTCAAGACTCAAAAAAGCTCTTCGTCTAACACACAATTTTGCCTCTGATATTATATATCAAGAAACCTCTTTTTCACAAAAGAAACCTTCAAAATCCCTATAATGCAATTCCTTGAAAAGGAGCATCCTCTTGATTTCAAGATCAAAGCCCTCAAGGCCATGGGTTGCTACCCACTGAAGGTCAACCTCCCAAGCCTCGTAACATTTCAAGAAATGAATAGTGTAGTTCACCAGGAACTAAATACCTTACAGAACTTGGGAATCTCAATCACCATACAAGAAGTTATTTTATGTGTTCAATGGTGATCAGAAGAAGATAGACTTCAATATATCCAGCGGAGTTAAAGCTAGTATGATGGAACTTGAAGCGCCAGCTAACAAAAACTTTCAAGAAACCTTGGGTTTCTTGAAAACTATATTGGCCAGGTATCATCATGAAGTGAAACATATGGTTGTCTTGGCTATTTTCGCCGCTACCCTGGATTATGGTTTTAAGTAGGAGGAGCCTTATTTTCAGTTGTTTACGTTGCCTGACACGTTCAATCTTAAGGTCGTCTTGAAATTCAAACAAGAAGAAGATCAATTTCTTGTGGCCAAAAAATTGAATATAAAATTTTAAATTAAAGAGATCAAAGATGAAAATAAAAATATTTTATAGGCCAAAAACTTAAAAAAGAAACATTATGCGCACTTAAAATTTTCTTGTAATGTTCATAAACAACAAGTATATATTTGAAAAAATTGAAAAGCTTGCACACTCAAATAGAAGAAATTGAAAATCTAGGTCGCCAAAAATGTAATCAACTCAATTATTCACAGTAGATAAGACCACACCATGAGATAAAAACCTCAATTATTTACAAGCTGTGGTTGTGGCTCATGATCAGCATGAGGTAAATAAAAACCTTTTTCTCTTGCATGGCGAGGCAGCCTCATCCCATTACCTCATATATCCCAATTCCAATTTGCATCCCATGTGTCATCCCATGTAGCAAAAAACTCATCTAACTTCTTCATGTACAATCCAGTTTCATGAACCAGAGTTGATAGTTTGGGATCCGCTTGGACTACTAAGTCAATTTCATTTATGTTTAGTACATCAAATATATGTACTTGCAATTCATCTAGCAGCTCTGTCAAATAATAACAAGAGGGAAGTAAACTAGCAACTTTGTATATTTTAATATGCAATGGGTATAATAGATTGTCTCTGATGAGTTTGAAAAAGTATTCAAGATAGTCAGCGATTAAAGTGGCCATTTCTGGATCCCCTTCACCACATTCAACAAAAGTCAGCATCTTAAGAGTCCTTTTTTTTTCCTTTTTAACCTCAATGATTCATTCGCATTGAGGACTATCTTGTAAAATGCAGCTGGGTGATTGAGCACATATCCAAGTACAAGAAATTGGTCTTCTTCTTGTTTGAATTTCAAGACGACCCCAGGATTGAACGTGTCAGGCAACGTAAACAACTGAAAATAAGGCTCCTTCTTGTTTAAAACTGTAATCCAGGGCGGCGGCGAAAAGATCCAAGACAGCTATATGTTTCACTTCATGATGATACCTGCCAGTATAGTTTTCAAGAAACCCAAGGTTTCTTGAAAGTGTTTGTTAGCTGGTGCTTCAAGTTCCATCATACTAGTTTTAACTCCGCTAGATATATTGAAGTCTATCTTCTTCTGATCACCATTCAAACGCATAATAACTTCTTGTATGGTGATTGGGATTCCCAAGTTCTGCAAGATATTTAGTTCCTGGTGAACTACATTATTCATTTCTTGAAATGTTACGAGGCTTGGGAGGTTGACCTTTAGTTGGTAGCAACCCATGGCCTTGAGGGCTCTGATCTTGAATTCAAGAGGGAATTGGGATTTTAAAGGTTTCTTTTATGAAAAAGAGGTTTCTTGATATATAATATCAGAGGCAAAATTGTGTGTTAGAACGAAGAGCTTTTTTTAGTCTTGAGTTTTCTCTCTTTATAATATGCCAGCGTATGCAAACTTGTTGATTTTGGCTAAAATGTTGTCATTTCACCTTTTGGTGCTGTTATTGTCCCTTCCCCAGCCCCAAAGAGAACTAAAAACTAAAAAACCTTGGCCTAATAAGTCCTTCGACTGGGTTCTTCTAGGGCACCCAGTTGTGCTTTCGTATTTATAGCTTTTGTATTGTCACAACTCAATCTTCAAGACTTTTCATTGCACATCTCAGTTGTTTGGTTTTCCATCTTAGCTCGCTCTAGTGCGTGATTTCAGAGCCAACCCTTTTAAATATTTTTAAAGTATTCATTTTTTTTTTATTATTATTTTAATACCATTTATTTTATTTTAGATTATCTATAGAGTTCAATTTATTTCTCTTTATTGTTTCTTCACCTTTTAAATTTGATCTTTTTTTTTATTTTGTCTTTATTTTTTTAATTAGATTATTTTTTTAGTTATGTTCCTTCATATTTTATATTATTTTACTAATTTAATAAATTTTTAGATTGTATCCCTCAATATTTTTATATCATTCTTTTAATTATTATTTTTAAATTACTTCCCTCAATATTTTATATTATTGTGTTAATTGAATTTTATCTTCAATTACATCCCTCAAATAATTTAGTTCATTTTATTTTAATATCATATTTAATCCTTATTCTTTTAATTATTATTTATTTTATTTTTTATCAAAACTTTCATTTTTTAGTTTAACCCTCAACATTTTATTAATCGGATTTTGTTAACCTTTTAGGTCATCAATTTGAAAGATTAGGCTAGATTGGTTTGGATTTTTTTAGATCCTTTCTTACAAATGAGTTTTGCTAATATTATCGTTCTACAAGATTATCACTATCTTATATGTGAGGTCACGAGTTTCATGTGTTAACCTAGTTTTGATCCGGACAATTATTTTTTTTTAATTTATTTGATGTTGTTGTTGGTATTATCTAATTTTTTATTATATTATCAAATTAAACAATGTTTAGCCTAATTATTAAAATTTTTATTTTTCTAAAAACACAACTGTCTAACTTAATACAATTCACAATGTCTTGCGAGCCACCAATCTAATTTATACTCTCTTTTTTTCATATAAAAAAATGAGACATGTGTTGATCACTAGTCTTGCTACACGTTACAGACATGCAAGTTAGATAGCTGAATTAGTAAGAGCGAGAACAAAACTTGGTGCTTTATGGAGGGGGGAAAAAGAGAGAGGCCAAACTAGGTGAATTACCTTGCAACTCGGTGATTCATTCTTAATCTTTAGAGTTCACAAAAAAATCATCAACCTTGCCAACGAATTCACAAGAAAAAAAAATCACATTAGTGTAATTTATTTGGTAAAGAAGTTATTTTAGGCACATGCGTTGATTTATCTCTCTTTTGTTTTCATAACTCAATTTATTTTATATAAAATATTTTTTTAAAAGTATTTTTCTATGCTTTTTTAATATTTTATAATTAATTTTTAAATTTAGTTCATTCAAAAAAAAATTTCAACTCCTAGAATATTTCACAGATAATAATAATAATAAATAATAATAATAGTATTAGTATTATAAAATTTTATTACCGTAGAGAAAACATAAATTTATTTTGAAGGGTAAATTCAATTATATTCATCATCATTATTATTAACTTGATTCTAGCATGTGTTTTCAGACCTAAAAAACTTGGGGCTGGAAGGTATGCCTGATCCAAGTTGCTTGGAAATAGCAGGGGTGCAGATTCAAGTCCTTGGGTCATAAAGCTCTCCCCGGCCCAAGAAAATTGGGTAAAGAGTTCAAACCCAAGGCTTTTGGGTCCGCGTCGGCACTCAATGATCTTGAATCCTGCGTCCTCACTCAACTGTAATGGGTTGGGAATGCAGCTAGACTCAAGGTTTTTTGGGTCAGCATGTAAGAAGTGTCCAAATCACTTAGTCTGATATTGCAGTCAGACCTACTTAAATTTGGGTAAGGTTATTGATATTATTATTAGTTTTATGCTAATTAATATTTTTAGTATTAAAATATTATTATATTTATTATAAATATTTTTAATTTTATTATTATTAACATTAAAAATATTATTATTTGTACTACAAATATTGTTATTAATATTATAATTAATGTCATTGATATTAAAAATATTATTATTTGTAGTGTAAAGATTATTATTTTTAGTATGATTAATACATTTGTAAAAAATATCATTAATATTGAAAAGTTAAGATTGATTTGTTTTGAATAATAAAATTAAAAATTATTATTATTATCTTTAATAGATTTGAAAAAAATATATAATTATTATCGAAGAAAAACTATAAATCTTATTTGAAAGGATTAAAAACTATAAAAACGACACATAAATTTAATATTATTAATAAATAATATTTACATAATAATTAATGATATGGATATTTAAAATATTATTATTTGTAGTCTAAAGATTATTATAATTAATATTATTAATATAATAATTAATAAATTTGTAAAAAATATCATTAATATTGAATAAAAAAAACAATAAATTTAATATGAAAAGTAAAGTTATTGTTGTTGTTGTTATAATTATTATTATTATTATCAGGAATAGATTTAAAAACAAAATATTATTACTATAAAATAAAAATAATAAACTTTCATGCATTCAATCCTAGACGGATTGCTTATGTTAAAGAATTGGTGGCAGTGATCATAAAATAATTGAAAATAAAAGCCAATAGTAATACCTGTCTAGCGGCCAAAATAATCCCAGAAGCAACAGCATTAGCAAGCTTACAAGTGCGACGAAGCAAAACAGCAGGAAACCCGGAACAATATTCCTCCACGCATCATCCCGGAAAGCTCTCTGCAAATCAGCCGTAAAAGAATCTTGCTCACTCCACTCCTTCACCGCACTATCCGCCACTCTCAATTCAATCATCCTCTCCACTAACCACAACAAATGCTTCCCATTAGTCATCGCTGTATGCAAATTCAACCTCTGTATCGCTTCCGTCTCATTATGATCCCCTCTAAAATTCGGACTCGAATACTCCTCAAGCGATTCCTTCACAATCTTCAAACTCGTCTCAAACGCCATCTCCAAAACCCTCCTCGCCGACTCCCTCGATGAAAAATCCCTCAACAACTTAGCCACAAACGCTTTCACAAATGCCATGTTCGAACTACTATGAATCGCAGCCAATATCAAACCATGAAGCATTTCCTCACACGAATCATATTTCGCCGGAGAAACCCTAGCTAATAGCTCTTCAGACTCCTCCTCGCGTAAATATGGAATTAAATTAATCACGCGCTTCTCTTCCTCTTCACTCCACGGCACAGCCTCAAGATACTTAACGCAATAATCCGCACACTCATCAAACAACAACTTTAACGGCACCGGCAAAATATCTAGAGCCGCCGAAGCAGAGTTAATCACATTATTGAAATCGTTCGTATACAGCAATTTTAAAACGCTTAGATGGACTTCGATCGATCCAGGAGCGACGCCTAATTTTAACGGAATCAAGTACTGGTCGATTTTATTTTCTGCAGAATCGGGATTTTCCTTGGAGTGCTGCCATCTGTCGGATAAAAGGGCGGAGAAATACTTGGAGCGGCGGAGGATGGGAGAATGGAGGTAGATCTTGTTGTAACCCATTTCTGGGTCCCCACATAAAAAATAATAAAATACAAAAAACAATTCAAAAAAATATATTATAAAAAAATAGAACAGTGAAAAAATGCCAAAAGCGCCCTAAAAATACTCAAAAATTGATTAAGGATGTTCAAAAATATAAAAATTAATTTTTGACAGTATATCATTGACTGATGAGAGCCCCGATGATAAAGAAAATTCAATTTATGGAAGAAAAATGCAAAATCAGAAGTTTATGGACTGAATTAAATTTTATTAAAGGTTTAATTGCATTTATGAAGATTTTAATTGCAAGAAAAATTGATTTTTGGAGTTAATTTGGGCTTTAATTAGGAGAAATTAATTTTCTGGGGTCAAATTATAATTTTTGGAAGTTAAATTGGTCAAATCAGGGGCTTAATTGCATAAATATTGAACTTTAATTAGGAGAAGTTACTGTGCTTATGCACAGTAACCAGCCCATTTGGTAATGGGTCGGGTTCGGCCCAGCCCACTGAAATGGGCCGGGTCCGGCCCATTTCAATTTTATTTTTTTTATTTTTATTTTTTAGAATTTTTCCAGCACATGTTTTTATCAATTTTGCACTATTCATACGGTACTGTTCACACAAAAAAAATCATCAAAAATATTTGTTTCAGCATTTTATAATTTTTCCACGTAGTTTTTATGTCATTTTTTATTAATATCGGGCAGTATTTTTACATTGTAAAAATATAAAAAAATACCCGGTTTTCAGCAAAAAACTTCCAAAAATAAAAAAAATTGAAAAAAGAAAAAAAATGTTTTTGTGCATACGGCCAAGTGTCTCAAAAATCTAAAAAAATCATATCGTATTTTGCATATGTCAAAAAATATATATTTTAGCATGCATTTTGGCTTTAATAACCAGTTTATTAAAGTCAAGAGAACATTGGCCAAAATCTCAAAAACAACAAAATATTTTATTTTGTTTGATTTTAGTATCAGAGATTATGAATTTATACGTAAATCGTATTCCTGATATTAAAAAGATATTTTCTTTTGACGACTTCGAATAGTTAGTTTTTTACCCGATAAAGATAAGGACCTCCTTACAGAGGAGAACTTTTCTTAAACCGTAAACGAACCAACAATTCAAAAAAAAAAAAAAACCACAACACGATTTTAGATTTTATCAGACATTAAAACAATGCAGCCTACCTTGGGTAGGGCGTAGTTGGGGTGCTAATACCTTCCCTTTACGCAACCAGTCTCCGTACCCGATCTCTAAAGACCAGTTAAGGTTCCTAGTAACCAGAATACTAGGTGGCGACTCCCAATCTATATTTTCACTTGTAGAGACAAGAATTCCTTGTCTCTCCTTATTTTGCCAGGAATAAATATTTTCCAATTTTTTCTTTGAGGGTGGACGATCGCCGCGCCGCCGCACACGTGCGACAGATCTGGACATTGGATTGGTTATTATTGTCAAGTGAGGAGCATGAAGAAGAAGAAGGCGATGTCAAACATATCCATGGAACAAGAAAAATAGAACATTGTGCTGTGTTCTCCAACTCTATTCTTTTGCTGCTGCGGGACAACATATAATTTTTTTCCCTTAAAGTGTTTAGTGTGTGTTTCTAAGCCGTCCCGCTTTAATAAATTTATAATAATTAAATTTAAGGTGCAAAGAAATGATCATAATTAATATTTGAATTCGAAAGGAAGTAAAGAGACTCTGGAATCTTATTCTTATTTTTTTGTCTTAAATGTTTTCCATTATTATTGTTTCGATCATTTTAAGAAATATTATTTGTGAAACATATTGCATGTTCATGCACTGTGAGTGTTACATAGTGGTTATTAGGTGCCTTTACAAACACCATGAGAAAATATATTCACAGTAGATACGACTGTACCATGAGATGAAAGCCTCAATTATTCACAAGTTGTTGCTGTTGTTCATGATCAGTCTCCATGAGGTAAATAAAAACCCTTTTCTCTTGCATGATTTGTTTTTCTAGTTACATTTCGATTTCAGTTTGTTAAAGAATAACAACTGTAGAAAGTTGTTGGAAGAGAAAGGATAATTATTTTCCCTTCTTCAGCTCACAGCAATTAGGCCTCTCAGTTGGTTTTTATTCTCCTTCCTTTCTTTTGGCCTTCCAGCCTGTCATGCAGAAGAGGTTGTTTATCATTCTTTTCGCGTGGGAGAGCATGACCAAGCAGCCCTGATTTGTGTGTGTGTCTATATATATATATATATATATATATATATATCTCTTTTGTAAATTAAGATAAACAGTAAAGAGTGACCTGATGAAACCTTGAAATAAAACTCTCTTTCGTTCTCTAATTTTCTTCCTTACTTTTATCCTCTGCAACCTCTAGCATTTCTTCACAGTTTTCATTAATTAGCTGGGTCGTCTTCGTCAGTTTTTTTTATCAATTATTGCTACAAATCAAGTGATGTTATTAGATCTATTCATTAGTCCAAAAAATTGTCTACTCTCATTATTAAATTGCTCAATCATTGATGCTGCATGCTGGTGCTGGTGGCCGGCCATGCCGGCTCTGCTCAGCGATCCCCTTTCTTGGAGGAAGCTCTAATAATCTGTTTCCTACAAGCTGAGTTTCAGTCTCACAGGTTTCTGTTTCCAAATCTTCTGTTCAAGTATCCTCTTGGAACACACGACACGAGGATGTTATTGCACTCAAGGGTTAAGAAGAGTAAATGAGAGGCATCCAACTATCCCAGTTGCCTGGTATGAAACGCTTCCTACCTTTGTATATATATTCAATTTCTGATAAAGTAATTTGTATGCTCACTATGTTCACGTGAAAGGTTAAACACATCTGTCAAGTTTTATAGGCTCTTAAAGAGTAAGCGTGGTCTTCAAGTTCACTGCTTAATTCCTTAATTGTTGCTAAGCGCATCAGCTTATTCACTTCACGATTGTCCACGAGCATGGTGCATATTTGCCAAGACTTCTCAGTCAAGCACAGATGGAGAAGTGATGGAAAGATAAAATTCAAGAGGAATTAACTTGTAATTGCTGAACTTCATGTTCATTCATCATTATTGGTTTTCTTTACAATTTTGAGCCTAGGTTGATCAAAATGCTGCCTCACAGTACTATCTGCTGATCTATACTTGTTACCATTCGAGTTTATCTCACTTCATTAGTTTCATGTCAAGAATTGAAATATAAAAACATAAATATCCTAAGCATGCCCTGAAAAGAAAAGCTTACTAAAATAAGACATGGTGAGCTGGTCTTAAATATCCCAATTCTGTTCAACATCCCATGCGTTATTCCACGCCGCATGAAACTCATCAAGCTTTTTTTTATACAATTCAGTTTCATTTCAAAGAGCTTTTTCTTTTACAATCCAGTTTCATTTGAAAGAGCTTTTTCTTTTACAATCCAGTTTCATTTGAAAAAGAAGAAAATGGAATTGCGATATTTGAGGCATTGGGATAAGGCCAGTTCGCGATGTATCATTTGAGTAAGCTTTTCTTTTCAAGGCATGCTTAGGTTATTCATTTTTTCGTGTTTTAATTCTAGACATGGAATTAATGAAGTGACATATGGTTGTCTTGGCTATTTTGATCGTTGCCATGGATTACAGTTTTAAGGAAGATGAACCATATTTTCAATTGTTTATGTTGGCTGACAAGTTGAATCTTGGGCTCGTCTTGAAATTCAAAGAAGAAGTAGGCCAATTTGTTGTGGCTGGATATGTGCCCAATCACCCAGCTGTATTTTACAAGATAGTCCTCTATGCAAATGAATCAATGAAGTTAGAAAGGACTCTTAAGATGCTAGCTTTTATTGAATGTGGTGAAGGGGATCCAAAGATAGCCACTTTGGTCGGTGACTAACTTGAAGAATTTTTCAAACTCATCATAGATAAGTTGTTATTCCCATTGCATATTGAAACATGCAAAGTTGTTGGTTTACTTTCTCTTGATGTTTGACAGAGCTACCAGATTAATTGGTAGAACACATATTTGATTTACTAAACATAAATGAAATTGATTCAATAAGCCAAATGGATCCTAAATTATCGACGTTGGTTTAAGAAAGTAAGTTTTTCTTTTTAGGGCATGCTTAAGTTATTCATTTGTTTTTCTACATGATACATGGCGAGCTAACCTTATCCCAATGCCTTAGATATCCCAATTCCATTCGTCATTTCATGCCATATTAAATCCAGTTTCCTAAACCAACGTCGATAATTTGGGATCCGCCTAGCTTATTGAGTCAATTTCATTTATGTTTAGTAAATCAAATGTGTGTTCTACCAATTAATCTGGTAGCTCTGTCAAACACCAAGAGAAAGTAAACCAACAACTTTGTATGTTTCAATATGCAATGGGAATAACAACTTCTCTGTGATGAATTTGAAAAATTCTTCAATGTAGTCACCGACCAAAGTGGTCATCTTTGGATCCCCTTCACCACATTCAACAAAAGCTAACATCTTTAACTTCATTGATTCATTTGCATTGAGGACTATCTTGTAAATTGCAGCCGCGTGATTGAGCATATATCCAGCAACAACAAATTGGCATGCTTTTTATTTGAATTTCAAGATGAGCCTAAAAAAACAGAGTGAAACATTGTATTTAGAGTTATGCTATGTTAAAATAGTTGATATCTAATTTCGTAGGACGTGTTTTGAGACTTGTGAGTTGTCAAAAATAAAACTGTGAGGTGTGGAAACCGAGTTAGACTAAACTATAATGAACATTATTCTACAAGGAAGAATAAGTCGGGCCTTAGAGAGAAAGAGGCTAAACTAGATGGATTACCTTGCTGCAACTCGGTGATTCATTATTGATCTTTAAAGTTCACAAAATAATCATCAACCCTGCCAACGAATTCACAGAGAAAAAAAATCACATTAGTGTAATTTATTTCCTAGAGAAGTTATTTTTAAGGCAAATGCCTTGGTTTATCTCTCTTTTGTTTTAGGTAACTCACTTATAAGGAATTTGTTTTATATAAAATATGTTTTAGAAGTATTTTTCTATGTTTTTTTAATATTATATAATTAATTTTTAGATTTAGTACATTCATAAAAAGAATTTCAACTCTTAAAATATTTCACAAATAATAATAATAATAATAATAATAATAATATAATTCAACAACCTCTATCATCATTATTGTTGCCATAATCGTTACTGCCATCAAGACTATCATTGTGTCACAACCCCACCCTCATCTTATATCTACCATCTTTTTTATTTTATCATTGTAACACATTATCATTTATATTATTTTATTTTTTTTACATTATTATTTATTAAATATCACATAATATTTTTATAAATGCAAATCTTTTACTCAAAATAATAAAATATTTTTGCGTACGTAAAATACTTTCCTCAAAACAAACATCCCCTTGGCGATTGAAGTTTTTGTGTTTTAAGAATACACCAATATTGCTTTTTTCTACACACACGTATGTGTGTTAAAACTAAATTTAAAGTGGATTGTTTTTTTTTATTGAAATAATATTTATTTTGTTAATCTAATCAATGTCAATGTGTTATTGATTTATATATTTTTAAAATCTACAACAAGTTATTTATAGATTTTGTTTGAAATTTTACGTCAAGTAATAGTGAAAACATCGACTATCAATTGTAAATATTAAATATTTTAAATTTCACTATATATTTTTTCAATATATTTTCTCTCAATTTCTCTATCGTACATTAATTTCCTCTTAATGATACGTGAGAATTTGAGATAAGAAGAATTAATTGAGGGAGAGAGGAAGCTGTTATGGTGTTTTAATTCTCCATATCTTATGGAACTCATTTTGGTCATATATATATAGCCGTACAACTGATAGGAAATAACAGAAATTAAGATCATGAATGCTGGAAAATAAAAAAAAGACCCATTAATTATGCCACCTCTAAACTTTTTTAATAACAACTCAATAAATTAGACCAAGTCTTATATAACTAACTCATCAAATCAAGACTAACAAACTAGAACAAGTCACACGATATCTTTATTCTTGCTCTTGTGCTTCTGCCTTGCAAGACTTTGCTTAGCTTGCATGTCTTGCATGTTCTATTTTAAATAGCTTAATCCCAGCTGTGGGATTAGATGATGCCCTCGGTATCACTAGTGGCTGCTAGGAGCTGTAGCTGGTTTCTTTCCTTAATCAGTCTAGCCACTCCTATTGTATCAGCCGAGTTATTGGGTTGTTTGATTTTAACATCCAGTCAAATGTCATCTCGAAACTCTGCAATAAAACAATAAATTAAGAAACTCTCGAGCAAGCAATCAACTTGGTGGGAGAGCCTTTCAAAAGCTTCTTGGTAAGCTGACACAATAGTTTTTTGTACAAGAGGAGTCAGAGATTCTGATGAGTTGTCATGGTCGATTGGACCAAATCGGAAGTTGCGTAGCCTTAGTGAATTCATCCCATGTGAGTGGTCCATGAGATTTTGAATTCATCCCTTGGTGAACTCAAAGTATTGTTCTGCCGTGTAGATCTACCCAGTTAAATCATCTCGATTGAAATTTTAAGAAGGATAACTTGAGGTTTTGATTTGAATGGTTATTAACAGGATTCAATTGAGTTGTATTTTGGTGCAAAGACTCTTCATGAGCAAAAAGGTTGATTTCAGAGGGGCTAGTGTTTGGGTTGCGTGTGGTTCGGAGAGCTTGAAGCTCTGTCAACACTGCTTGTAAGGCAACGTTCACCTAATCAAAGCTTAATTCATGTCGTGCCAAGATTTTATTGACTTCATTGTTGAACTCCATATTTGTTTTGCCATGAGTGTCCATGATTGGAACTAGATGATGATGATGATGAATGATGATAATAATAATAATAAGAAGAAGAAGAATTAATAGATGGAGAAAGGAAGCTTTTTCGGTGATTTAATTCTCCATGTCTTATTGAACTCATTTTGGCCATATATATAGCCTTCCACTTGATAGGAAATAACAAAAAGATTAAGAATGCTGGAAAATAAGAAAAAGATCCATCATACCACCTCTAAAGCTTACTTAATAACAACGCAACAAATTACACCAAATCTTATATAACTAGCTCAACAAATCAAGACTAACAAACTAGACCAAGTCACACGATGTCTTCAAGCCCAGGTTTTTCATGACTCCATCGCACACACAGAGGAGCCAGGACAAAAAGGCGAGTGTGTGGTAAAGAATAAAGGGCAACCTCATCCACGCATTGCCCTTTTAATCTTAGCTGGTGAAATTGTTTCTTGTCCTCGGTGCAGTCAGGGTTAAGGATTTGATTGGATCTATCTAAACTCTAAATGACGAGGCAAGTAGATGAGAGGCCATATGTAATACGCATAAACAAGTTTATTTACAGTGCTCGATTAACTAATATAATTGCAGATTAGATCCATAACCGCGGGAACAGATTTCAAATCCATGATTAACAATACATGTGTGTGTATCTACGTACATGATACGTGCAGCATATACACTACTTAAAAAAAAAAGAACACAGAGTTTAGACCCTCAATGCAATGTCTGGTGGGGTTCCATGGAACTGAACTAATGATGATGTGTCTCGATTGAGACTTTTTTTGAGGATGAAGCCAATGTGTTGGTTGATCGGTTGAAGAGCATGTATGATGCGTGAGTTTCAATCTCAGAGTTTTGAAAGTTGAAGACTACTGTTGATTTACGTGGTGTCAAATGAAGAACATAAAAGTGAGAGTAAGTTGCCTGACTGCGAGATCACTGTCTTCTCAACGTCACTTGCTGATATCTTTATCAGATTCACGGCAATTCTGGCTGGCTTCCATTCTCTAGAGCCGTTGTTTTTCATTATAAATCTCTGCTTTCGGTTTAAAAGGGTCCAAATTTGAAATGGTCCTATGTCTATTCTATGGGCTCGATGTTTGTCTAACCCAGCAGTAAATGCTTGGGTCCTCAAGAACTCTATTGGCAAGTTGAAATCTTGGCCACAAATGCAACATTTGCCGAACAAAATCAATTCGGTCGGGTAAGAGATTAGTTGAGCTGTGTAAGAAAAACTCAACGCATTCAGGTAGTTGAAACAAAGAATGTGATCATGGCATACCAAACTCAATGTGACAGAGCCCAAAAAAAAAAACGATTGCAGGTATCTTCTTTACATGCCATGACACCTACTGATTGTGCAGAAACCAAAAGCAATACCATGGCTCGAGGGCAGGGCAAAAGGACTCTAAAATCATCATTTACTGGCCACATTTTGTTGAAACAGATCGAGGGTGGATGGTGTTAAACCCTTTTTTGGGTCCACTTGAAAGCAATGTCGAATAAATAGACAAGGCCCATGACAACGTGTGCCTGGATGTCCACCTTGTACACAGGAAAGCAACTACCAGGGGACAAAGTTGACGGGCCTTCCAATGTCTCCCGTGTCGAAGCACTGCATAGCTGCATCTGCTATGGGTAACGAGCATGGTCCCATATTCAATGGCCTCGGGTCCCGTTGTCAGATTAAACAATCTGGTTGATGGCTCGAAGCTCTGTTGCAGGAGGGAAGCAGTCATTGTCTAGCCTGGAATTTCAACTTTCGCTGTGAACATTCGCTATCTAGCAAGTCTCTAAACCTAGCTTACTGTTTGAGTTTTTTTTTAGATTCGAATAAACTTTATTTTCTGGAAAGAATAATTTGTAGGTCTAGATGACTAAATAAAATCTCAGTTATTTCAAGTTTTTATAAAAAATAAATGTTTTTACTCGAACTCAAGAGATCTTAAGTTTTTTATCACCGCGTAATGTCCCTTGAGAACTGTAGTTGTAGCTTACTGTTTGAGGTGCGCTTGCTTCTTGTACAAATAACTGAGATTAAATACCCACCCAAAAATAATGATTATAAATTGAATAATTGCATCGTCGGCAAGCGTTTGACATTTCATTTCCTAGCAAAGTCTACAATTCTCCTTCGGATTATTCCGAAAGCAATTGAATTATTTTCGAATTGTTAACACATTTTCAACACAGATCTTACAAAGATTTTGAATCAACACACGAAAACTCGCTCACAAGTTATGGATAATTTTTTATACAAGATATTGCATTTTTCACTATTTCTCGAATAGATATTTCGACACCCATTGTACAGTTTTTCAAGCCATGACCGAATGGATCTGTGCTATAAAACATGAATAAACAAATAACGAATTTCTCAACTAATACACTCAAATAGCAGATCTTTGATGTTACCAAACTCCCATGGCTTATAATTTTCTCACTTTCGTGACTGTGTTCACTGTGTTTATCATTTCTCGACCGAATGTTTCTAGTCGTTGCCGAATGTGTTAACTTCTAGTCATACCATGATCCAAAAACACCACAGATGCCATCGACCAGTTTAAAAATTTGAATTCAGCCAAGGGATCTTGGCCCCATTGGTATTACTGTGGCGCTCCTTCCTTGAATCAATACAGTACACCTCGTATAACTCCGGTGGCATGTAAAACTCACGATTTTTCTCTTAAGAACATTAATGTTTACCATATGGGTCCCTGGCCCCCACTCTTCCTTGTCCACTGATTCTGTTGGCAAGAGATGCCCCTCTGGAAAACGTAATATACAAAAATCGCCTCCATTGGCCTCCAAATTTACAAGCCAGCCAATCTTTGCCAACAAGTTTTTGAATAAACTGTAGCTGCTCCTATTGGACCTTCACGAATTACTAAATGACGTTAACTGATCTGGAGTGCAAAAAAACCATATGATAGGAGTGACAATGATTCAAAGAAATAAAGAATGTCCATGCGGGGAAATTATGTTAAATACAACACAAATAATTGGATATTCGAACATATTAATGATGCATTTTTATTTTCTCTTATGGTTCGAATATCCTTCCTCATCCCACATTTATTCAGTAGAAATCGTTTTTGCGTAATTTTTCTTTAGATTACAGCGATACGAGAGATGAAACTAACTTGATGGCTACATGAGCCAAATATAGAAGGAATAAATGAAGTAGTGTTGGGAGAAGAGAGAATCGATTTTCGCTCTATTGCTTGAGCGACCTGTGCGACCTGCCTGCTTAAAATAGGGCTGAAGCAGCAGTCTGTAAGATATTTGGGGCTATGAAGAGCTAAAATCCAAGACTGGCAGGTGGAAATAACTTGTGTTTCTGGCAAGAAACGTCTGCCATTTTCGGTGCATTCACGTGGTATTGTAAGCTTTCTCCGTAGAAAGCAATAACAGTTTCTGGCGATCCAATACTTCTGGATAAATCCCACTTAACATTTTTTCTAGTTCAAGCTCTATTTACCTACCCAAATAAAACGTGTATACTAATGGGAAAGCTGTGTTAAAATATTGACAGCTTCGTATTAAATGCTATTTAAGCAATCCTATGAGCCTTCGAGGGGGCATCGATCCGAGCGAATGTATTAGGTGATATGTTACATTGACACTCACGTTCGACCTGGCTAAGACAAATGATGTGGGATTCGGTTGAAATTCATGAGAATTTCTTGATTTAATTTGTGCTCTACGTAAAGGCCTCATTGGCCATGGTCAACAGAAAGTTTGTTGAAACTTGTAACCAACCTCGGATGGCATCCCCAGGTTGTCTCAACCAAGTTCGACAAAACCATTCTGAATCTTTGTTCCAGATTAAGGAACTTCGAAACAAAGAGATTCATAAGTTTTCCAGTCCTAATGATTTTCTCAAGATGGAGACTTGGGTTCGAAAGGGTTCTGTGCTCATTCTTTGCACTGCAAGCACCCACGTACTAACAAGCATGTTCTGCAGTGACTCGAATGGTTCGTTGACTTCGACTTTCGAATTCAAGCTTCATTTTTCTTTGACTTCCATGCACGATCGATGCTCGCTCTAATAATTCCTCCTGCTAGTTAGCCAGAGTGCTAATTTATTGCTAATTAATCAATTAACATACAAACTTTGACCAAAGGCTGGAGATCTTGGTGATTACACCGAGTTTAATATGGTGATATTTAGTTTATAAATATGAAAATAAAACTTGTCCAATTTATTCTATCAAGAACAGCCACCGTGGATGCACAAACCAGGATAAAATCTATAACTGTATCTCTAAGAAAGTTGATAATTATAAGGCGTCACGAGTGTCTTGGTTGAATTGAATATCTCATTCCATGCCCAAGGAGGGGGCATAATCCCAAAGTAGTTGACATAATCTTTTCATATTCTACAGTCGCAATACATGCTTTGCTATGACGCATACCAGAATATAGAATACAAGGATTGTTACTATTCATAATCTTTCGAGATCAAGAACACGTAAATATAAAAAGAATTTTACAATATTTAATTTTATTATTGTTTGACTTGGTTTTACTATAATAAACCATGCATATGCTTTGTTAATCATGAGTTCTATAGAGATTAATTTTACTAGTATCTCAAAGAAATAACTCGATTTTACTAAAAATTAAATATTATTTATACAGAATATGATTCATTGAGAAATTTTTAGTTTATTTTTTTTTTAGTTGCGGACTAGTACTATTCTTAAATCACTGGAAAAAAAAACTTATTTTATAAAGCTATAAAATCACAAATAACTTTCTTATAATTCAAAACCTTCAAGAGTTAATAACACCATCAATAATTAAAAAACTTTTAAAATATTTAATTTTATTTCTTCATATTTTTTATTTTATCAAAAATCTATCACAATCTTTTATAAAAATAAAAATAAAAAACTCTAATAATACTGAATAAGAAAATAAAGTAAAAATATATATTTTATTCATATAAAAAAAATCTAGAAAAAATCATCATAATAATAAAAACAAAACAAAAAATTAACTAATAAAAATATCTATTTTTTTTAAATAAAACTTTTACATCACCATCCCATGATGCGACGAAGTTTGGCATTGATCAAATATAAAAGCATGCATTATTGTATGCATCCAATCTTGTTCTACAAGGGAAGAGAAAAAACAGACCAGCAGTTAGCTGAAAGAAATAACCAGAAAACAAACAAGTTGCAATCACGCCATTAATCCACTTCTTGTAGTCTCTCCTCCTAATTTCATATCAAAGTATGAATGCACCTTTTAATACAAAATTAAATCGTGTCCTTTTCAACTTAGGGATTGGTTTTTGTCTTGTATGTTTTTTTTTTTTAGCTTTCCTTCGGATTCGGTTGGCGTTGAATTAAGTATTGTATAACTCTGTAATTCGTTGGATAAAAAACTGTATCCTATTTTAAAAAATATTTTTTATATTTTAAATATTTTTTTATATATTTAGATTATTTTAATATACTAATATTAAAAATAAATATATTATTTAATATATTTTTAAATAAAAAATAATTACTATCACAATATAAATAAGGATAAATTGAATTTAGGGTGTGTTTATTTTAGTTGAGCACTGTTTTTTTAAATAAAATTTGTTTTTGTTTTAAATTAATTTTATTATATTTTTAAAATTATTTGGATTTGTTATATAAAAATAAATTTTAAAAAATAAAAAATATAATTTTGATGATTTTTTAAAAAATAATTTAAAAATAAAACATTAATTTCTTTAACTTTTATACAATTTGCTATTCGTATAGCTATTTTCCATTAAAGTATATATAGTGGAAAAAAAAAACTATATTTATACTATTTAAAATGCAATTTATCTCTTCAAAATGTCATCAGTGGCATTATCGTGATAAAACCCTTTACCCAGCCCAAAAGTTATCGGCTAATCACTTAACGTCTCTCTCCTTTGCCTTTCACTTTTTCTAGTCTGTATCCGTTAAAACACCACACTGTCGTCTTCTATCCTCACTCTCTCTCTCTCCCCCCTCTCTCTTACAGCAACCAAGCAGTAAACTCTCAAATTTTCCTCAATTTTCTCAGCAACCAAACACCAACGTGTTCTTTATTTAACATTCCCGATAAATTTTAAATCAATGTCGGATTTCGACACTGAAACAAAAACCAACACCACCACCACCAACTACAATCTCCCTCACAAACTAACCTCAACAATGCCATTTTTGAATCTTAAACTCTATGTTTTAATTGCAATTCTCTTAATATGTCTCCTCTTAGTTTCATTTGTAATATTTCTCTGTGTTCACTTACGCCGCGCCTCTAGAAAACGCAACAAGATGCGAGTGAAACACAGTTCGGGATCTATCCCTTTAGTGTCTAAAGAAATTGTGGAGATTAAAGATTTGGATTTTAAGGAAAACAAAGAGAGAGACGAGGGCAATGTAGTGAATGTGGGTTTTGTAAAGAAGGAAAATGGTGGTGGTGGTGATGTGGAGATGGGAAAGAAGAGTGGAGAGAGCAGCAGTAGTATTAGTGACGACATTTCGTCGGTGGAGGAAAATATAGGGTGGGGTCGATGGTATAGTTTGAAAGAGCTAGAGATTGCGACACGTGGATTTGCTGAAGAAAATGTGATCGGTGAAGGAGGGTATGGTGTTGTCTACAGAGGAGTTTTGCAAGATGGGTCTGTCGTTGCTGTCAAGAATTTACTAAATAATAAGTGAGTTTTCAGTTTTGTTTTAATTAGTTTCAAGGTTCTGTGTGTTTTGCTTTAATTGTTATAGTTTTTGTTTTCCTTTTTGTTTTTTACTGTTTTGTTTATGATGGCAATTAAAGTTTTGGTCTTTTAATTATGGGATTAAAGTAGAGGGTTACTTTGTTCCTTTATTCTTTTTCATTTTAATTGTTTAATGCTTTGTTCTTCTTCCTTAACATTATCCCCATACCTTTGAGCTTAGGTGGGTTTTTTTTGTTTGACCTTTCTCTTTCTGTCCCCCTTTGATTTATGAATGGGAAGGCTTTATTTTCTTTTTGAAATGCCGAAGGATTGATCTCATTAAACTATGTTTTTAGCTTTTAATTCTCTTTCTTTTTTACTGAATTTTCACTCGATTTTGGAATGCAAAAGCGATGTCCCCCCCACTGTTGGGAAAACTGGAAATATAAGAAATCCTGAAAATGTTACATGGTTTGTAATGAAATCAATGTTTAAATACACAATATTGCTCTGATTCGTTACAGAGGGCTTTTGAGTTTTCTTTTACTTATTATTGTTACAAGGTTATGAAAATTCTCATCAAAAGCTCAAGTCTTTGAATATTTGTGCACTAAAATATTTATCTGGATGGAGTTAATATGCTGCGAACTTTATATTTCTAGGGGTCAGGCGGAGAAGGAGTTTAAGGTAGAAGTTGAAGCAATTGGAAAAGTAAGACATAAGAACTTGGTGCGCCTAATTGGGTATTGCGCAGATGGTGCTAGCAGGTATTTGTCATATCCATTCCAACCCGTTTATGACAAGCTGAAGGAATGAAATACCTCTTGTTCTTTTGCTTTTTGCTCATTTGAACTGTTACTGGCCTTGCAGGATGCTTGTTTATGAATATGTTGACAATGGAAATTTGGAGCAATGGTTACATGGTGATGTAGGTCCTGTTAGTCCAATGACCTGGGATATCCGAATGAATATTGCAATCGGGACAGCAAAAGGGTGTGGTACTCTAGGCTCTAGTTTCATGTGTATTAATCTTCTTGCCGGTGATTGATTGGTGAAAAATGAACCTAATTACTAACCGTTCTTTCATGGTTAATTGATTTTAATCAGTTGCATCTCTTCATATCTAAGCACCTATAAAGTGTTCTTTCATGGTAAATGTATTTTAATCAGTTGTGTCTCTTCTTTATCTAAGCACCTATAAATTTCAGACCACAGAATTGCAGTCATTTTTATCATTGTTGAAATTTAACGAGCGGGAATACACATTTAAGTCTAAATGACTGGGTTTCTAATATTGGTTTTTTCCTGAGAGAAGGTTCAGAAATTGTAGTGAATGTGAACTGACAAGAACATCAGAGCTCAGACTTAATCTCTACCAACTCTATTGTTTTATTTTTTCCAATTGAAAGATGCTTTTGATTTTTGTGTTTAATTTTTATGGTTCCTCCCTATGCTGCAGGCTGGCCTATTTACATGAAGGTTTAGAACCTAAAGTTGTTCATCGAGATGTAAAATCCAGTAACATACTTCTGGATAGAAAATGGAACCCCAAGGTCTCAGACTTTGGATTGGCCAAACTCTTGGGTTCTGAAGCAAGCTATGTGACCACACGTGTTATGGGGACATTTGGGTGCGTATCTTTTCAAATATTAAAGCTATAAATTTCAAATTAACTTAAATGTGGATGACTTTCATGCGTTCACTTTACACTTACACCTCTCTTTATTGTCATCTGCTTCAGATATGTATCACCTGATTATGCAAGTACAGGCATGCTTAATGAGGGGAGTGATGTATACAGTTTTGGTGTTCTTCTTATGGAGATGATTACTGGAAGGAGTCCCATTGATTACTCCAGACCAGCTGGAGAGGTAAAAATTAATCCCCCCCCCCTGTAGCATCTGTATTAAAGATTATATTAACTATCATAACACTGCTTCAACGGAATTTTGTCAGATGAACTTGGTTGATTGGTTCAAAGGAATGGTAGCAAGCCGTCGTGGAGAGGAGCTTGTAGATCCCCTCATTGAAGTTCAACCTGCTCCAAGGTCTTTGAAACGAACATTGCTGGTTTGCCTCCGATGTATAGATTTGGATGCCAGTAAGCGACCAAAAATGGGGCAAATTGTTCATATGCTTGAGGCAGATGACTTTCCTTTCCGTACGGTAAGCCCCCCCCCCCCCCACCCATGCATTCTATTTTCCATGTATCATTTTCATCTAAACAGCTTGATGAGTATGCTTTAACCAATTCCAAGATGTTATATCCAACCAATGTTGCTTGTAATTAAATGAACACTCTGTATTGCTTACATAAGCAATACAGTTAGCATATTCTGCAGATTAGATTTTGCCAGCCTAAATGGCAAATAAATCATCGAGATTCTAGAAATTTAGATTGGCTAAACATATTAATTTGCCAACAAGAAATTGCAAGAATTTCCAAAAAAAAAATTTCTTTGAACTGCTTCAAGTAGCTATTTCTTTGTGCAGGAACTTCGAACAGTTCGCGAGAAAGATCCTCCTCCCTCCCATGCTGTTATCTCCAACAAACTTCAACATCCAACCCAGCATGCTGGCAGTGGTGCTGATGTTGAGATATCAAGGCGAAGATGATTGTTTGCAATCTGAAGCTCATTGTGCTGGATTCAGATTATTTTGTAGCATAATTTTCCACATGTATACGAAAGAAGTGATTACATCTTCAATGTGCATATATCATATTTACACGTTTTCTCCTCCACCTTCTGGGTCGTCCATGTCCGCTGATATATTGAGGCAAGTTCCATTTAAGTGAGCGTTGTAAATACTCGGATTCGAATATGTGAAAAAAATATGAATGGCATCTTGGAGTGGGGTGAGGAGGGATGGTTTAGCTCAAACGTGGCATGTTTTTAGCTCGTTTGGATCCTTCAGATTCAATTAGAGATTATCGACTACGCTAATTATGTTAAAATCCTTAATGCGGACATTAATCTTCAAATTACTTGCGCTGGAAGATGCCTCTGAGTCGAGGGATCTCTGAGGATTGTGAACTTGGTCCGGTGGTGACAGGTTTAACAAGGAACAAAACCTGCTGCCCCCAAGTTGAACCTGTCAGCTGTGTCTCAATTGCCAAATCCCATGCTTAGAGAATGAAACCATCACGGTTATTTGTTGATAAAATTTATCACAAGTTGACCTGTAAAAAGTTAATGTTTGTTTAATATGTAAAATTAGACTTGTGAAAAATTAGGAAAATTAAATCATATAATTTTATTGACTTGACTTTTAGAATTAGCTTGACTCAATAGTTAAAAAAAAAATATTATTACTTTTTACAATAGTTACAAATATTAAAAAAAACTCATTTAAACAAAATATTTATATCATTTTTATTATTGCCTACATTTTTTATTTTCTATCATTCGACATGTAATTTTAATTCTAAAATAATAAATTACATTAAATTTAAAATATTATTAAATTAAATCTTAGTATTTAAAAAAAAAAAAAGACATTTAGCCTATAGTCTTATTTTATATTTGACATCATTAGATTAAATTATTTATTTAGTTTAAAAAACTCTTCCTATTAAAGAAAACCTATGTTCAAAGATATCATAAATTTTTTATGTCTATATTTTTTATATTTTCTATATATTTATTAAAAAGATATAATTATATTACAATTCACACGTAGATAAACATCAAACTAGATATGATAAATGTTCAAAGATGTGAAAAATCTTAAGTTTTATGGAGTTCCATTGTGTGTTTCTTTTTTAAATTCAGGTTTCATTTAACCTAAAGCTTTACTAATTGGGAGCTTGCTATGATGGGAATAATTAATTGTCCCTGGATTTTTGTGTATTTTCTATCATTAAATGATTTTCTCCTAAAGTTTTGTTTTGATTCATACTATTTTTATCTCATTTTATTTAGATTATTCATTAATTATAATATTATTAAATTTATTTAATTCTATAAATGTAGTTATCAATATATAATTAATTAAAAAATTATACTTATAATTTTATAATTCAAATTTACATTATATTTTCCATGTCTAGTTCCCGGTCTCCATCATCATGGTAGCAATTCTGTTGTTTTCATCCTTTTCTAGCAGTCGCCGTGTTGTAGTTTTTATGGTTGTTGTCAAGTCTGCAGAGCTGCAATTGCCCACTTCTGCTACAAGAAACCGCGCCGCGGTAATTTGCGCGTGCTGCAATGGTCCATGGGCGGTGCTGAATCGGAGTTGCAGTGGGATTCAAACTGGAACCAGGCCGAAGGTGGTCTTCACGCTGTGAGCCCAGACAAAGAACAAAAGGCAGATCTAATCCACCATAGAAACTCATTTCTTCAACCCAGAAACTCAGCGTTTAGTGGGTAAGTGGATTGGACATGGCGAGACTTGACGGGACATGATTATCTGTGAGAGAAACTGGGATACAGAGATCCCATTTTACAATGAATTTGTCTTGATTCTATTCTTAGGTACCGTGTGCTGCATTGTAGCAGATGTCTGGAATTTAATCCTCTCTCTCTCTCTCTCTCTCTATATATATATATATATATATATATATATATATAAAAGTAGTCTCCATCATCTTTAGACTGTTCCCTAGGGCAGCAAATGTTGTCTCTCTTGGTTCTTGCGTTGGAATATTTGATATTTATCACTGTTAACAAATCTTGTCCCTCCCACGCTGGAGGCATTGTTAGGATTCCCTCCTAAAACAAGTTTCTTTCCTTGTTTTTTAAAAATAAAAAATACTTACTTTTTTTGGTTATTTCTACATGAATATGTAAAAATAACTTTTCTCACGCTAAATAATCATTTTAATTTTAAAATGATTATTTAGCGTGAGAAAAGTTATTTTTACATATTCATGTAGAAATAACCAAAAAAAGTAAGTATTTTTTATTTTTAAAAAACAAGGAAAGAAACTTGTTTTTGTTTTAAATTTTTTCAAAGCATGAATTTTTTTAATAAAAAATTGAAAATCAAAATTTAAAATATTGATGGTTTTTTTAAAGTTTGAATTTAAATTTACTTTTAAAAAATTAAATTTTTAACAGTAAAATATAAAATTGAAAATTAAAAATATTCGTATAAATAAAATTTAAGTTTAATTTTAAATTATATCTTTTAACTTTCATATTATTTCATTAAATTTCATATTATTTTTATAAATTACTCATATTAATTATATAATTAATAACATCATAATTATATTATATATAAAATATCTAAATTAGTTACATAATTATATAAAAATAAATTTAACATGAAATATATTAAAATATAAATGATTTTTCTAAATAGCTTTTTATCATTGGAATGTATATAATTAAAAAAACTATATTTATACTATTTAAAAAACTATTTTATTAATTTAATTTTTTAATTTAGCTTTTTACATTGAAGATGCAAGACACAGAAGAAATCAATGGCTCCCGCGTGCGGAGTGGACAAACTAATTATAGCGAGCGGCAATGATGATGTTTCCATGTCCTCTGTCAAACGGCCGATTAAGTTTTCAAACATGGAAAAAAAATACCTTGACACTTTCATCCACGTAAGATTGCATATTAAAACAGAATTCGTGATTAGTTATTGCTGTATTTGTTGCTCCTGTGTTGTAGTGGGTTGAGCAAAAAGAAAATTGTTTTAAAACAAATATTAGGATAAAAAAAAAAAATCCAAGTTTCAAGTCAGTAATTTAATTCATAATTTAAATAATATGAAATAAAAAATACAACAATAATAAATAAATTAACAAAAAAAACAACAAAAAAAAAATCGGACCTAAGCCTATCCAAATTATTAAATAACTCAATATAAACTTAATAGAAAAAAAACAAAAAAAAAAAACAAAGCAAAACTCTAAATTATAGAAAGTTGACTCAATAAAATAAAATCACAAAAAAAAAATATAGATAAAAAAAATAAGCAAACTTGGAAGAACTTTGTAAATCTGGTCTAATCTTTAAAACCTGTAGCTTGTAAAATCCTGAACATGAGTTCAATTAATAAGTTTAGCTCTCAACATTTAATTTTAAGGGATGAAATTCAAAGAAAGACATTAATTTAAAAAGATTGCAAAGGATTAAAAAAACAAAAAGAATGGAGATAAATTTTTTTCAGGAGGATGAAATTTGAAAAAAAATATGATCCTGGAAAAAATGAATAGCAATTAACAAAATGAGAATTAAATTTGAGATATTAAAAAAATATATAAAGGGTGAAATCAAAAAACATCTATAATTTGATAGATAATTTATAGATTAAAAAATAATAAGAGTGAAATTAAAAAAATTTATAGGGGGTCAACTTAATAGAAAGTAAACCACAAAAAATACAAAACAAAACCCAAAGAAAAAGAAGGATAAAAAAAAAAGAAAATATCATAAAAAAATCAGACAAACCTCCTAAACATGCTCTAGCCTCTAAAAATTACAATCCATGAAATCTTGGATCCAGATTCATCCAAGAAGCTCAACCATCAACCAATTTAATTTTGAAGAATGAAATTGGTAAAAAGATATTATTAAAAAAAAACTTGCAGAAGCAAAGAAAAAAAAACAAAAAAAAAACAAATATAGAAAAAATTTGATAGAAAAAAAATCATTAGAGGTTGAGATTTGAGAAAAAAAACCAATTTAAAAAAACGAATAAAAAAATAACAATTAAAAAAATTAGAACCAAATTTGAAAGATAAAAAAAAACCACAAGGGGTGAAATTAAAAAAACATTATAATTTCATAGATTATTAATAGATTAAAAAATAGTAGGGGTGAAACAGAAAATTACAGAACAAAATAAATATATATAAAAATCACCTTAAAAAAAAAAAAGAACTTGGGCGAACCTCCTAAAGCTTGTCCAACCTCTAAAACTCACAATTTGAGAAATCTTGGACCCCAATTTAACCAAGAATGTTAATCATCAACCAATTTTATTTTTGAATGATGAAATCAGTAAAGAAATATCAATGAAAAAAAAACATTCAATTGCCAAAAAAATAGCAATAAAAAAATAAAGATATAATTTGATAGAAAAAGAATTCAATGATGAAATTAGGAAAAAATGATTAAAAATGATGTAAAACAAAATGAGTAGCAATTAAAAAAATAAGAACTAAATTTAAAAGATTAAAAAATCTGGGTGAAATTAAAAAATATTTGTAATTTGATGGACTATTTATTTACTTAAAAAATGGTAGGGGTAAAATAAAAAACATTTGTGATTTAAAAGATAATTTATAGATTAAAAAATACTAGGAGTGAAATTAAAAATTATTTAAAATTTCATAGCTTATTCTAAAATAAAATAAAAATACTAATGAAAAGCTTTGAGATCAAATGTGAAGGGAAAAACAATTAAAGAGAAAAACAATCATCAATGCCAAGCTAGCATTTAGAAGGCTTTGAGATCTTCCAAGCTTCATCCCGAATGACGATATTTGGTGGTCGAATGTCCCCAAATGTGCCACTTGAATGACGCATGGATCATCCACATGTTGGGGCGTGAAAAGCCTTAATAAATAAAAGCACGTGTTTCCAGTTTAGGAAGAGAAAGAGTCTAATTTCACTAGAAAAATCCGAAAAAAAAAAAAATCTTTTATATTAATGCAACCTATTCAAAAGGGTAGTGGTAGGAAGGAGCACACAAGGAGGTGTGAGATGAACTCCTTCTTTTATATATTACAAATATTTTTTTTATAAAAAGTATATTAAATATATGACTATTACAATATTACCCCTAAGCAATCTCAAAATCTTTAACAAAACCAGTATAAAATGACCAAAAGCTCTTATAAAAGAGTTGCATTATTCTTGTTTTTAAGGGTGCCAAAGTAATTGCATTGTTCTGAAAAAATAAAAAGAAAAAAGCACCCATGAGTCAAGAGCATTAGAATTATTTATTCCAAGACTAAAGTTGTAACAAGGAAATGACAAAAAAAACCTTATGCAATATAAAATAAATTAATGAATGTGTAGAAATGATGGGTAGTACAAGCGCAAGTATGGAATAAATTAATGAATGTGAAGTCGATGCAAAGTGAATCCCTAGGTATTATGGAAATGGACTCAGATGAATTCAAAAGGATTGATTTAAAGCATTTTCTAAGCTCATGAATAATTAGATAAATATTTGTATGTGCTATGAACGGACATGAGGAAGAGGAATAATAAAAAGGGTAAGAGTTTGTATATTTCATAATTGGACATGAAGAATATATTAAATTGAAAAATATATAAATGAGCCGTATAAAATAAGTATATGGGTTTTTTGGCAATGTGGTTGCAATTATTTTTTAAATAACTTTTTGTGTCAAAATACATGTCAATGATGTTTTTTTATTTTTTAAAAATTATTGTTGACATCAGCACATCAAAATGATTTGAAAATACTAAAAACATATTAATTTGAAGTTAATAAAAAAAATAAAAAAATGAGCTCGTTTGACAATGTGGTTGTGGTTGCTTTTTAAATAACTTTTCATGCTAAAATGCATGCCAATGATATTCTTTTTTATTTTTTTAAAATTATTTTTGACATCAGCACATCAAAATCATTTGAAAATACTAAAAACATATTAATTTGAAGTTAATAAAAAAACAAAAAAAATTCAATTTTTTTCAAAAACGCTTTTAAAAAAACAGAAACAAACATGTCAAATTTTTCAAAAGCGCTTTTGAAACACAGAAACAAACCGGTTATATTCGAAAAGCTAAAATGGTATATAAGCTGCGAAATCAAAATGAATATATAGTTAAAATGAAAGTAATGCTAAAGAATGAAATAAGATATGCATTAAATATGATTGCGAGATCATTGAATAAAATAAAGTTGAAATAATGATCTAATTAATTACACATACGAGGTGAAATGAATTTTAAAGACGTGAGTGCTAATTTGCATTGAGATGAACTAAAGAGAGGAATGTAGATCAAGGACTTGTTATGAAAGCAGCATAGATAGTTAATGCATGGTATGATAAAAGGAGAGTTCATCGGAGGTTGATGGACATGTATTTATTACATGGAAATTAACTCGGCTTTGTTGTGTTTATAGAAAAGATAAGCACAATTATTTTGTTTATATGATTGTTAATATCAATAATTTTTTTTTTTAGATTTGAGGAAATCCTATCTTCTAGAAAATGTATTTTATAAATTCAGGTAAGCGAGTAAAATCTCAATTATCCTAAACTTTTATAAGAAATGAACGTCCTGACTTGAATTTAAGATCTGCTACAGATCTCAAGCCCTTTACCATCAGCAATAACCCTCGAGGATTATTAAAAAGAAGGATATATATATATATATATATTATGATCTTATGTGATTTACAAATATTTTCTTTGAAGACCTTTGTTATTCATAAGAAATTATTAAACTATATGTTCTTCCATGTTGGATAGATTTTTGTATTATTTAAAGAATGTCTTGTGAGCAATTTAGGTATTTGGAATTTAGAAAGCGTTGTGATATCTTTAATGTAAAAATATAAATTTGTATATCTTTGTGATTATTGATGAAATTTGTTGGAAGATGAATTGATTGTTCTTTTTTTTTTTTTAATATATATATATATATATTTATTTATTTATTTTCATGCACACCACAACTCAAAAGATCATCTAGTAGGTGGTTCCAATGGTAAGAACTTAGGATCAAGAGGTTTGTTCTTCTTGTGGTATTAAGTTAAAGTCCTGTAGTTTCTAATATGATGATCACTAAAAGCTTACATGGTCATTAACTTCAGGGCTCGTGGGATTAGTCGAGGTGCGCGCAAGCTGACCCGGACACTCATGTTAATTAAAAAAAATCACACAAAAAATTTGGGGTGTTATAAAAAAAATAAAATAATAACAGTAGTTCAAATTGATAAATCTCATAATAATAGATGCATTATAAATATCTTGGACCGCCAATGGATTATATCATTTAATTATATCAATTTTAAAATGATATGGTTTTATTTATTTTAAAAAAATAAAAATAAAAATTTTAAAAAATCAAAACAATATCATTATAACAGGCAGGGCCTCGTGTGGGCTGAACCAATCACACGTGAAGCCATCGAATTATCCAAATTTATAAAAAATTCTGACCGATGACGTAATCAACTCGTTAGCCGAGTCAAATTAATAACAATAGTTTATAATCTAACCCCGAATTGTCAGGCATTTAATTCTTGATTCGCTCTTCTAATAATTTTGGAATGAGATAATTTACTGCTATCAATCACGCGAGAGACAAGAATTCAAATCTCCTGTTCCTGACCCGCACTTCCCTGCTTCAATTGACGACGACCTATTAATCATTGAATTAGAGATAAAACACTGAGTTTTACGTAAAATTAGGTCCTTCAATATTCAATTTCCCGCAACAAAAAGTGAAGCCGTAATTCATAACTAGCAGCCTAGCAGGTCTTCCTGCTTCTTACAACGCAAAACCAGCCAAGTTGCACTCTAAAAACTAACACGTGTCACTCAGATTCGCATAAACTCCCTAAAATAAAATCCGCAAGAACTCCAAATTACCATCGCCACCCATTTTTATTATTTTTTTTTGTGTTTCGGCCTAACAGCGAAAAAGGCAAAACGAGCTCTTATTTAATTACATCACCACAAGATCTACTCTATCTGAAACTATCACGGCGCCGTTTTATAGAGAGAAACATTTGCCAAGATTTAGAGAGAGAAAGGGGAGGATTGGGAGGGGGCGATGGAGGAGAGGCTAATGGCTAGGCTAGAATCGGCGGTGGCGCGATTAGAAGCGCTTTCGTTGAGAGGGGGAAGTGTGGCGGGGAGTGGCGGAGATGATGCTTCAGCGACGGATCCGTCGATTGTAGCGTTCGAAGATTTCATGGGGACATACTTCGGTAGGGTCTCGAGCGCTGGAGAGAAGATTGGAGGACAAGTTTTAGAAGTCACGAAGATTCTAGAACAAGCTCTTAACATGCAAAAGGAACTTCTCATTAAGATCAAGCAATCACAGGTACTAAATTTAACTAATTTTTTGTATGTTTTTGGTTTTAATTTAAAATTAACGAAGTTGGCGCCATGACAATTCATGTGTTTGACAGTTCGATTTTGATTTAGTTTTTAAGTAATTGTTTTCTGTTGAATGGAAGGTTTGTTGAGAAAGTGTAAATGATAATGGCCCTTTGGAATGGGGACTTGAAATGTTATGAGAATGTATGAATATTTCATGGCTGTAAGGAATTATTTGAGAAATCACTGTTAATTTAGGATTTTATGAAGTGTCATCATTTTCGGTGACAATCTAACTGATAACGGTCATTGCTGCACGATGAAGTGAAATTCATGTTAGAATATTTAATAGGAAAAGTATGTCTTCGTTATTTATGGTATCATTGTTCTCTGGTGGTCAATGTAGTTGACGTTGTAACTATTGAACGAGAACCTGAAGACGGGATAGAAATAATGGGTTAACATAGAAGCAGTGAAGGGTTCAAGATACTGGTTAGGGGCTTGCTGTCCGCTTTTGATTTCCTTGGCAATTTCCATTGATAGAAAATGAAATTTCGTGATGTTGAATGGCTCCTTCTATTGGTGCAGAAGCCTGATCTTGCAGGGTTGGCTGAATTTCTCAAGCCATTAAATGAAGTGATCATGAAAGCAAATTCAATGACAGAGGGAAGGAGATCTGATTTCTTTAACCACCTGAAGGCAGCTGCTGACAGTTCCACAGCTTTAGCCTGGATTGCTTACACTGGAAAAGATTGTGGTATGTGAATTTCGTTGTCTATTCTATATTCTAATAGCATATTGGTCTTGATTCTTCCATGTAAAACTCTGATATTGTTTTCTTTCCTTTATTTTTTTTATTTAAGGTATGAGCATGCCTATTGCGCATGTGGAAGAAAGTTGGCAAATGGCTGAATTTTACAATAATAAGGTACTTTATGATCAGCTGGATCCTTGCAACTCACTATAAGGAGCTGCCACTAAGTAGGGATGTTCTCTGTAATTGTTAGCTGTAGGAAGAAAATAGAACTGTTAGCTTGAAGAGGATGTTTCTGAACCAAAAAAGAAAGTTTTGCATTAAAAGCACGCCTTGATTAATGTATAAAGCAGCGTCTTTCAAGGAGTCCTGTGACTTTCTATATTAAAAAATTAGCCACCAATCCTGCAATTTTTTTTATTTTTCCATATGACTTTATACAAATCTTTCTTCTGTTAACCTTTGTATTCTTATTTGGTGTTTGATACCTGCATTGAACCACCCTGTATTCACATTATATCGTTGAAATGAAAACGAGTTATTTAGTGAACAAGGAAACTATATTAATCATTGCTAACATTTTGTTCTGTAAAATTCAGATTCTTGTAGAGTACAAAAGCAAAGACCCAAATCATGTTGAATGGGCCAAGGCTTTGAAGGAGCTATATTTACCAGGTTTGAGGGATTATGTAAAGAGTCATTATCCCTTGGGTCCAGTGTGGAGTGCAACTGCCAGAGCAAAAGCTGCTGCACCGAGGGCTCCCGCTCCTCCACCTCCTCCACCAGCTTCTCTCTTCACTTCTGAATCTTCTTCTCCTTCATCATCAAAGCCGAAAGAAGGGATGGCTGCTGTTTTCAAAGAAATCAGTTCTGGGAAGCCTGTGACTTCAGGTAATCTTATTTTTCACTTTCTCCACTAGTTTCGTCAAAAGATATCTTGGGTCATTGTTTTGCTTTCTCATGTCCCAGGTCTTAGAAAGGTCACAGACAATATGAAGACAAAGAACCGTGCTGATAGAACTGGTGTTGTTGGTGCTAGTGAAAAAGAAAGCCGTACTAGTTCACCCTCTTTCTCCAAGGCAGGGCCTCCAAAACTGGAGCTTCAAATGGGTCGTAAGTGAGTATTTGTAATTTTGAAAATGGTTTTGATTTTAATTTTAATCATCAAGCTGACATGGAATGTGATTTGAATATCGTGTCTTTGGTTGCCTCTTTTTGCAGGTGGGTTGTTGAGAATCAAATTGGAAGAAAGAATTTAGTAATTGATGACTGTGATGCAAAACAGTCTGTGTATATTTTTGGATGCAAAGATTCAGTTTTGCAGGTTCAAGGTAATTTTTATACTTTTTAAAAATATAAAAATGCAAACCAACCATCTATGGATATTGCCCAATATCATGTTCTCTGTTTAGAAATCCACAAGCAGCTTAGTTGATTCTCACATTCTGCAGGGAAAGTTAACAATATAACAATCGACAAATGCACTAAGATGGGGGTTGTATTCACGGTTAGTATGAGAAAGTCTGAAAGAAAAATGCAAATATAGTTTGCTGCTCTGATGTACCATTACACCTTTTGAGTTGAATGCTTATTTTATTTGATAAACAGGATGTGGTGGCTGCTTGTGAGATTGTGAATTGCAGTGGTGTTGAGGTGCAATGCCAGGTATCTTATTTCAAATTATATTTGACTTTGTTATTACTGTTTTTTTTAATTGGAGATAAATAAGTATTAATGCTTATTCTATGGATTATGGATTACAAGCATGATCTAAGTTACATCTAAATTTATCCCCTGCTCTAGGGTTCTGCTCCAACAATTTCAGTGGACAACACGGGAGGCTGTCAATTATATTTAAGCAAAGGTTCTTTGGGGGCATCTATTACTACTGCTAAATCTAGTGAGATCAATGTATTGGTACCTGGTGCAGAACCTGATGGTGATTTGGTATGCTTTCAACTTTCAGATGTTTTCCTTCTACCCTGCTTAATCCACAAAGATTTAGTTCGTCATCCCTTGTCTATGTCACTTTTCTTGTCTTGTGGTTGGGTGGGGGGTTTGAATGTTCAAATTCCATCACTCTCTTAATAGCATGCTCAAATCACAGTCGGATTCCTTTTGTTGCAATTTTTTTGAAATTTTACATTCCAGTTTCCTCAGAAATGGCTTCCCGTGTCTTCATTTGTAGGTGGAGCATGCCTTGCCACAACAGTTCATTCATATGTTCAAGGATGGCCAGTTTGAAACTACTCCTGTCTCCCACTCTGGAGGGTAACTGAATCAAGTTTCTGTCACCTGATGCTGATTTCTACTTTCCTATTTTATTTATTTATTTTCTTGATGGCTGAGCGGTGGCTTCAATACATGTTTTTTTTTTTCCTTGATTCAATTTGCCGTCGATACATGATTGCGACACATGATACATTGTCTGTTCTTGCCCTACTTTATTGCTTGGGTATATTCAGACTTTTTGGAATTTTCTGCATGATTTTTATTTGCAGGGTTTGTCTCTCAATGCCTGTCTTGTTGTGAGGTTCTTGTAACTGCATTTTTGTTGCAACGAGAATGAATTTTTGTATTATTTTGCGTTGTCGAAGCATGGATTTAATCTCTACCCATACTTCTTTCCCTTGTCTCTCTTGTGTTGATAAACTGAATTTGTCACCATCCTGAAAATTTAGTCATCGAGATCAGGAAGTCGTCATACTGTCGGTATATAAACATGTGGATTGCATGAAATAGATGCTGTAAATTCAATCAGATGCGAGTCTCGTCCAGGTTAATCGTTTAGCCCTTTGGCAGGTTAGCTTGATTAAACAGTTATTCCAACAACTTACTCTTTTCTTACGAGATGAGCAATGAACTGATGTGTTGGGTTCAAATTTGAGACACGACCTGGGTTCCATCCAAGAGCATCGCTGTGGTCTCGATGCTGGTACGCTGAATTATTTGCTCCACTTGTCTAGGAGTGGTCTCTAGTAAATTTGACTTGTGGGTGGGTTGTTAGGCCTTGCATGGGAGTCATGAGAGGTGAATTGTTTTGCTGCTGTACATGAATGATGGATGTGGGGATGGTCATCAAAACATGGGTAGCTACACGCGCCGGATGCCGTACATATTCAATTATTTAGGTGTGACATCCATCCCTGAACGTCGCTCTTACGGAGGAAGTGGGCCCTAAATTTTAACTTTCAACTGGGTAGGTGGCTGAGGCCAGTGGAAGTTGCCTGCCTTTTCCAAGTAACTTCTGGCCCAACCAGATCCATCTTGATTCTTGATAATACGTTTATTGATAATCTCATGTTTAAAGTATATTTTTATTTAAAAATATATCAAAAAATATTTTTTAATATTTGTATATTAAAAATATTAAAAAATAATAATTTAAAATTAAAAAAATAGTTTTTTTCAAAAATATTTTTAAAACCAAGATGTAATCACTATTACTGATTTGATAATCTCATGTTTAATGGTATTTTTTATTTAAAAATATATTAAAATAATTATTTTTATTTTTTAAAAAAATATTGTTGATATTAGTATGTTGAAAATATTAACAAAAAAATAATTTAAAATAAAAAAATAAAAAAAATATTTTTAAAATGCAAAAGTAATCATGCTTGAAAATTTTAACCATTTCTGACCGTTGCTTTCAGCTCGGGTTCTTGTATAAGCTCGGGCCCATCATAGTCGTTATCTCAAATTTACATTATTGCTGGGAAAGTGGAATTATTTTCTCCCCATCGGACAAGTTATGCATGAGACTTCATGGTTGTCCTTTCACTTTTGAGCCACGCGGTGTAATATAATAATAATAATAATAATAAAAACAGTAGAGGGGAGACTTGACCCTGCAAAGTCGCGGCATTAAAAACTGACGACGAAGACTTGTATTTTTAACCGGAGACCAAATTCTGGATGAACGAACAAAAACTGGAATGGTTTACAAAAGACATTCGGGTGGAATTTGCCAATTATATTTCTCATCCGAAATTTTTACAGAAGATCGGTGGAGCACTAACAAAGTAACAATGGGGGCTGATGATGCAAACTTTTTTCGAAACCCATGAAACCGTACTTCACAAAAAAATATTTTTACAATTAACATCGTGCGAATTATCCTAACCAAATTATCAAACAAGCATGCATGAAGAAATCTTAATTTCTTAAAAAAAATTAAAATTCCTCCAAGCAAAACATAGATCACAACAAACACATAATATTTTTCGCAATCTATGAGAAAAAGGAGATCCTCAATATTAAATTCCAAGCACAAAATTGCTTGAAATCTCATATTTTAACGTTTTAGTGTTTTTAGTATTATAGCATAACTTTTTAATTATAAATATATTAAAATAATATATTCTTTGTATATAAAAAAAATATATATGCTTTTACTGTATCATTTTATTTTTTGTGGTCTCCTCGTCTATTATAGGTAACAAATTTAATTAAAATATGGCTAGTTTATCACTTGCAATCTTTTTTCTCTCTCTTCTATCTCTAAAAAAATAGTCTGGTTCTTATTGTTATTGGTATTTCAAATTTAATTATTTTAGTTTTGATTTTAATATTTTTATCCTTTTTTATTTTGCTAAAGTTTTATTTGTTTTCAATTTAGCCATTGGTTTCTAATTGTATATACAATATGTTTTTATTTGGTCCTTCTACTTTGATTTTTTTTTCATTTGTCTTTTTATCAAAGTTTTTATTGATTTTAATTTTATCATTCAAATGAAGTTGATGATTTTTTTTATGAGAATAATAATAATTTCAATATGGTCTCCGTTTGATTTCTTGTTGTTTTCCTTGGCTATTTTATCAAAGTTTTTATAGTTTTCAATTCTATTATCTAAATCAAGTTCAAGATTTTTATTTTTTCAATAATAATAATAATTATGATGATAATGATAATAATATTAATAATAGTGATAGTGATAATAATATTAATAATGATTGTAATTTTAATAATAATAATAATATTTATTAATAATAATAGTAATAATAATCTTGATCCTTAATTTTTAAATTATTATTTTTTTAATTCTTTTGTATATTGAATTTATTTTTTAATTTTATCCTTTAATATTTAATTTTTTAAAAAATTAAATTTCATATTTTTTCTAAATTGGATGCTTCAGATTCTAATAACTTCGAGTATGGATTTAAAAAATTAACACAATTATTTTTTTAAAATAAACTTTATAATTTTTTTTAATAATTTTATTGAGCTATTTCAATCATTTAATTTGAAGTGATTATTTAACGGAATATTCCATGTTGATTTAGCCTTATTAAATTAATAATGTTCTGCATTTATTATAAACAGTTTTTTATGTTTTGTTTTAATCTCATTTCAATAACCGAATATTATCCTTTTTAAAAAAAAAAGAAGAAGAAGAAGATAGTTTCGGTACTGTGACGCGTGGAAATCGAGACTAATAAAAAGTTAGAAAGGCATTGGTGCATCAGCTGACTTCAGTTGAATTCCACACGCACACAACACTACAACAGAATCGAAGCTGCTACGCTTCTTATTTAAAAAGTTGCAAAAACCATTGAACTCCATCCTTCTCCCCTCCCCTTCCATGTCTTTGTCCCTTCCCATACCAAACATGGCGTTTTCAATCCTCATTTTTCTCTATCTCCTTCAATCTTGCAACCTTGCAAGTAAGTTTGAATTTTGATTATTTTTTTGGCCTTTAGAAGACATAAAATTAAAAGGGGCACCAATTTGGGTTTTGTTTTTTGTTTTTTATTTTTTGGTCACAGGCTCAGAGTCTTTTATTGGGGTCAATTATGGTCAAGTTGCTGATAACTTGCCATCACCATCTGCCACAGCGAAGCTCTTACAATCTACTGCTGTACAGAAAGTTAGGCTCTATGGTGCTGATCCGGCGATCATCAGAGCACTAGCCAATACTGGAATCGGGATCGTTATTGGTGCGGCAAATGGAGAAATCCCTGCTTTAGCTTCCGATCCCAATTTTGCAACTCAGTGGATTAACTCGAATGTTTTAGCTTACTATCCTGCTAGCAAGATAATTCTCATCACTGTTGGGAACGAGGTCATAAAACACTAACACTATCACAATTCTTAATTTTTAAATTATTGATTTCTTATGTTCAATTTTTATTTTATGAGACACTGCGAATCTAGTACATGCACGGTTAGAATTTTACAGTCTTGCCATTGCTTTTATAGTGAGCTAAATTATGCAGGGTATTGATTTTGACAGGTATTGTTAACAAATGATCAAAACCTGATATCTCAGCTTTTACCGGCTATGCAAAATATGCAAAGAGCACTTAGCTCTGCCTCACTCGGTGGCAAGGTTAAGGTCTCCACCGTGCATTCCATGGCCATTCTGTCTCGGTCCGACCCGCCTTCTTCAGGTTTGTTTAACCCAGCTTATCAAGACACTATGAGAAGGTTATTGCAGTTCCAGAAGGACAATGGTTCGCCCCTTGCCGTTAATCCGTACCCGTTTTTTGCTTACCAGAGCGACGCGAGACCGGAGACTTTAGCTTTTTGCTTGTTTCAACCCAACCCGGGACGAGTTGACTCGGGTAATGGGATCAAGTACATGAACATGTTTGATGCTCAGGTAAGTACATCTAAGTTCTTCTTATTACTTGGAACATTTGCAGTATTGCTGACTTGCTGGTGTGGTGACTGCCTGCGTTACACGCAGTGAAAAAAATCCACCACGGGTATGATTGGGCAGTGGCTATATATACATAAACGCGCATCCAACATTTAAGTTTTGATTGAACTTACTTGTAAAAACAATTAAGGTTGGCGTACAGAGATAATCACTTGAAGATCGTCTGTGATCTAGGTAGATGTGGATTACGGACGGCTAGATCGTTCTTAACCGAGACTCAGGTTAAGCTCCGTCTCGGAACCTTGTGGGGGGAGCTGTCGCAATGTTCGCAGCTCCCAGCAACAGTCCTCTAGATTTATTGGGTTTGGTAGAGGCTCAATGACACATTGATATGTGAGGTCGATAAACAAAAGGGTACGGGACAGGCGTGTGACATACCCTTTTGTCACGAATTGACGTGGGAATTCATGGGGGATTAGATTATCTGTCTCGAGTTAACTTTATGCCTCGCAGCTTTACAAAAGGTCCTGAGCAATTTCGATCACTTAGCATTAGTTAATGCTGTGTCCTTTTCATCTGCAGAAAAAATGATATTTTGGAAAGCATGTATTTGTTCAATGACTTAATGGAGAGCATCTGCAAATAATTCTTTCTTCTGTTGTATGCTCTTGCTTTTTTGGTGAGATGATTGAGGGCACTGAATTGCGCTGATGTGACTTATGTGCCTGATGACAGGGTGGCCATTGCTATGATTTATGCTCTGATCCTTCCAAGATTTGAATTATTGGGAATGTAAAAAATGTTGGCTAATTTGATCAGGGAACACCATATGCGAACATTATAATCATATTACTAGAATAATTGTTGAAGTTGAAATTATTAGCTCATCCATTGTAATCTTTGCTTCTAATACGGAACATACCTGGGGTTTGCTAGTGTTTGAATTGTGGCTACGTAGATAGTGCATTCTATACTGATATATAGGTTCATAACTTTTATAATCCATCAGGTGGGAGCTTAAGCCCTTAATGATCAATTCTTTGGTTCACTAAAATGATTTTAATCAGTTCTTGAATTGGAAAATGAATTGCAGGTTGATGCCATAAGGTCTGCCTTAAATGCTATGGGATTTAGTGACGTTGAGATTGTGGTTGCTGAGACTGGATGGCCTTACAAGGGTGACAGCAATGAGGATGGACCAGGCATCGAGAATGCAAGAGCTTATAATGGCAATTTGGTTGCTCACCTCAGATCAATGGTTGGAACTCCACTAATGCCTGGAAAATCTGTAGATACATATATCTTCGCCCTTTATGATGAGGATATGAAATCTGGTCCTGCTTCTGAACGATCATTTGGCCTTTTCAAACCCGACCTTTCGATGACATATGATATTGGTCTTTTAAAGAGTAGCTTGGTAAGACAATCTTCCTTTTCTTCAATGCCTTGATGATGTTTCTTTTGGCAATCTACTGTGAAAGCTGTTGTCATGGTGACACAAAGTAACCTGCAATTCTCACACAATTGAGGAGTTTAGAAAATGCCAGGACCCCGAAAATCTAACCCAGCTTAGTCCTATAGCATCATGATACGTGCTAGTAAATTTATGGTAAAGCTAGTTATCACTAACATTGATCAATAGAAGGGAGAGGGAAGCATTCAAAATCAACTTTCACAAAATAAACAAGGCATGGTGGAAATGTTGTTTAAATGCGGTTAGTTTGATATTCTTGATTTGTGGTTCCTAAAATCCCCCATTTGGTCTTTTTCCTCAGACTCCATCCACACCAAAAACTCCAGAGACTCCGTCACCAAAGCCAACAACAGCAGGTTGGTGTGTGCCGAAAGCTGGTGTTTCCGACGCTCAATTGCAGGCAAGTCTTGATTATGCCTGTGGACAAGGCATAGATTGCGGTCCCATTCAACCAGGAGGTGCCTGTTTCGAACCAAATACTGTTGCATCACACGCTTCTTATGCCATGAATCTATACTACCAGAAGTCTGCAAAGAATCCATGGAACTGCGATTTCTCAGAAACAGCTACACTCACATTCAAAAATCCTAGTAAATCTCATTTCAACTCCAATGCTATTTCCTTGCATATATACTTGCAATTCTAACCTCAGAAAATAACCACATCATGGTTCCTAGTTGAGCATCTTCTGACTTAAAGTTGGATGGTGCCGTAAAGCAATTCCATAGCACTTGAATGAATAATCTAGAAACCATTAGGTGCCAGCTCTTATATAATGAGGTATGCTGTAACGAAAAAGGCGGTACTCTCCTCAATGGGTCACCTCCATATTAGTATGTGATTAGAAATGTAAAAGAATAATAGCTTTTGGTTTTTATGGCTGCTTATGCCATTAGGAATATAGAAGGGAGAACATTAGCTTTTGATTCTTATGGCTACTTTGAGCATAAAAAAATTTTAATTTTTTTTTAAAATGCTTTTGAAATGCAAAAACAAACATGCTTTTTATGGGTTTAGGTCCCCATGTTACCAGAAATCTTGATCTTTTTGCGGATCATATTCTCTGCCATGGAATTATTGCTATGCTTCTGAACATATCTTCTTTAATTGTTAGGTTACAGTGGCTGCACCTACCCTGGTGGGAGTGCCTGAAGATCAGGAGGAGGTTCATTTGGGTATCAAATAAAGAAGTTCAGTTGCTTTTATATCTGCAATTGTAAATGCTTTCTCCTTCAATTGGGCAGCATTGATCTCTCTCTTTCGCTCTCTCTCTCTCTGTTCTCATATGATCTAATACTGTTAAGGTAGCAGGAAGTATGCCTAGGACTGCAATTATGTTTTGAGGAACTTTATAAACTCTGTCACATGGTTTCCGTACCATGATTCAAATATCCAACAATGTAATCCATCATCCGTGACTGTTATAGATCCTTCCTTCGTTTTCTTTCCCGCCTGTTGCATCATGAGCTCGTATGGTTTTGTGAAGAAAATGTCTTTGCTTGGACCTCTTCTCTCTCAATGATAACCACGATTTCCTTCACATTTCCATGGAAGGATCTGGGTTTGGTCTCCCATGCAGCATGTTTGAAACATCAAGGATCTGGCAAGAGTAGATTTCAGTTCTTTAGATTTGGCCATATCTCGTGTTTGGAAATAATTGTTGAGCCCAACTACTTGAGAATTCGTGCGGGAATCTTACCTGTTAAATCGCATGAAACATGGAAGGAGGTGTGGTTTAGTCGAGGAATTCTGACATGAAGACCGTTGAAATTCTCAGTACCTAAACTACCCCTCAATACAAGAATCTCACCCGCACACAAACTTTTTCTACGTCCACGACTCGCTTCTCCAGGACCACTCTCCTGTTTGTGCTCGCATGTTTATTTTGGGTTTTAAAATTGTTTTAATTTTTTTTATTGTTTTAAAATCATTTTGATATATTAATATCAAATTTAATTTAAAAAAAAAAAATTATTCTAATACTTTTCTTAATAAATTTTTTAAAAATAATTATACTTTCAAACACTTGTTTCAAGACCATTTCTGCTTTTCTCGTCTTGGTCTGTGCTTGGGTGGCGGTAAAGGAGCCCATGGAGGAAAATCCAAATTGGTGGCCGGGCTTGGGCCCAAATTAATAATTCATGACAATGTTGTTTACAGTGAACATCACCAAAGTATATGGGCTTGACATCTACCTCTCCCAAGACCAGACCATGAAAATGTAACTACTGGTCTACAAGCTCTTCGAGACTACCACATGGATTTTCAAACAGAACAGGAAGAATGAGAACACATGTTAAACGGCGTGTCAAACCGGTCCAGTTTGACTATGGGTGGCCCTCCATCGACCGACTTCTTTTTCCGGCAGACTTTGTAAAATGGGCTTCTCTAATTTGACTAAGAACAAATAATACCGGGAGTGTATTAAGTATATATATTTTTTAAAATAATAATAATAAAGTATTTTTAAATTCATAAAAAAAGAGTACGGCCATTATATTCTCGCGATGACGATTTGATATCCCTAAAATATTTTTCTGGGGGCGGATTGTTGAACTGGTATTTTGTAGACTGGTTCTTTTCAATGATTAGGCTAACCAAGGCCTCTCTGCTTCTGGAACAATTCGAATGATGCCCGAAGTCGTAGGTATAGATAAGCTCTCCGAAGCGTGTGTGGTCCATCGATTTCTGACCATGTCAACCCCTCTTGGACGTCGGATTGCCCTTCCCTCCAGCTCGATGATCGATTTGGTTGGACCTTGAAAGGGCACCATTTCTAAGCGTCAAATTGACAAATATTATGTAGAAAACACTTGAAAATGCGCTTGCACGGCGGCGGAGGAACTACCCCTTCTTTGTGATTGGATTGCATCTTAACAAAAAGAAAAGGTGTTTACATGTTTTCACCTCGGGTCAAAAATATTAACGAAATATTTTTTAAAATATTTTTTATTTAAAAATATATTAAAATAATATTTTTAATATTTTTAATATTAATATATTAAAATAATTTAAAAACACTAAAATAAATATTAATTTAAATTTTTTATAATTTTTTCAACAAATACTTTTAAAACATAAAAACAAAAATTATCTTATTCTATTCTTTTTCTTCTTATCTTCTTATGTTCTTTTTTTATCAACTGGCATCATTATATATATGTGGGTGCTATTATGTCATCAATTATGAACCAAAATCTTGGAATAAACACGGTGCATGCACTTCCCTTGATGGTGAAATTATTTCCATCTACTAGTCATCTCTATGACGCTACCTTGCTGAAACTATTGCATTAATTAGAGTCAAAATAGAAATTTATATTCATTTAATTATAAACTTGCTCCACGCATGGCATCCAATCAAATAAAAGTAATATCATCTTGTAATATAATAGCATGTATTATTAAAAACATAAAACAAGACACCAACGGGATTTTTTTTTTTTTTATGAATTGAGATTCTATTTTAATAAGATCTGAACATTAACTGAAAAATAATTTATTGATTACCAAATTAATTAACACAAATTGCCATGCCAATCAGCACTTTGGCAGGCTTGGAAATCCGCAATAATCAACATTTTTGAAAAACCAAGGCGCAGTTTTAATATTATAATTATTGTAGAGAAAAAAAAAAGAGAGAAAAAATAGATATTAAGAGTTTGTTTATTAAAAAAATATTTTTAATATTAACACATTAAAATAATTTGAAAGCATAGAAAAATTATTTGAAGTAAAGAAAAGATAAAAAAAATCTTAATTTGTTTTTAAAATATTTTTAAAACGTAAGAAATAAGTGGATTCTAAATATTAATTATAAATAAAATATTTTTTTTAGAGTGTGATGATATAAGAAAATTTAAAATATAAATAAAAAAAATAAAACTCGAATTCAGTTCCCAATGTATTATTTTAGTACTAATTGAGTTTTAATAATTTTATTTTTATCTATTCTATTTTATTTTCGTCCTTCCACTACAGCGATTAAAACATATATTCAATGTATACACCAAGTAGTAATTTTATTCAAGGTATCATAATAAATTTAACTTGCTCCAAAGGACAATTCCTACATTAAAGGTTTTCAATATTATATTTAAGATAAAATATAAAATATAAAATATAAAAATCACCTGAAAATATAATGATAAATTAAAGTTTTCCCAAAAAAAAAAAAAACAGCACGACACGTAAGATAATAATAATAATAAAAGAAAGTGTACCCGGCGGCTGCAGTAAAAAAAATAAGCCTCCACCTCCCTTCTCTCTCTGTCTCTGTTAACCTCTGCAAAAAACATGAATTGCAGTATCAGTCCATTACCACCTTTACAGCCCCAGCCTCCTCTAAAACTAATCAAAACTATATATCCCACTCTCTCTCTCTTAAATTATTGAATTTTTAAAACCTTTCTTTTTTTCTCAATCCTTTTCGAGTCATGATTTATGATCACTACTAGGACTTTAAGATGAAATATATAATTACAAAAGCTTAAAACTTTGATGGCCAGTGCTTTTTAGTTCACTTTTTTTCTTTTTGGAAAAATTGAAGATAGTAATGTCTGTTTCGGAGCTAAAGGAGCGCCATGTGGCGGCGACAGAGACGGTGAATTCTTTGAGAGAACGATTGAAGCAGAAACGCCTTCTTTTACTTGATACAGATAGTAATAATCATTTCAATTTTCCTTCTTTCCTTTTCGTATTTGATAAAAAAAATAAAATAAAAGAAAGTGGATCTGATTGAAGTTGTTATGGTTTGCTGCAGTGGCGAGATACGCGAAGGCGCAAGAGAGGAGTCCGGTGAGTTTTGGGCCCACCGATCTGGTTTGTTGCAGGACTCTTCAAGGACACACTGGCAAGGTGATAACCACTATTCTTGTTCGTTTAAATTTAATTCTTATTTGTTTTCATCGTAGATACAAGATAGAGGCAATAAATGGGGTTTTGGGTTTTGATTTAACTGGCGAAGGAAGCCATGTAGTATTTGGTAGTTGCAATTGCTAGAAGGATTTATTTGTTTTTTGGGTGGGCAGATGCGATATAGTTTATGCAGAATTTGTTATCTGCCACTAACTTAGGCGAAGGAATGTTATGGAAAACAAAGGGTCCCTATTTTTGGCTTGGCTTCCAAAAACGAAGTCCAGTGAAGATTGGGTGACTTATTATTACTTTTAAGATCTTTTGCTCTCTCTTTTGTAATGGGGGTGTGTTTATGAAAGGGCAAGAAATATTCATCTGGATGAATTTATTATTAAACGAGAAAAAGTAAGTGCATATTATAGACAGAGAGCACCCAAGAAACAGATAGTTTGGTTTGTTATAGAGGCCCTTTGAATGGGAGAAATTAGAAGTTGTCAATTGATTTATCAAAAAAGCTGAGAGTTAGAACATCAACATTTTATTCAATGCTCTGTTTGTTAGGAAGGAGGAGGGGGGTGGATTGAGGAGGAGGAATGAGATGCTTTCTAAGCTAGTTTGTTGGATGGAGACCCAAGAAAGGAAGGGAAGGATCCCGAATTTCCTTCCTGTCATGTAATTCGCCATCCATCCTTTCCTCTCTTGTTATCCCAACAAGTAGATAGACGGGTTAATATCCCTCCTTTCTACTCTCAATTCCTCCCCTTTACCCTTTCCATCCCTCTTAATGAACAGAGTGCAAGCGAAATTATGAAGGTTTGCATACGTATTTTGAAGCAATGAAATGAGGAGATGATGCGTAAGATCTGCAGATTAAAGGGTGATTATGTTGTATTGATCGCATGTTAATTGTAATTTGGCATGAGTGCTAAACAATGGGTTTCAAATAGAGTTTTAATATCCGTGACACTTGCAGGTATATTCGTTGGATTGGACCCCTGAAAGGAATAGAATAGTAAGTGCTTCTCAAGATGGGCGATTAATAGTGTGGAATGCTCTAACAAGTCAGAAAACTCATGCCATAAAGCTACCTTGTGCGTGGGTGATGACATGTGCTTTCTCTCCTACCGGACAATCTGTTGCTTGTGGCGGTCTTGATAGTGTTTGCTCAATTTTTAACCTGAATTCACCAACTGATAAGGATGGGAATCTACCTGTATCGAGAATGCTTAGCGGGCATAAGGGCTATGTATCATCCTGTCAGTATGTTCCAGATGAGGATACCCACCTGATAACAAGTTCTGGCGACCAGACATGTGTTTTGTGGGATATTACAACGGGCATTAGAACTTCCGTGTTCGGAGGAGAATTTCAGTCTGGACATACTGCTGATGTCCTAAGGTAAGGCATTCTCCAAGTTTTCTTCGAGCTAACCTTGTTACTGCAAGAAAAAACTCCTCACATGCGTGGCAAACTGCATACCTGCCTACCTTTTGACTTCAAATTCAACAGGACTAGCTACCTAGTTAACCTTCGGCTGCTCTTGTAGTGGTGCCTTCTTTTACTTATATATGGTGCATCCTGTGACAATCGAACCTTATAGAGTAGATGTTTTCTTTTTGTCCTTTAAATCACTCATAGCATTACATTATTACATTCAAATTTTATGATTTTCTCCTTTGTCAGGGAGCAATTATCACTTTTGAATTTTGACCTTTGTGATACTGATTTGTATCCTGCAGTGTCTCAATTAATGGATCAAACTCTAGAATGTTTGTATCTGGTTCCTGTGATTCAACTGCCCGATTATGGGACACTCGAGTTGCAAGTAGAGCAGTGCGCACATTTCATGGGCATGAAGGAGATGTCAATGCTGTAAAGTTCTTTCCTGATGGTAATAGATTTGGAACAGGCTCGGATGATGGTACTTGCAGGTTATTTGATATCAGGACTGGGCACCAGCTCCAAGTTTACTATCACCAGCATGGTGATAATGAGATCGCACATGTAACCTCCATTGCATTTTCAATATCAGGAAGACTCCTCTTTGCAGGATACTCAAATGGTGACTGTTATGTTTGGGACACTTTATTGGCAGAGGTACCCTTTTGCACTTTGAATTAAGTTCATTATGGTACGATCAAAACATCTTTTGAGGAATTGGATTTGCTTGCATTGATCAAGTTATTTAATACTATTTATGGGAATCTGAACTCGGTGGGGGCATTTTCTATTCCCAACTTTGGCTTTTGTTTCATATTTTGAATGTTGCTCTAATGTCATCTGGTTGTGCATCACTACCACTGAGTTATGAGGTTTCAAGGGTTTTGCATTAGATACCCATTTGCAATTGCCTTTACTCAGCATAGGTCTAAAGCCTTGCTATGCTCATGATAGATAAAAAAACCCGAAAACAAACTTATGTAAAGAGTGGCACTAGAGTTCCTCCACTTTGTTGGTGGCTATTGTTTTTCCAATTTGTGTCATATGAATTATCAGAACTCGCAATTTTTTAACCTTTAAGAAAGAAAAGCTTGAACATTATGCTTTTGTTGCATGCGGCCTTTTTTGCTGAGTAGTTCTGTGCATGTGTATCAGTTGTGCAAGATTTGAGGTGGGCCATGATATTGCATCCATTGACCCTGATTAATTTTGTCTTTCATGGCAGGCTGTTTTGAACTTGGGATCTTTGCAGAACTCACATGAGGGCCGGATAAGCTGTTTGGGTTTGTCAGCTGATGGAAGTGCCTTGTGTACAGGAAGTTGGGATACAAATCTAAAGGTTAGTCTCCATATAAACAATGGCCTTATTATTTCTTCTGATACTGTCCGATTTGCTTGAGACACATCTAGGAAAAAGTTCCATATCAAATCTACGAACAAAAGATTGTGTTGATCATGACATACATTTGAAAATCTTAGTTATCCAGTTCTGTCCTTCTCAACATACATAATCTGTTATGTTTGTTCTAAATGATTCTATTTTAGGTAATGAGGCACTTGTTATTCTTAGTTTTTGGTTTCTAGAAGTCCTGCCTATTCCAACAACAAAGCACCTTTTATTCAATTATTAACTTTCTGATATATAGGATCCCATTCACCCTGCATTGATAATTATTTATGTCAGAATGCTACTGCTTATTCTGGTGTTGTGCATGTTGGAGGTGTCATGCTTAATTAAATCTATTGCACATAATGTTATCCAGTTTCACTTTGGTCTTCTGTTACATTTATTTACAGATGAATTAGTTACCAATTCGGAAACCTGATAAAATTTCTCTCCTTCTCCCTCTCTCCAGATTTGGGCCTTTGGAGGGCACAGGCAGGTAATCTGATTCGAGCAGAAGGATCGAATCACATGTCTCATTTCCTCTCAGGTTCATGCTTCTCAAAGCCTTTTCAGATGCACTGTGCTGTTGGTAGATTCCTTCACATTCTCGTCAAGTTTATGTGAACCATATCTCTGTGCTGCCTCCTGTAATTCTCATGTGAAAATTGATGAGAAAATGGAAAATTGCATGATCTTACTTGGTGAAATTGGCTATTCATGTTATATCCTGGCTACAGTATCAAAGTTGCCTGTTTAACTTGTACGTACCAATTACTGTATCCTGTACCTTTATTTAATGAAAAATCTTCGTTTTCTTTAATCAATCCTCCCACCTCCCCATACTAACCCTCTTTTTTTCCTGTATCATACCTCAAAACTAATGCCCTGGATCACCCATTACCTTGTTAGATGCTAGATAACAAAGATGTGACTGCATGCTGTTTCTATTTTGCTAAAGTTCAATCCATGGAATCTTTTCACGAACTTATGTCTCGTGATGGTGTTTGCTTTGTCTACATAATCTAGATGTCCGGGGGAGGGATCAATGCCAAGGACCCCTCCTGCGTGCTCAGGTTGCCATTGCTAGCTACTAACTAGAGTTTGAACTTTGAAAAGTTTTTGCTTAAGGAAGTTGTGAAACACTTTTAGGTGATGGAAAGTTTTCTTCCCGTGTCGGGTTACAAGCTCGACGAAGCTTTGTAACCAGTACCCTTTCTAAAATCTATAGGCCTGCTGATTCATTTTCTTCTCTGGTATGGACTGGCCTTGCCTAACTGAGCAGTCGTATATTTGCTGGAATCTTTATACTCGCTCCCTAAAAAACCACCTACACGAAATTTCAACTAAAGTAATCGACAAGAACTCCACAGTAGAATATACAGTTGAAAATACAAGCAAAGATTTAATGGTCCAATTGTGCCATAACCCATCATCATTTTTAAAAAATATATCAATAGCCACCTAAAAAATTACATAAAATCTCGCCATCACCCATCATCTTCTCTTTTTTTTTTTTTTCCAATATTCATGGCCACGCCTGTATAATTACAGTCATGCATGGTAAAAGTCCTTCACTCGTGAAATAACTGAAAACATATAGACTTAATTCTACACAATCCTGCTCTTAATAATATTGTATAAACTATAAACTCAAATTGAAATGATTTTCGATGGTCTGGGAAGTTTGAAATTTTGAGAATTCTCAAGGGCTGCGTCTCTGACTCCCTGCCCGACTCTTGGTCATTTGACTCATTTCTTCACTGCTGGAAGAGGAAGGATTCAGCCCATATTCGCTCGTGTGACCAAATTCGCTGCTTGCATAGCCGTTGCTGTCTAATGCCGTCCTCCTAAACCTGCGCATATCTGTACTGTATGAGCTCTGGTCATAATCAGAACTGGAAGCGGAGCTGAAGATTAGGCCAGCTTTCCTCCCTTCGTCCAAGGAGACTTCACCTTCAAGTGCTCGTACAATCTGTTCCATGTGTACTTGTTAGCATCTCTTAAGATTTTTTACAATTTCCATTAACTAAAGTGATCATGTATTATGATCAGCTTATCCACTACCTTAGATCTTTTATTTTCCTCCTCGCCCTTTGATGTCACCAAAAGTTAGTAAAGGCTTAGGAGTGGCTAGGTATTAGATTTTCTTTGAGATGAAGAAACAGGGCAAATTCTATTTCTTTGAAGAAATTATATCGATGACAAATTCAAGTACGGACTAAGATTTCTTGAAAATGCACGGTGGTTGCTTGATCAAAGCTTTGAATTTTTTAAACAGAACCAGAGATCACCATGGTAATTAAAATATCATACCCGGCTCATTTTCGGCCTCCTCTTTGCTGAATGACTAACTGATGCACCAGCGCATGCCACCATGCATGCCATCTCCTGGAGATCGTAATTGCCCTCCAAAGCTGGATCAACCAGCTCATCGTAGTTTCCATCTTCTAGTGCTTTTGCACACAAGGGTCTAGCCTGTGGATGCATAAACCGAAAATTCATTATAAGCATTTACTCGTGTTCCAGAAGCTCGATTAAACGCAGTTATGAGGCTGCAAAATCAAGGATCCGCACCCAGTCTACCAAGCTGTCATCCATGTCCCCGGAGAGATCCACAGGGCGACGTCCAGTTATCAGTTCCAATAGCATGACACCGAAGGAGAAAACATCAGATTTATCGGTAAGCTTGCCACTCGAAGCATACTCTGGAGCCAAGTACCTAAATGTGTGGATCAATGATAATCACATATTAACATGTGCGAGTCAAATTCTATTATAATTTGGTGCTCCAGCAGAACACATGATCCAACAATGAAATGGAGCAAGAGTTTCTTACCCGAATGTTCCCATTATTCGAGTGGATACATGAGTATAGTTGTCTGAAGATAGCTTAGCCAAACCAAAATCTGCCACCTGATATTTAACATGAATCATCAGCTGAAACAATTATATCTAAAGAGAGGTAATTTGTTGCCTGAATACCATAGCTTCGAAACTGTAGTCAAGCAGAATATTTGCTGCTTTAATGTCCCTGTGGATAATGCGTGGGTGGCCTGCATGTATCAAACAGATTACCCCAAGAGAAACAGATACCGAAAGGGAAAGGGGGAGGGGAGGCAGATCGAGAAGTGGTAATTGACTTACAGTCTTCATGCAAGTATGCAAGTCCTCTGGCCGATCCCAGGGCAATTTTGAGCCTAGTAGGCCAGCCCATGGTCGGGTGACCCTTACCTGCAAATTTGACGACAGTATCATATGATCAGGAATAAAGAATGCCATGAATGAGGAGAATATATCAAGGAAAATGGAGAATTCAGGATTTTTAGAACATACCATGAAGGTGAAATTCAAGGGTGGAATTGGGGACGAACTCATAAACCAACAACCTTTGACCTCCTTCAATGCAATAACCAACAAGGGACACGAGGTGGCGATGATGGACGCGGCTAATAATCTCAACCTCAGCCTGAAACTCTCGATCTCCTTGTCCACTACCAGTTTTGAGACTCTTAACTGCAATTTCCTTGCCATTAGGCAACGCCCCTTTATGCACATAACCAAAACCTCCCTGGCCTATTAGATTCGCTTGAGAAAATCCGGCGGTTGCTGCTGCTAATTCACCGTAGCTGAAGCTGCTCTTGATGAACCCAAGAGCCAAGGACTGGTGTGATGGAGGCAATCCTGACGAACCGTGTGAGCTGGAGTAATTGGAACTCATTTCACTACTTGACATAATTGCAACTTGAGGTGGAGGTGGTGGTGGTGGTGGTGGTGCGGGTGACCAAGCTCCATGTCCTCCACCGGGAGGTGGAGGAAGATTTACAACTTGCTCTGCGAGCTTGCTTTCATTGTGCCCATTACTAACAGGTTGTTGAAGAGGTGTTGCGTTGTAATAAAGACCACCTGCGGCTGCACGTTTAATAAGTATACTACACAATAAGCAGTACTCAAAATTCAATCTGGCCAGTAATCTTAGTCAGGTTGAATAAGTCCTTATATCGTATCATTCAAAATCAAATGAGCAGGGTTAGCCCCACTGCAACAGAATATGATTTTAGCGACAATATGGAAATGCCACTGTAAGTACATTTTGTAATAATATTTCATGCAATTGCTTTTATCATATCTTTGTCAACATTTATTTAATTTAAGAGATTTACATGTTTAATTTTTTAAAAAATAGAAATATTTTTCAAAATGGTTTTTGTTTAGAAATATATTAAAATAATTTTTTATTTTTAAAAATTTATTTTTAACATTTATACATCAAAACGATTTGCAACACAAAAAAAATTAATTTTTTTAAAAAATATTTTTAAAACACAAAAATAAATGAGTTTAGCCATATTAAATTTGTTTATTCTAAAATTAACTCAAATCTGGATAAACATAATTAATAATAGCAATTATAAGTAAAAAATATATTTTATGCAAGATTTTTTTATGAAAATGCCACAAAAGTTAATTCTATTATCGTGTATATGGCTCGGAAAGGCTCTTGTTTACCAGACGTAACTGTAATTCATAGTGTGATATGTACCTTTGGGTGCAGGGGAGTGATCTTGGTAGTAATAATCATGATGTGGCGATCTCTTCTTTTTCTTTCTGCATGTACATAAAAATACAAGCATGGCAAGCAGCAACAATAACCCCACTCCAACCACGGTTCCTGCTATAATTGGTACAAGGTTAGCTTCATCCCCATTGCCTGAAGATGTTGCAGGGTATTGTTCGGTGACGAATTCCCTGATTTTCCTAGAGATCGTGGTGGAGTTGGCGAGTTGCGAGAATTGGATGATGACGGAGGTGGTGGAGGCGACCAAATATTACTACCATTATCTTTTGTTGTTGAGGGAGGAGGAGGTGAGTTATTTTCCTTAGAAGAGGAAGGTGGTGATGATGATGAAGAATCCGAGTTTTCTGGTGGTGGTGGTGAGGGCGAGCTTTGATCAGAGGGTGGTGTGGACGACTCTGTTGGCGGTGGTGGTGATGGAGAGACCTCTACCGGGGGTGGGGATGTGGATGGAGGTGGCGATGACTCCAATGGTGGTGGCGGTGGCTCTTGTAATGACGGAGGTGGTGCAGATGATGGTGGTGGAGAAAGTGGAGATTCTTCAGGCGCGGAGGAAGACATGGTAGGAATAATACTTGCCAAACAATATTATCGAAGCTTCCCGGACAAATCCCACCCCTCTTCCAAACGATATGAGCCCAGATACTCTAACGAGAAAGATGCATTAAGAAAACGAATATCCAGCCAAATGATTTTTGAAGAACAGAATCTAACGCTTAGAATGATAAAATCTTTAAATGCAGTCCTAGAGGATATATAGTTAATTAATATATATATATAATTCCTAACAAGATCAACAATGCATGAAAGACCAATAATGTGTAGCTGCGATGATCATGATTTTCAAACCATTTACATGTCTAATTAATCATTTTTATTTGATTTAGCTCAAGAAGTCTCACGAAAAAGGAAAAGGAGAGGAATTATAATACCTGGGGAAGAAGAAGGGTGAGTAAATTCTCAAAGGATGGAAATTAGGAGGCAAGGTTGCATGGTATTAGTTTTATGGACTGTGGTACACAGAATCCCCTCCTACAAAGGAGGGGACTTTCTGTCATTTGCCTATATTTGGGGCCCCGCATTACCTCATACATACATACATGCATGCATATATATATATATACACACACACATACATACGTATTAAAAAAAACAGAACCTAATTTTAGTGTCAGTATAGTTTTCCTGTGCAAAGGTGATGAAGATCTTGTTGACTCTTTGTCGGAAAGCTACCACTTGATTAAAGGTCCGTTCCGTTTGTAACTGTAATAACAATGATTGTGATTTAAAATAATTTTTATTAAAATAATATTTTTTTAATTTTTTTAAAATTATTTTTGATAAAATACAACTAATTGTATCGCGTTACCAAACAGGCCCCAACTCAGCTCCTGTCATGGCTGTATTAAAAGTATGGTAAGGATTTGATGTGAATATTGTAATCACTGATCACGTAGCACACACACAAAAATAACAATTTTAAAAAAGGCCGAGTAAATCAATTTAATAGGAGTTACACAAAAATAACTTGTATCTAAACACTAGTATTATTAAAAACAAAACCTACCCAACTTTTTATTGCCCCGATCGTATTAGGATTAGTTTATAAAATAATTTTTTATTTAAAATTTTATTTTTAATATTAGTATATTAAAATAATTTTAAAAAAATAAAAATTAGAATAGTAATTTCAAATGATACCGACGATCACAGTACAGATACAATCTAATGGGCATAACAACGTTCTGTAATTTTTGTTTACAAGACGATTAGTTGTAACCTGTGGACTCATAAGATTTGTTACTCTGTCCTTCCCTACCTACTGTCTCTAGAATTCTATCTTTAGGGTTGGCAACTGGAGATTGAAAACTTCTCTTGTTATTATTAAATCTAAATATTTGTGATGAAGCTTGGAAAAACTTCATTGAACTTGAGCTTTTTTAATGGACGATTGTCGTTTCGATGGGACTGTTAATCGTGAAAATACTCTCCGATATTAAAATTAGTTTAGAGTTTTTAGATAGCGATAATATAAAAGTAGGAAGTAGAGAGAATAGAATATTTATATAAAAATAGCAAGCAGAGAGAATAAAATATTCTTCTCCGCGTGGTGTTGAGAGAATATATATATATTTTTTTTATCAAAAACTTGGCATTTATATATAAAAAAACATGAAAAAATCTCTTAGATGATGATAACTCTATTCCTCTCTAGTATCTCTATTCAGAGTTTTGATAGGCTTATAGCTTATAATAATCAAAAGATATTAGAAGGAAAGGGGAGGGGTGGGAACACAGGCACAACCTATTTTGGAGTTGGGTGCGAGATTTAGAAATCTGTTTGTTTGAAAGTATACTTGTGATTATTTATTAAAGTGTTTTTTATATTAAAATATATTAAAACGATCTAAAATATATAAAAAAAAATTAATTTTTAATAAAAAAAAATTTATAGAACGTAATTTACGAACAATAATTTAACTCATTATTTCATGGTTGATGTTATTCCCATTGTATAATCTATTTTTATCACTTACTAAATGTTAATATTACATTTATACATAGAGCTATAGCTAAAAGAAAGCATTGTTTTGTAAGTAATTAGGATATTTAGATTTTATGTTTTCTTAATCACTACCCATCTCCAAGTTTAATTTCTATATTTTTTTTTTGTGGCCAGACTACATTTCTTTTATTGTTAAAGATTAACAATTCATGGATTGGGAATAACACAATTCTATTTTATTTTTCTCACTTAATTCAAATAGTTTTATTCAGAATTAATAATGCAACTCAAGACACGATAAATCCTAGCAATTATAGTTTTTAGACCCGATCCGGTGGCCGGCCCAGTCCAAGACTCGGATTTCAGGTTTTGACCAGGTCTCCCAGGTCAATTCTCTTCTTTTTTTTTTTAATCAAAACGACATCTTTGTAGTAAAAAAAAAAATCAACGGGTGCAATTAGGTCTTGTTAGATCACACCAGATTTTTTCTTTTCCTGTTTTTTTTTTCAACCCGGTCCAGTTCCAGCCCTAAGTTGATCGGGTTCCAGATCGACCCATCAAGCCGGGCCGAATTTCAAAACTATGCTAGCAATAATACTTCCAGCTAACTAGAACTTCTATAGATTTTCGATTAAAATCTATGTTGTCGATTTCATTTCAGTTGACTCTTTATATCTCTAGTTGGAACAAAATCACTCTTTCGAAATGGAAATGTTTTGGTGTTTAATTTTGTGTTTTTTATTTTATATGTACGATATAAATTTGTAAAAAAGTATCAAAATGTTTTGGAGTGAAGATTACTATAAACACTCTAATTTGCGTGTAAGCACTTTGCATTCTAATTTTTTATTTAAGCCCATTTGTTAGCTGGAAAGTAATTTTTTTTTTTAAAGTGAATTACTTTCTGATGTTTGGTAGTGTAATGAAAAATATTTTCTAATATTTGGTTATGTCATGGAAAATAAGCTGAAAAATAACTTATTAATGTTTTATTTTTCTAAAATTTATTAAAATAATGAGGAACAAATCTTACAAATTAAAAAGTTGAATGAGAATGAAATTGAAAAAAAAATATAATTTCATAAATTATCTCAAATAAAATAAATAATAATCAAAATAATAAAGATCAAATTTAAAAAATAAAAACATAGCCTTAGTCAATTTTCGTATGTGATTTCACTTTATTTCAAGTGTTTAAGCCCTTTACTAATTAGTGTTCGTCCAAACAAAATGTCTAAAATATAAAAAATAAAAGGTATAAAGTATTCATATGTTTGAATCGCAGGCAGTGTGTATGGAGTAATATATCCTATTCTGATTCAAATTCCCTCTTCCTAAAAAATTGTTTTGTTGCACTTGACTAATTAATAAGTCATACCGTAAAGCACCGACGGTCAATAAAAGGCCAACTTTTATTACGTGAAATTTTAGAAAAAACAATATATATATAATATATAAAGGTATAGGAAAACGGGACCGTTTCGTTCGAGGGTTGTATAGTTGCCGTGGTTTTGTGCTGGTTGATGATGTTGGGCACTCCCACGTAGTTAACCACACTCCCACATTTCCAAATTTTGATTAAAATGAATATCCTTCCGGTTTTTGTTGTGCTACTATTTGAAACTGATAAAATACATGTTTATAAATAAAATTAAAATAACAAATTATAGCGTACCAACTTTGGTCCTCTGAATTCTTCAATTCCACAAAGCAATATTCGAGGTTAATACCATTTTCTTCTTCTTCTTGCCCGTTTTGTTAAGCTCTCACAAATGTACTCTTTTAATAATAGAAACTACAGCTTTAGATATCCAATGATAATATCCCAAAAAAATCCAAAACATGATAATGTATTAAATAATCAATTATTTTATTTTATTTTTTCTAGTAAATCTCTTAGTAATTTAATTTATTTTTTCTGACCAATGTTACCAGTACTAAAAACAATCCCTGACAAATAGCATCTTTTCAAACTACAACAAAATTCAGGTAACGCAGAAACATTCCAGCCAGTATCTGACCGACAATTGAAACGAGACAGAAAAATTGAAGGCTTTTAATGTACCGTTTTATTAACTACAACGACATTTTCCAGTCTAACAAGCATGATTAAAATAACATCACAAAGTTCGGTCGGAGCAATGAATTCCGTACCGAAGTTCTTAATTTTTGCAGGCAACAATCATCAATTCTTACGAATCCATAACATTGCGATGCCAAAACATACGAGGATAATCCACCCCAAAAATTCGTCCCGTATTATGGCAAAAAGTAATACCAAGCAAGACTGATGCTTGATGGAATCTTACACATAAGAATTTTCAGGAAAAAGAAAAAAGAAACAAAAGAAAAGGATCTTCCTAACGGACCTGATTTGCATGACACAAGAATGACTTTTGCTAGCTTTAAAAAAATGACGAGAAAAGCTCTGCTCAAGTTAAAAGCAAATACAGTCTCCTGCAAGCCTAACTTCCCTTCCCCGTGACTTGCAACACTTTGTATAAAGAGAGCTTTAATTGATATTACAGCAATCTGTCCATGACCTCACCTGTGGAACAAAAACAAATAGCCTCCTGAGTAGAAAGAGGAACAATCACTGGACTGACACCTTAGCTGCATGATACAATCTCATGAATGGCATCACCAATGGCTTCATCCTCGGATCTAACAGACAGTTTCATCGCAACATCCCTTGAACCCTCAATTCCAAACTGCAACCGTACAAGAACCTTCACATTGCCTAAGGATACACCAGAGAGTAGACACGTGTGTGACCTTGAATTGGTTGCGACAACCTCTGTTCCCTGAACAACACCCCAGAACACAAATAGAATAAAAGGATTAACATAAGAACATCAGTTAAGGGAGTGATTATAGGAACATATTTCAAATAATCACGACTTCAAACATTAATAATATATCACAATAAAAAATATCCAAGGACCCCTAAGGCCTTCATTAGCATTGTGGTCCTATGCAGCTCAAATATTTCTATTCTAATCAAGAAGGCAAGTCGCGTAGTGGGATCACAGCATCAATACTCCAACAAAACAGTACTTTCCGCTCCCCAGACACAGTCCAGTTTCTTAATTCACCCTAAGAAATCAAATGGTTTGGTTCCATTCTCATTTTTCTTTGGATAGTCAAATTTTAAGTAATTAACTAATCATCATACAGTCACATGATGACAAACTAACCTCACAAGGCTGCATGCCAAGAAGGTTGATGACAGCACTAACAGCTTCGGCCAAGCTCTCCCTTGGGCCAAGGCCATATTCATCCACACGCTCAAAATCTTCTCCCATGCTTTCCCAAGCATTCCTGAAATTGGAGACTCCGACCTTCATCATGAAATCTGCTGCAACAATTTCAAGGTCCTCTAGTTGGTATTCATCCTCAACACCATCTTCCTCTGCCTCACCAGTACTTGGATCAACCTGGGATATAACACCCAGCACAAAAAAGTTGAACAATTATTATTCCAAGAATTAAATAGTTGGTACTGTACTGCATATCTTCCAAAAACAAACTTTTATTTCTCATAAAATAACTAAACTAAAAATCTAAATGAAATTTACTTCTGTGTGCAAGCAAACATTTTAAAGACAGATTGGTAGATAAACATAACAAAATAACAAAGTTGTATTCCAAAAGAGTTCCATGTACAGGAAACTTAGAAAAAGAAAATACATACATCAACAAAAGAATAAAGCACAAAAACATACCTCTTTAACAATGAACCTCAACATGTTTGTAAACTTTCCAACAGCTGTAATACCCTCAGGCTTCTCAAATGCCACAAAGGTTTGTCCAGGTGTATCATAAGGAAGAGACCGTAAAGGCTTGGATGCTACTTCTGCAAAGTCATCTGCTTCTGAAGCATCCACTATAACGGAGACCTGAAGTAGAGAACAATTGATAAGATAGTACTAGGTGGACAGAATAGTAAATAATATTTCCAAACAAGTCATTACATTTTCCAGTAGTTGCTCAGGAATGGTGTTGGTGCAGTTGTACTGGAACACCACATGCCTATCAAATATGTGCTTAACAACATTAACTGCATATTCTGTTTCTGCTTCTGTGAGCTCCACAGGAGCTGAGGACTGTAGAGAAAAGAAGCAAAATAAGAAACAATCACATTTAATTAGTCCTCATTCAGCAATTCAAAACACAAAGTATGTCATGTGGCTAATGTAGTTTGGATATGGAACCTTGAAAAGCTTCCCAAAGTTTGAGAATTCTGGAATAGAAGAAAGAAGCCTTTCGTAAGCATCAACAGTAGATGGAGGACCAACTGGAGGAGCTCCAAGACCAGCAGGCTTTTTGCCTGGGGCTTTCTTCTCAACAAGTGGCTGAGACTTGACTTCTTTTGGAACAGAATGAATATCAAAAGGCTCCTCAGAAGGTTCCTACATCAACAAAAAGTACATGAGATGATTTCAAGAACCAGTGCAATGCATGAGAGAGAGGAGTAAACTTACATAATTTTTCAAACTTGTCTCCAAATTCACTAGGGGAATATCCAGGTCTCCAAAGAGAAAAGTCTTAACTTCTTTATCAGTCTCAACCACTTCACCATCACCTCCAAGTGTGTTGAGATAAAGTGTTGCCCTATCACGAACCTGCAGACAAGGAAGCAGAGATTCTTCAAACAAAGAATTTTTGAATAGGTTGGATTGAGCATAATTTAACAAACAATGCACTTTTAATTAAAGGATGCTTGTGCACAAGCACACAAACACATTTGAGGACATAGACTCCAAGAGACTACAATGTATAATGTTCAAAGAATGACATAACAATTGAGATGAACTTCACAAAAGTGCATTATTCTACAGAAACTCACCTCATCATCACTGTCAAAGATACAACGTCTCAACAGGACAAAAATACGAGGCTGCAACATAAATAAACAGAAAATTAACCAATTCATGTGACTAAGCAGCCCATCTAGAGCAAAATCTCATAACAGAAATAACAGGACACAAAATGCACAACATCATGCCAGCAATACCTTCAATGCATCAACCATGGCACCAAATTTAGCCAGAGTGCTCACAGCAGCAGCCCGAACAGTAGCATTCTCAAGATGCACACGGTTGTAGATATAGCGAATATATTTGCTCGGATCAGTGGTCTTTGGGCCTTCAATCCCCAGAAAATGGAGTATCTAATAATGTGAATGGAATAGTATCTAGCATAATTAGAAGAAAAAAAAAATAGAACAAGCAAAACAAGATTGATAAAACAGCATTCTATGATAGAAGAGAAATGATACCTGTGTGGATAGATAGGTAAATTCACAATCTTCAATAAATTCACACAAATGAAGCAAACCGCTTTCTTTTGCTTCGGGGATATCTCTGATGAGGATCACAATTGAATCTACAATAGCCTTTTTGTACTCAAATCCTCCTTCCTCCCTGAGAATGTTGCTTAAAAAGTTCATCCTGAAAGTAACAAATGGCTAACAGCATTAGTGCAGGCTTTTTAACAAAGGATTATTTGGAATGAAATGTCCACTTTAACATATAATTTCAAACAATAAAATCCCAAAAAGTATTGCTTACAATGATCTGTACTTCAGGGGAAACTTCAAACACAGTGACCTTATGGCTTCCACAACAACAATTTTGAACTCATCGGCAATATCTGACATGAAATTTGTTATCTGCTTCATCAGGCGATCCACACTTGATTCATTTCCAGTCTTCAGTAGAGTGGTGATTGCAAGAGTGGCAATGCTTCTGTTCTGGTCTGAAATTAAACTCTCCATATCGATGTTGCAGTTAGTGACAGCCATCGGATGGGTCATGGCCACCTGCAAAACATTTCAATTCATGGTCAGCACATATGATGTGAAAATTTCCACATGAGATGATAAGAAATATATTCAGGCAATCAACATTGCTGATAATTGATCAATTTAATGTCCCATCTCTCATGCGCAAACACTAATGTCCCATCTCTCATGCTCAAACACTAATGTCACAAACACTGCCACTTACACCAGGTCAAAGCTCAAAAGTTCCCACAACCCCACCAAAAATCTGGTTCCGCAGCTTTCTGGAAAACTACAAAAGCAAACTAAACCCCACTCCTAAGCACAAGCTATAACCCTAAGATCCAATTTACTTCGCATCAGAGCATTCAACTATATATACAGCCAGTCATAGCTTAAAGCAAAATTCATAACCTTGTTCAAAGTGCGGACAGCTGCAAATCTCAGCACAGGCTTGGAAGAGCTCAAGAAGAGCTGGAGAACAGTAATGGCTGGAGTCAGTTCTCGGCTTGTCACGCCACTGAGCTCTGTAATTGCTCTGGCAGCCTCAAATATCACCATTTCTGCCTTATGGCGCAGACAACTCTCCAAAAAATCATAGAAAGGACGGTCCCCTGTTTGTGTGCTAGACTCGCGAATAACCTGCAAAAAGTAATAAATTCATCATCAAAGCTCACACTAAAAGAGTAACAAGCATCAAAATATGTGTTTGACTAGAATAGACACACCTGACTAGTATAGCGTATCAAAAGGCATTGAGCCAGTGGTGAGCGAACAGTTCCCCTAGTCAAACTGGTAACCAACTTGCTAACAGCAAGTCGATCATTCTGTCGTATCTGAAAGTTTAGAAAGCACAAGAATTCTTTAATTCATTGGTATGTTTCCTTCTACCTAGGACCTCTATAGCGGTTATTTTCCCAAGAAAGCAATGAGGAAATACTAATAAGAAAATTTCAAACACAAAACAAAATTTACTTCCTGAGTCTCAGCTGTTGAACAAAATATAAACTCAAGACTACAAACATCAAGGCTGCTATGCTTTGACTTTAGTAAGACCAGTAATTCAATTCTTTTTAAACGTTAAAATTTTCAAAGAAGCTCTCAAGGTGACATCACTATATCTTCACTTAAACTTCTACCAACAAAACATAGGTCACTTGTTATTTAATTTAAATCTCATAGGAGACTCCAAAATTAAGGGGGAAAATCCATCAATGCATACCTGTTGGAGCAAAGCCAATGCATGAAATTGTACTAGGGCAGCCCTTGACTGTACAGCTTCTTGAACCTCATTACTCCACCTTTTTACAATCTCTGGGTTTGTCTGAAAAACATTAACATATATATTAGACATTTTAGAGAGGGTGTTAGAAATGAAAAAAATGGCTGCTTGGCCAAATAAGTACCTGGAGTAAATGAATCCCACTGACCAAGGCTGCACTAGCAACCACTGGATTCTTGTCAACGATTGCTTGTTTCAGATATCGCTCAATCTGGGTAAGAAGGGTTCCATCTGTTATCCGACAAAGCACACGAATGGCATTTGCTCGATACATATCAGTCTTGCTATTCATGTCCTTCATTAGGGAGCTTGTCACAATAATAACCTGTTGTAGAAAAGGAAGAAAATTGGTCAGTAACAGTGTCCATGCATCTACAAAACAAGAAAAGACTTGAAAACAAAATTAAGGCATAGCATATAACCTCATCTGCTGATGGCGATAATTCCTTTATAATCAAATACACCATTCTCCTCAGACCTAAATCTTTTGACTGGAAAAGCTTTGTCACAGAAAAGAAAACTTCTGTGGCTTCAACCTACAGATAATGCAAAACAAAATACTTCAGACGATATTCCATGTATAAGGCTTTAACATAAGATTTACAAAAGCAAATTTATCCAAACAGCTTCAATTGAATAAAAACAAAACTTTGAGAAGACAAAGGATCTTATTGCTCATAGAATAATTAAGTTTTGAGCTGTCTAGCAAAAACAATTTACCTTAGTGAAGGAATCTCCCTGGTTCAATAGATAAAGAAGCTTTGTGATAACCTACAATCAAACAAAACAACACCTAACCCCATAAACAAACAATTCCCAATGTCACCTAAATACAAGCAGAAAAACAGGGATTAAGGCAACAAAAAGGAAAAACCTGTGAGCATCTTCTCGGATCAAGTTGAGGGTCATTAAAAACCCTAGCTTCCTGAAGAACAGCTCCCTTCTCAATACCCAAAAATGGAGAGTACTCCGCTGTCAAAAGTAAACATTACACCTTTTAAATCCTAAAGCCACCTCAACTTTCGCTCAATTAACAAAGTAGTTCTTAACAAATTTATAATTGCGAACAACAAAGACTAACTAACAAGCAATTGCAAGATTCGGATCATTGATAAAACAATTCACACCATGCCGCATTAGATCAAGTTAATTTAATCAGATTTAAATAGAATCAACATCCACATTGTCATTTAGGGCTCCAAAACCACACTAAGCAAAACAAGAACCAGATCAATTAAATCAAGTCGCACAATCTCGGATCCGATTCTTAGTAAAGAAATTCACGACCAAACGCATTAAATTATCCAAAACGGAACAGATCTAGCACCTAGTTATTGATCTGGCACTAATCACCAAGGATTAAGAGATGACACCTTAAATTTAATCAATATACTAAATCGAATAACAAAAACGGTAACAGAAATGGTTTCGGGTCGTGCAAAAAAAAAAATCAGCAAGTTATTGAGAATCAAAAGAAACGGAATCACCTTCATCGTCGCGATCATCGTCTTTTTTTACGAGAGGTTGTGCCATCGCTAATTACGTTATTAAATTGCAGGATCTGTGATTTATTGTCTCACTAAGAAGGCACAAGTGAAATTTTAGAAGAGAGTGCTCTCTCTCTCTATCTCTCTGTTATTTGCCCTGCCCTCTGTGTGTATTGAGCTATGAAGAGGAGCGGGTTTAATCTGATGAGAGTGAGCCTTGTGGAGTCTGTTAGAAGTAATAGTATCTAATTAATCAAAGAAAGCCACGTTGACAGTGGATTTTGTTTTCCATTTCTAACCTCGGTATTTTGAGGTGGGTTACCAATCGCCCCTCACCAGCTTGTTGTTTCTTTTAGTTTAGGAGACTGAGGGCGATGCTGATTTTCATGGAGCAAAAAAAGGGAAGCTTATAAGTGTATTGTAAAAAATTATTAATTAATCGACATCCTAAAAAATATTAGTAATGATAATTGTCAATCTCCAAATTAAAACAATGAAAAATAAAATTAAAAAAATTAATGAATAAAAAAAATCATAAAAAATACCAGCAAACATAGATGATAAAATTGAAAAAAATCATGATTATAGGTTTAATGATAAAATTAAAATTTGATAAAATGATTAAGAATAAAAAAATTAAAACATTAAGGACTAAACCTTAAATATCATCAAATATTGAATTGAAAAAAAAAATCTCAAGGCTGCAAATTCACAAAATAATCTAAATTAAAAATGAAAATCAAGAAAGGGGTGACCAAATCTTAAATTTTTTTTGAAAAAATCAAAATTAAAATATATTATTTAAAAGATATGCTGGACTCTACAAATTACTTGACACTTGTGGGATCCAGAGCTTAGATTGGCTCAAGTTTTAAAAGAAATTGGAACGAAGCACAAAAAACATTTGATTCGTTTAATTCAAAAGCAAAAATCCTTATTTTGCTAAGAAAAAAAAATCTCTATATGACTTCTATTTTTTTCAAAACAAATAAAAAATCTCATAGAAAGTGAAAAGAAAAGGTAGGGAAACTTCTCTTGATGAGACCAAAAAAATTAGTTAAAAACATAAGAAAAAACAAGGTAAATTCAAGTGAACCTTCCAAACCCAAATTAATCTTTTAAAATCACAAAGCATTAAATCTCACACCTATATTTAACTAAGAAGCTAAAAAATAAGGTAGTACCAAGCCAATTCAATATTGAATAGTGAAATAAATCAATTTAATACAATAAAAAAAATCATTTTAAAAGAGGTAGATCTAGAAAACATAAAAAAAAAACAAACAAACTCGAGATAACCCGTGTTACTCTAAAAAAATCAGAAAAGTCCCATAAAAAATAGAAAAACATATCAGATAATGAAACAAAAATAAAAAGTTATAGTAAAAAGAAATGAAAAAAAATCCAAGAAAGCCAGGGCAACCTGCCTCGGACTAGTATCTCAAACTCATAATTTGTTAAGCTTCAAACTCGGGCTCAATTAGAAAGGTCAATACCCAATTAATTTAATATTAAAGTATGAAATCACAAAAAAAATTAAACTAAAACAATTTAAAGTTTAAAAATTATTTAGGAAAAAAAACCAAGAAGAGTGAAATTGAAAAACAAACTTTTAATTCTATAAACCATCTAATTTAATAAATTATTTTATATAAAAAAATACTAGTCAAAAGACCAAGGATGAAATTTGGAAAATAAAAAACCAAGTGGAGGGCTGCTTTTATTTTTTTTAATGATCAAATTTCAAAGATAAAAAGATTCAGGAGAGATAAAATTGAAAACATTTTTTTATAAATTATTCAAACAAAACAAATACTAATAAAAAAAATAAAAATCAAATTTAAAGATAAAACTAATTAAAGGGCTGTATTAAATTTGTTTTTGGACAGTGCACTTTCCTAGGATGAGAAACAAGAGGAGAAAAAAATAGAATTTGTTGTTGACAGCAAATCAAAGACGAAGAAAAAACATGTGCTGCTCGATCAAGTAGGTATCGTCGAGAGAGAATTCCATTGCCACCTTAAAAATCACCATTTTACCATGTAAATTATCAACAACTGCCGCCACAAATTTATTTTACTGGAGGTTAAATTAATTATTTAAATAATATTTTATAACCAGTAAAATACACAACAACTCCTCTCTTAATTTAACAATTACACAAAAAATAAAAATAAAAATACTTGTATACCCGTTTTCTTTTTTCTGTTTTTAGCTTCGAAAAGAGGATTAATGGTGGGCCCTGACCAGCGGTAACATTGTCTATGGGTGTAAGTTTGGGTGGGCTTGAATTATTGGTTATTTGGGCTCAACAGTTTTGGACTTTTGATTCCTTTCCTAAATGTGTAAGCTCGATAAGTAATTACTGCCAGTAATCTCGTCTAGTAAGGAGAATTTTAAGAACGGTAATTGAAATTACTTGAAAGTGAATTGAGAGAGAATCTTTCAATAAAGTTACCATGATTAGTCCATGTATAAATGCCGAATGCTGTGCATTGTCATTAGTGATCTTTTATTCCATAAATATACATGTGAGTGCATGTTATTTTGTTGCGATGCCAATTTGATTTTACAATTTCTTACCTTAAGAATATTCCGGGAAACATGAGTCCAGAAGCAGTCAATTGGACAAATTTCCAACCAATTTTTTTTTTCATGTTTTACAATTTTTATTGTCAATATTTTTCTTTAGATTTTTAGGCTTAAAAAAAAAATGGAGGCTAAAAGTTATAAATGCTGCTTCAAAATTTACAGACTCCTAACTCCAAAATATTGAAAAACAATTCGCCATAAATAGCGCAACTTAAAATGATGAAATATTTGTTGAGTTATGTATCATTTGGTTACTATCTTGAAATGGAAGAGATATAAATAATAGAGGTGAAAAAAACAAGATAAAAAATAAAATTAAAAAATAATTGCATTTGATATCGATTTACAAGACAAAATGATTGTTTTTATATCGTATTTGATTATGGTAGATAAGACAAAATAAAATATAAAAAAATCTATTTTATCCGTAATATGTAAAATTATAATAATAACCATTTTTATTCATATGTTAACTCATGTTGACCCTTTCGAGTTGTGACTTGGCACTTGATCCCCAAGTTGAGATTTAAAACTTTAAAAATAATATTTTTTATTCTTATATTGACCCAAGTCAACCTAGTTTGACCCTTTAATCCAAGGTTGTCAATTCTGTTTCGGCGGGTGTTCCGTTTTTTCAATTGGAACGGAATGTTCCGGTTTCGGACCGTTTCGGCGTGCCGTTTCGGGGTTGTACTGTTCATATATATATATATATATTCAACAAATATAATTCAAATTCAAGATAAATTATGCATGACAAAATACAAACACAATATCAAGCAACATAATTTTAAAATTTAAAATATTCCTAAATAGTCAAGATTAAATATAACTTTAATTTAAAGTCTTAAAGTAATTCAACTTAAACAAAATACCAAAATATTATGAAAGTAAAATGTTTTAACACAAAATAAACATAAATCAAACATCATCTCCATCATTAACATAAAAATAAGGATCTTGATCTTGTGGTGGTATGTAGGGCAAGTCATCAACTAGACATTCCAATAGTTGATCATTTCCACCAAGCTCAATATTCTCTTCATCAAAACATGTCTCTTCATCCTCTAAAGTCAAAGTAGACAAAGGTGCTTCTATAGTCTCCCAACTTATATCATCTCCATCAAGAAGGCTAGGTTCTTCACAAATCCATTCATTCAATAGGTCAATGTTATCGAGGCTAATGGGATCTAAAGCATCCCTTGTTTTGCTCAAATTCCTACAAAAAACAACATGAATATAAATCACATATATATTAGTGATAAATTTAGTTTTAAAAAATTAATATCATTGTTAATAAAAATAGTAATAATCATTTTCAATATTATTATTAATATGATAATATCAATATTTTACCTCTGTTGAATCCTCAAATTATAACGAACAAATACTAGATCACTCAATCTCTTGTGCTCTAGCCTATTGCGCCTTTTAGAATGAATGAATTCAAATATACTCCAATTTCTTTCACACCAGTTGCACTACAACATTGACTAAGAATTCGAATTGCAAACTTTTGAAGTTCTTGAGTATCATTGCCAAATTGCTCCCACCATGCAACTAGATAAGACAAAAGTTTAATAAATTAGATATTATAAATACAAAACAATATTATATTTAAAAAACATAATGTTATTACCTGGATTTAACTTTTCTCTTTGACGAATAGCTAGGGCATGCCAAAATCACCAGTTGCTTTCTTATACTCCTCAAGTTGGCCACTAATTAATCTTGAGTGTCACAATCAGGGACCAATCTAGTAATTGTGCTAAGCAAACCTCGAGTAACCTCCTTTTGTTTTGAAAAAGAAGGCCTAAAATAGATTCCAGGATTAAGAAAACAACCTGCTGCATGTAATGGACTATGAAGTTGCTTATCCCATCTAGCATCAATTACCCGAATATATGGTCCATATTGAGATACTCTATTTTTCAACCTTGTCTTGATGGCTTCTTTTGCTTTATCCATTGCCTCATATAAATAACCCATTGCTGGTTTTTCTTCACTATCTGCTAACCGAAGAACTCGCACTAAAGGCTCACTAACTTTGACTATATGTTCACATCGAGGCCAAAAGTCTTTATCTTGTAAAATTATGGCAGTTATTTCCTTTCCAACTTTACTTTTACCATGACTTGATTCTACCCATTTCATGCAAGTAAACATTTGTCGAAGCTCTTTCTTAAACTTAAGCAAACATTGGATGCTTAAAAAATGGGTAGCAAACCTTGTAATGCCAGGACGACATAGATCATTTCCATTAGTAAAGTCTTTCCTCATCAAAGCTAAAACCCATGCATGATTATATATAAATTTGGTTATGTTTCTTGCCTTTTTAATGGTTTCATCAATCATCGGAAAATATCTTGGATCAGAAATATTTTCTAACATCAAATCAATGCAATGGGCAGCACAAGGAGACCAAAAGAAAGTGTCATACCTTTGTTGTAAAGCCTTCCCAGCAGCCTTGAATGCAGACTCATTATCACTAACAAATTGGACAATATTTTCTTGCCCCACTTCTTTGACAACTTCATCAAACATTTCAAGCAATGTCTCTTTATCTTTTCGAAGACCTGAAGTGTCAACTGACTTCAAGAATATGGTACCTCTTGGAGAATAAGCAAGAAAATTCACAATTGGTACATTCCTTCTATTTGACCACCCATCTGCCATAATGGAGCATCCATAAAGTTTCCAATCAGCCTTGATTTCAAAGAGATATTCATGGACATCATGAACTACACCTTTCAAAAGTGGTCCCCTTAAATCATGATATGATGGTCCTTTAAAACCAGGTCCCATTGATGCTATGACGTCTATCATTGGTTGATAATAGTATGATTTAGCACCATTAAATGGTACATTAACATCATACCACCATCTTGCTATGGCCTTCCTTGCATTATGTTCCTTCTCTTTAGAAGCCATTGCACTTTTAATGCTAGGTTGTGAATTTGGGGTATTTCGTGGAACGAATAAGTCTCTTTTTTCTATTTGCACTTGTGCCTTGCATTGTCAATCTCTTATTTGCTTGTGAACCGATATCACTTAAAGTAGGATTTGCACTATCACCCTCTTCGACTTCATCATTGGAAAGTGATTGAGAATTTCCAATATCAATTCTAAGTCTCTTTCTTTTTCTTTCTCCATTGTCAAGTCCTCAATCAATTGCTTCATTTGCCATTTCACATCTGGAGGGACCTTTTTACAAGCTTCAACTTGGCCCTTGATACCAGCAAGGTGATACTTCAGACGAGTAATACCACCACCATTGATCCTTTTGCTACAATGAACACATATACTTGAGTTCTTTGCACCAACAACCACTTGCCCATGAGCCCATGCTGGATCATCTGATCTTGCTGGAGCTGAAGGCATAGAAGAACCACTACTTGATGAGTTTTCAGCCATGTAATTTGATTTGAAAAAAAAAAAAAACAATTAATTTCAGCTATTACAATTTACATCAATGTGATTTTTAAAGTAAAATGATGGTAATAATAACAATAACTTAAAATCAAAAGAATGACATTTCACAAGATACCATGTTGATTTACAAATATTATTTGTTAGCTTCACACTTTAAATTTATTATGTGATACATTCGGTTTCATATAATAATTATGTATCCTTCCTTATAATTAATTAAGGTTTGGTACATTTGGTTTCACACACACACACATATATATATACACATATAATAATTCTCAAAAAACTATATAATATGGTTATGCTTAAATTACTTATATTTTACACATATACATATAATAATTACTTAGAAATTAATACAACATAGCAGTAAACATATATATACATTCAGTTTCATATAATAATTATGTATCATTTCTTATAATTAATAAGAAATTAATCCGGTCATGGTCAAGTTACTTATATTATTAACTACCAAACCTAGCAATTAATATACAGAACCTAGCTTGTGCACAAAATATAAATCAAACCCAACAGTAAGATTATATATAAAGAAAAGATTACATTGAACTTGAATTAAATTAGATACAAGACCAAATTAAATTATATACAAAGAAAGTTCCAGCAAAGAACCCCTCCTCTCCTTCGCAGACTTCCAGCAATGAACCCCTCCTCTCCTTCGCAGACTTCCAGCAATGTAAGTTTTCCATTTCAGAATTAAATTACATACAAAGAAAGACCAAATTAAAACCCCTGACATTGATATTAACGTTCCAGCAATTAATCAGATTGATCCGCTGACATTGATGCCAAAAAAACCCCTCCTCTCCTTCGCAGTTCGCAGGGAAGAATCCAATAAAAGGAAACCCACAGTCCTGATTTTCTAAGGCATCCCCAAAAGTAATTAGGATCTGAAGAGACTGAACAATTAACAGATGCGCGCTCTCTCACAATTCACAAACCCACAGTCCTGATTTTGTTGTCATCTCCGCTGGCTCAAGAAAGAACCACCAGAGCTGAATTATCAACTTCATTTACAGCAAACCTCCAAAATAACAGAAAGGCAGATACCAATTCTGACATTAACACGGAGCACGGAGACAATGAAATAAAAAACAGAAAGACCAAAAAGGATCGCACCTTAGCTCTGCAGGGAAGGGAGCGGATGGCCAGCGAGGTTTGATGAATCTTCTGGTTCTGTCTTCTGTGTGATAATCCTCTTGACGGGGAGGTTGAGACTTGAGAATTATCAACCTCTTTGATAATTCTTTGCCAGGTTGCAGGGGGGGCTTCTTCTCTTTTTTGTTGATTGTGCAGTTCTGGGCTTCTTCTTCGGTCGGGAAGTCAGTGGCTTACTGCCGCATGGAAGAGCATGACAAACAACAGAGATTCAGAGAACTAGAGAAGACGAAAGATTGTAATTGTTTTGGTCGGGTTGAGTCTGCGAGGAGGAAGAGAAATTAGGGATTTGGTTTAGCAAAAGAGAAAAAGAGCACGGGTGGGTTGTAGCACGGGTGTAGAGTCTGTAGACTGTAGATTGTAAACCGGGTTTAATTTTGAATCTAACCTTGAGTCTTTGACTCGGGCAGCGTTGACCCGAAACGGAACGCATTGATTTCGGCCGGAACGTTCCGGCCGAAATTTTCCCGAAATTTCCGGATCAGACCGAGATTTTACGCGAGACGAAACTTGTTCCATTTTGTTTCGTTTTTTTAACTGGTACGAGATGTTCCGGGCATTCCGACCGAAACGAAACGGAATCAACAACTCTGCTTTAATCTGTGACGACCTTGTCTTGGGTTGATCCAAAATCAAGTTTTTAAACTATAATATTAACCACTTTAATTTTATGTTGATCCAGGTTAATAATCCTCCTAACACGTGATTGGACTTTTAACTTGAGTTGATCCTCAAATTGAGTTTTAAAATTATGATAATAATCATTTTTGTTTTTATATTGACCCGGGTTGATGGTCAACCATACTCGTGACCTGGGCCTTGACTCAAACCGACTCTCGAATTGGATTTTAAAACTATGATAATATCCATTTATATTTTTACGCTGACTTAAGTCAACCCAACCCATGACCCAAGCCTCAACCAATGACCCGAGATTTTTTCTAGATTAACTATTAAGTTGAGTTTTAAAATTATAATAATAATAATTTTTATTTTTGCGTGTTTTAATTTGATAATTTAAGAATTAAAAGTTTTTTACAAGGATATTTTATGGATAAAAAAGTAATAAATATTATTTCTTGGACATGTCCTCTCTAAACCTCTTATTTTAAAAGAATAGAAATTAACTCTCAGACTGTCACAAAAACATATTTATTTTTATGTTTCTATCTCTTAAACCAACACATTTCTATTTTCATTGTCTCCGTCCTTTTTGTTCACGAGTGGCAAATGAACTTAACTGTAACCTAACGCTATCTTATAATAACGGGTGTTGAGTGATTGATTTGACTAGGTTAATTTATGAGGCAATGAATCAATCTAATTTTATTTTAAAACAATGTTATTTTAGCTTTTTAGATAAAAATAATATTGTTTTGAATTAAAAATAATAATTGAAGTTGTCTTGCTTGGTTTTGTTAAGTTTTGGGTTGATCATTAGACCAGCAGAATTTCATCATGAAAACTTTTTAAACAATTTTAAAATAAATTCTATAGATATGATTAAACATATATTTAATATTATGGTAGTTTTTTATAATTGTAGTATGAAAAAAACATGTTTAAAAAAGCAACAAATTATAGAGTTTTTAAACTCAAGGTTTTACCACGTTCTAAGATGAAAAATTAGTTTAAACAATTAAATAACTTTTTAAAATGATGGTCAGCCTATATATGTAGTGTCAAATAAAACTTAAGTAAGCATTTATTTTGGCGTTAAATGTCTTTCATATAAAAAAAAACATTAAATAATTATTTTAAAATGTTTTTATATGATTTTAATATATTATTTTAATCCATTATTAATTAAAAAGCACTTTATATATTAAAATATCATACACACAGCCGTTCCAAAACAAAATAATAATAAAAAAATACTCAATTTGATTCCATAAATTACAGGTCACTACCAGCTTTCCGTGACCAAGCAGCCTAATAAACTAGAAAAGTCGTCTCATCAGAACTTAAAAGAAAAGGTAGGAAAAAAGGAACTCCCCCTTCTCCTCCGTTGTAGGAGTATTTAACACAGAGAGAGTATCTACTTAGTGCTCTTACGCAGTGCACAGACAAAAAGAGAAAAGCAGCTATTTAATCTCTTTCCTTCTCTTCTAATTTTCAGAAACCTAACACAGATCGATCGGTTAAAACAAGGATGCCTTCCCGTAGAAGAACTCTCTTGAAGGTTATCATCCTCGGCGACAGCGGGTCAGTCACCTCACCTGCCTCTTTCTCTCTCTATTTTTCTGTTCGATTCTGAACTCTAGGGTTTGCTTGTAAAATTAGGCTGATTTTTGCAGATCCTAAATTTCAATTTGATCAGTAAAACTTTTTATCTGGTTGGTTGAATTATATGTTATTTTAATTCTCATATACTCGCAATTTCTTAGATTTGTTTTAATAACTGATGTATTTCTAAGTAACTTTGAATTTTTGTGGCTGTTTTAGATTATTTTCAATGAAGTAATATAGTTTGTTTACGATCTGCAGGGTAGGAAAGACCTCTTTGATGAATCAGTATCCTTCAAACCTCGCGGTTATCTCACCAGTAATTATTTTGTAGTAGAAAATAAAATCTGCATTGCAATGTTACACGTGTGTACTGTTTTTTTAGGGGTTTTCCCTTTGACGTAATGATTTTAGATATGTAAATAAGAAGTTTAGCAATCAATACAAGGCGACAATTGGAGCGGATTTTTTGACTAAGGAAGTTCAGTTTGAAGATAGGCTCTTCACTTTACAGGTTGGTAGTGCTAGTTTATATTGTTGGATCTCGGTAATGTAGTGAAGTGTATAAACTTTAAGGAGTTGTTAGGTGAGTTTTTTTATGTGCTTAGTTGCCTTTTGTTTGTTGATTGCAAGTCAATCTATCAACTTGGTGATTAGACTTTAAATGAAGTTAGACTGACATTGCAAAATTCTATTTCACATCACGGTGTGCTGAATTGGAATGGTGCTGTGATTTAGCTTGATAGTTTGAGTGCAAAATGAAAATGATTTGAATTGAACAGAATTCTCCATATTATCCTTAATAGAATACATGTCGTTGGAATTTATTATAAAGTTCACATGGAATTTGGTGTTAATTGGATTTCAAATGGGGTCTAAGTTGATCACTGCTCCTACCACTTTGTGGAAATGCTTCCCATATTGATTACTGCCTGCTTTTTGTGCCCTACAACATTAGGTTGTCATTCTGCTTGTTCCAATACTGATTATTGTTTATTCTCTGCAAGTCTCCATGCATTATAGCAGGCACAAAAAATTCTTGGGATTGCCAAATATGCCATTGGATTATGAGTCAATCTTCCTATGTGTCTCTAACTCCTTGACTGTTTTGCTGTACCCAAACATTTAGCATGCCTCCTTTTATTTTGGCAGATTTGGGATACTGCTGGGCAGGAAAGATTCCAAAGCCTTGGTGTTGCTTTCTATCGTGGTGCTGATTGTTGTGTCCTTGTATATGATGTCAATTCGATGAAATCTTTCGACAATCTTAATAATTGGAGGGAAGAATTCCTCATTCAGGTATTCCTTTTATTTTCAATCTTGCAGAAAAGCATATCTAACAAAATCCATGATTTTCTTAGTTGATGTTGATTTGTGACAATAATTTGAGAAACTTTTTGCAGGCAAGTCCTTCAGACCCAGAGAATTTCCCATTTGTTGTTCTTGGAAACAAGGTCGATGTGGATGGTGGAAATAGCAGAGTGGTATGTGCTTTGAGCATGTCAAACAAAACCCCCCCTGTTTCTATTTTTCTCTCTGTAGATAAACAAATACTTCTTGTGATTTGCAGGTTTCAGAGAAAAAGGCACGGGCATGGTGTGCTTCGAAAGGGAATATCCCTTACTTTGAGACCTCTGCCAAGGAAGGTGTTAATGTAGAGGAAGCTTTCCAATGCATAGCAAAGAATGCCCTGAAGAGTGGAGAAGAGGAAGAAATGTAAGTTAAAAAAAATAACCATGTCCATTTGCACGGCTCATCCTCTATTACGCTTTTAGTGAATGACATTGACTAGTCTGATAAATTTCTTATATCATTAGAGTTCGACTTTAAACTGCAATGCTTCCTCATTTTGTTTGGCAATTAGCTTGTAAGAGTGCAGAATATTTGACTCGATGACCATATAAAAAGCAATGCGTCTTGACTTGTTAACAGCTACAACTTCGTTTTTCTTGAACATTGAATAATCTGTCTGTTATCTTACTGATGTCACTCGACCTTTCTGTTTCCCGTGGCAAATTCTGTGGCATGAAGATACTTGCCAGACACCATTGATGTTGGAAGCAGCAGTCAGCCTAGGTCAACGGGATGCGAGTGCTAAATTATAGCCTGTTTCTTCGGCAGCAATAAATGATCTTTACTATTGCTACAAACAATTGCGCTGATTTTAGCCATTCTTATTGTTATATCGAGACTGTAAATTACATGTTTGTGGGAAAAACCCGCCCCTTAGTGTTGGACGTGGTGCCTTTTGTGTAAAAACTGCTATGATTTGTTCATCTCTATGATTTGTTCATCTTGTGTTTGATTTCTTTCCGGGCACAAAGCGATCTCGTCATGTTACTATTACATGATGCTTACCTTTTCAATCAAGATACTTGTTTTGAGGAACTTTTAAAATTTAAGTTTGTCCTAGATTTTAGGAATGCGGTTTTTCAAAATTTGAATTCTCTTTTGTTTAAAATTAAACTTTTTTATATTTGTTAAAAATAATTTTAAAAAGATAAAAAAATATTATTTTAATATATTTTTAAATAGCAATGGCTATATACCTCTCACAACATAACCCGTGTGATCAACTGGAACACTGCACTACACATTTAGACGGCGTCACTGCTAGGTGGGAATTCTGTTAAACCCATACTGAACAGAAACGTAAATCACATGGAAGCATCTGCATCAATTTGTGAATCCCAATTATCTTTTTCTTAGATCGGACGGCCTACAAGAGAGAAGTCATGCTAGTTATCTATGTCTAACATTTAGAAGATACTTTTATGAATTCAACCATCAGCAAAATCTCACGGTACAAGTCATCATGCTTTTCATTCTCACATAATTCGGAGTTGAGATGAATGGGTCCAATGCTCTTGCAATACACCGTGGAGTTACTAGTAAAGCTCCATCCCCACTTTTTTTTTTTTAATTACAGTGACAATAGTGCTTCAAACGAGAAGATTGCAAAAGACACCAGCCCTTTTTTCCCAGGAGACTACAGAGCACGATATACCATCTAATATAGGACACAGACATGCCGCACAGTAATAGTACCGCAACAGGAGACAAACTGCGCCCTCATGACCTTCCAAAAAATTAACTGCATAACAGATGGAAAAAGGTATTAGAGCTTAGTCAAGTCTCTATACTGCTAAGATACAGGAGCAGAAAATAAGTATTTTTAGGTGGCTTTGGACATGCAAGTAAAACGAAATTCACGTTATACAGCTATGAGATGGAACTGTGACAGGATATCAAATGCAACAAAGCGAGTCATTAAAACACAGAAACGAGCACTCACTTGATAAAACTAGTCATAGCTGACTGGGTATAAGAATCAATGCAGTTCTATTCACACGCATTCTGAGGAAAGACTACTTTGTTCCAATTGAAGAAATTTTGTCCTGACTAGAAGGCCGAATTGAATTTCCTGCTGTAGTCGTTGTTGACACAAATGTTCCAGAAGGGGTAGGAACCAATGTACCCATCTGTGTTGAAATTGGTGGCCTTTGGGTAGCCATGTTCATTGGTGGTCTCGGAAACGTGTTTGCATAGTTCATTGCAATTCTGTTGGAAGGTAATGATTGTGGCATTGCTCTAGATGAAGGCGGTAAACCAAGTCGGGCTGCAATTATCTGAGCTCGTTCTTGGTAAAGTCTCTGCCTTGACCTGTCCAGTTGCTCCCTCACCCTCATTATTACACTATCCATTTCATTAAAGAAAGCCAGCTTGGTTTCCAACTTAAGTAACTGCAACATATGGAATCATCCACAAGGTCACACTTCTATGGACAATGATAGAATACAGCATAGAAAGCCAACTGGGCTGTAGAAATACCTGCTTCTCAATCAATGAGGCAGCAAGTTCCCGAATTTGGTCCTCTTCCTGGTTTGCAAGAAGTTTTGCCTTCACTGCTGCTGCTGAGAGAGCTGAAACTGCAGCGCGCTTCAGTTTATCAATGTTATTGTCATCTTTAATCACTTCACTATCAGGCTTCTCTTTCTTGCTGTCTTTTGGAACCTCATCTGCAAAGGGAAAGAAAAATTAAGAACATACAATCATAATGGAAAAAATCTCCCAGCCAAAAAATCAAAATAACCATTGCACATCAGAAGCACCATGGTGTCAAAAATTCTCCCACCAAGATCTTGAATAGACCTCCTTTGATGCTCAATTCAAGTGCAGATGATGTAAAAGAATGATATACAAGTTTTAGCATGCACCCAGAATAATTTTCAAAATTCCTGAACTTATCCAGTTAAAGCTTTGAGAATATATCACTGTTTCTTTCTCTCTCTAACCATAACCACCGACAAGACTTTCTACGAACATTAAATGCCCACTGAACTCCATCCCAGTCATTTATTTTCAATCATATCCATGATCCCTTTAGAACATACATATTTCCTCCCCAAATCTAACCACAAGCACGCACAGAGAGAGAGAGAGAGAGAGAGAGAGAGCGAGGGAGAGGAGGGAGGACCTGCAGTGGCTCCACTTTCAACCTTTGGATCCAAGGGCTCGTTCGCTTCTGAAGGCTGTGAAGATGACATGTCTACATCAGCTGTTGCCTCTGTAGTTTGAGACTGCTCTCCTGTTGCATTTGATTTCACTGGTTGCTGTGACCCATTGTTGTCTGCAGGCAGAGAATCAGACACCATGTCCACGTCTTTTGACACATCAACAACTTGAGAGGGTTCATCAACTGACAATGATGCAAATGATTGAGAACGCCCATTCTTTTCTGGAGGCTTCAAATTAGACACCATATCCACATCCTTAGCCACCTCTGTAAGCTGAGAATGCTCTTCAGCTGAAGATACTTCCAGTGGTTCCTTCCCAGAGCTTGGTGGACACCCTGACTTGGGCGGTATCTCATCTGATTCCTTTACAATACTTGGTGTGTGGTCCTTAGGTAACTGTGAATTGCTAGATTCCTTTGATCTACCAGGTTCAACTTCCTCCTGAGTAACCACTATCTCTCCTCCGTTTACAACATCTACTTTATCTGGGAATTCACCTTTTGAAGAATCCAGGGGTTTCTTCTCTTCAGGAATGGAGTCTTCAACTTTCTTGTCACTGTAATCATCTGACAAATCTTTGTTATCTATACCTGAGGTAGGGCTATTCCCTTTCTGGCTTTTTCCCTCCTGCTTGTCCTTTAGAGCATCCTGATCAGCCATTTCAGTAGCAACACTGCAAATCTCTTACTCGCATAAGACACAGACCCAGGAATTGCAAAGAAAATTAAGTTCCGGTAAAAGTTCACATACCAATCACTGCAAGATGGTTTCTTTCTCTCATCTGGTGGATCTTCCAGGAGAAAGCAATGCCTTGATGCCAGCTGCATGCCAGGAGAATTGCTAGACAAGGATTTCAAAGAACTGCAGGCTGAAGCAGTAGCGACATCAGGTCCCACCAATCTTGCCAGAAACGATGCCTATAGAAGAAAGGAACCCATCAGTTGAATGATATTAGCTGCGTTTTTTAACATGCTAACGCATACAATGCCATAAGCCTCAAGGTTAATTTTTATACTTTTATCTGCAAATGAAAACTTTTGAAGTAAATGACATTGTTTTCTGCATGCTAACATTCAACTTACCAAAGCCATGACAGGATTTCCAACTTCAGAAAATGAAAGTCGGTTTTCAGGAGTTGGGGAATAGCCAACAGCTTCAAATGCTTCTGTAAGAGCCCTGAGTGCAACATTTTCACCCATTTCCTCACCAGCCTTCACTCCACTGACATCTTCTGATTTTGAAGTTTCCTGACCATTAATCACCTCACCTCCCTGACAAACTTTTACTCCACTTGTATCTTCTGGTTTTGAAGCTTCTTCCATTGGCACAGTCAGGTGTTGATCCTCATCAGCACCTGTTTTACTCTCACTTGTATCATGGACATCTTTAGGGGCAGATGTGTCATCAATGGTTGCATCAGCATCTGCTGTTTCTTTAGAGGTGCCATCCATATCATTGGCGCAGTCAAAAAAGGCATCCTCAATTGGCATTTGAACAAAGTGCAATATACACTGAGCCTTTGTTTTTGTGGCAACATGTTCTGCAATCTCATTCCAGTTTTCTTTATAGAGTTCCAATGCTTCAAGAAGAAGTAGAGTCTCTTGATCTGTCCACTTTCCACCACTTACACCAGCAGCCTCAGCAGGCTCCATGAGAATAAAATCTGATGAGGACATGTTTGAGCCAAACTTTCTATTATTAAAGCAATCGGCACATAAATCATAATCTGCCTGTCCAATAGGAATAAAATTAGAAAGAATGCAATATATAAAAGAGTAAAAAATGGGAGAAACTAAAATTCAGCAAGCATCTGTAGCCCCATTTCATGTATCATATCACTGTTGTATAATCTGTAAAAAACTAACATTTGGCATGTGCTTCTATCCTCTTTTAGATCCAAGCTACTTACTAAAAGAGATTCTGTTCTTCACAAACAATTGAATTCAAATGGTGCAGGATTAAGGGAGTGTTTAGGACAATGGTAGAGATTCCAAGTATTTTTCGATTGGAAATGCATATAATATTATTTTCTTTTTTTAAAAAAAATTATTTTTAATATTAGCACATTAAAACGATTAAAAAACACATAAAAAAATAATTTAAGCAAAAAAACGTTTTAAAAATTTTGCAAAACTGCGGTTGAACAGCGGCGCCAAACATCCTCTAAAACCAACAAATTCTAGGGAAGAACCAACCTCCTTCTGGCAATGATAGCGCTTGCGCGAGCAATCAGCTGAACAAGAATTGCAGTGGTACTCAACAGATGGCCCCTCAAGCTTAGCCAACTCTTCAGCAATTGCCGACTCAGGAAACAATCTAGATGGTGTAGTTGGAGCTGTGAAGTTAGGTTTAGTAACAACAGGTGGACATGTTTGAATGGCTTCAAAGCGAAACAACTTTTCAAGTGACAAATCTTTCTTTGCTGCTCCATCACCATCAGCGTTTGTAACAGAATCTAATTGTAATGGATGAAAGTTAATTAATCCCCAATAGTCCAAGAACTCTAACACCTCTTGCCTCGCTTCTGAGTCTGAAACTTCAAGTTCTGATAAATCTTTCACTTCAATAAGATTGTTTGGATTTGCATGAAACTTCTTCATAATCCAATTACGTATATCTAAATAGGTGTCAGGTGTCCGGCTTTGGGACTTCCCATTAAAGAATGAAGGCAGTAAACGCTCCTCAAGCGAGTGAATTTGTGTCCATGAAAACCAACCTGTAATCCAAAAGGAACGAAACCAAAACTCATTTTCTGTCTCGACTAAACAATTCGCTCACTTAATTTTCACAAGAATTTTAAAATTTCCACATAAACAAAACGCAGAATTTCTCACATTCTCAATTCATGAACAACAGTACAAAAGGCACAAAACTTGACCTAAAAAACCCTGAAATTCAAGAATTCTCATAACTGCAGCCAATAAATACACCAAAACCTCAAAATTTTCACATTTTCTCAGAAACCAGACTCAATTTAACAAAACTTTTCCCAGAAAACACACAGGAATTTAAACTTCCACCACTTACCACAATGACTAGGCACAACATGAGCATTAGAATCACGAGATCTAATAACCTCAAACTCTGCTTCAATTTCTGCTTGCAATTCCTCCACCCTACTCCTCCTCTCCTCCTCCACCACCGCAGCAGCATCCGGCACCGCCGCAACTACCTTCTGTTCGATCTTCACGCCTGCTGAAGGCGCCAAAGAAGCCAAGGTGCTAGGGATTTGTCTCGCTCTAGTCAACGGACCGTTATGGATCGAGAGATTAGAAATTCCAGCTTTCTCGCGAGTGAGCCGTTTCGATGGTAGAGGCGAGGAGAGAGAGTTTGAAAGTGGATTTGCTTTCCTTTTGAGCCCTCCAGCCCGGCGCCTTGAAGTTGCCGGTTCAAATGACGCCGGCGAGTCGGCAAAGCTCCCCGCCGGTTTCTCCTCCATTCGTGATTGATTTTGAGGGTTTTTTTTTTTTTTTTTTTTGAGTTAGTGAGTGAGGGAGATGCGCTCCATTTCTGTGGATTATTATTGGCATTGAGGAATTTTTACTTCCACATAGTGAAGCGTTTTTAATATTTTGGTTTTTAGTCGATTCAGTCCTTTTACTTCATTTTTAGTTAATCTGGAACACTTTTTTTTTTTCCCCGATTTGTGATGGATCAAGCTCCTTTATCCAACTCCTTCCTTCTAATTTATGCTTCCATATTTATAAATATAAGTGAATGGAAGGAATTGGTCATTATTAAGTAATTAATTTAAATGAATAGGGTTTGATTTTATAAAATATATATTAGGGAGGCTGATCATGAATATCAATATTTAATGTATCATGTAAGTATTTTTAATATTATAATACAAAGTGTTTTTTTATAATTATTTTTTATCTAAAAATATATCAAAATAATTTTTTAAAATTTTTATGTTTTGATATTAACATATTAAAATAATTAAAAAATATAAAAAATTTAATGTAATATTTTTTTAGTTAAAAATAGCAACTAACACATTACCTTCAGATTAGCAGTGATGGATATTATTTTCTTTTTTTAACAAACACCCCCCCCCCTCTCTCTGTCTTCTCTCTCTCTCTCTCTCAAGAATACCCGGGAAATGAAAACCTTTATTGTCCTCTGCATGTGCATCCTTTTTACCCGCGTGAAAAATTCATGGTCAATCCCTAGTCAAATTATATATTAATTAAAACGAAATCTTATTTATAAATAATGCTAGAGACATGCCTTTTATACAAACATTATGTATTGAAAAAATAAATTAACTAAAAGAAGTTGAGAAAAGAAGCTCCTAGATCATTAAAATGTGTAGTTAAATAATTGCAGATTTTATATTTATTTTCTAAAAATTATCAGTTCAAGTCTTGTAAATTTTAAAACCATCAAAGATTTATATGATTATTAATTTTAGGGTTTATGAAATTAGTTAATGTACATGCAAACTGGTTCGGATATTCACGTTAATTAAAAAAAATTCATTTTCCCATATTTATATTATCTTTATTTGTAAAATAAAAAGAAAAAAAATTATCTTAAAAAATAATTAATTAAGTAGATAAGAAAATAAAACTTCATTGTATAATCCATCAGCTCCTTATGATAATGACTATGATTATCAACTTGAATTTTAACTCTTTGAAGTTCTATATTTATACGATATGTGTATGGTTCGCATTCTGCTAATGAAGATGGAGCTATAGATTAAAAAAAGGTGAATGAAAACATGGTCCGGTATAATTGATTGGTTGTATTGAATTTTATTTTTTTTTAATTTTTAATTTTTAATTAATATTAATTTGATATTTTTAAATCATTTTAATACATTAATATAAAAAATAATTTTTTAAAAATAAAAAAAAATATATTATTTTGATGTATTTTTAAGTAAAAAATACTTTAAAAAATAATTATAATTACACTTCTAAACAGATAAACATATGATGTTGTTGTCAAAAAATCTATATATATATTAAGGCTTATAGCCTTGAATTAAATTAACCAAGCAAAAAACAAAATCAATTAATTAGGTCATAACAAAATACTAAATAAAGACACTCAGGTGGGTTGTTAATAATCCAATTCTCCTAAACAACGGTTTTCTTGTACGACGGATATGCTATAACATTTTCTTCTTAGAAATCCAACCTCCCAATTCCTGTTTAAAAGATGTAGGGATATAAATATTAATAATTAGTTTAATTAATGATATTTTAAATTTATTTTATAATAATAATTAGTTTAAATCTTTTTAAATTATTAAAAATTTATATAATTATTAATTTTATAACTATTGAATTAATTGAGATACACATGTCTCAAATCGAAGTACAAACACATGCATTTATTGCAAACCCTCTAATCCACGAGCTCAAATTATCCCGAAAAAGGCTCCCTGTTCCCGTGTATCTAGGATTTCCTTGACTACATCCATCTGCATTTAGCTCTGTTAGTTTCATTATGCTGTGAGCATCTCCATCCTTAGCAACTATGATTTCCTTGACCAACCTATCAAATTCCTTCGACGCGTTGCTGCCTCCTAAAAAATGCATTTTTTTTGTTTCCATAGCAGTCACGTGGACACCTCCAAAAACTACAGCCCATTGCCACCCTTCCCTCGTCACTTTTTTTCTCGATAGATTACTAAACATCCATGGCTATAGGGCCAAAGAGAGAAAATCACGATACATGGCGTCACGGCTGGAATTTTAATTGATTAGTTTTCTAGTTTATAAACTAATGATATTAGTGTGTGACGATTCGGGATTTTAATTAATTAGTTTTCTAGTTTGAAAACTGATGATATTTGTGTATCTGACAACCAAGAATGTAATAAAATAATTACCGATTAAAAACTAGCAATATCAGTTATTTGATGACTGGAAATTAATTAAATTATGACTCTTGATAATAATAATTTAGCTTACAAGTAATGAAATTACATTTATAAATATAATGATTCATTAAATAAGATGTTTATATATATATATATATATTTTTTTTATTAACGTGGTTATCCGGGCCAGCTTGCGCACACCTCGACTAATCCCACGGGCCCTAAAATTAACGACCATGTAAGCCTCCAGTGGCCATCATATGAGCAATCTAGGGTTTGAACCTGAGACCACAGAGGGAGCAAATCTCTTGGTCCCAGGCTTTTTACTACTGGACCACCACCTAGATAATTTGTTTATATTTGTTTTATCATGAGGTGTTTCTCAGCCTCATATGGAGTAGTAGATATCTGTCACTTATTTTTGTGAAGTTTTCAATATGATATCTCATGTATATTAAGATTTCTATGTAATATTCAAAAGGTCACTTTTTTTTTTAATTTAACGTAGGTGTCCGGGCCAGCTTGAGCACAACTCGACTAATTTCACGGGCCCTGAAGTTATCAAAAGATCACTTTTGATTTGATAATTATATGTTATTACACCAATTTAATATTTTGTCTACACTGTTAAAACTTTATCCTTTAATTCTATTTTTAGTTTTAAACTTTTTAATATTTTGTTTTGAAATTATATACTATATATAACTCAAAATATTAATTCAATATATATAATTTCAATTTAAATATATAAAAAATTAACTTTAAATCATGGAATGCAAACACAATGCCAAGTATTTAAAAATAATTTTAAATATTTTAAATATTTCAAAATAGTAAAGACTCAAGACTAAAAAGAACTAACTTAAAATATCCAACACAAAAAAAATATCAGAATATTAAGAAAATAAAAGGTTTTAATAATAAAAAAAAGTATAAATTAAACATCAATGCAGATATTTCTGTTCTAAATGACATGTGATAATCACTACTTTTTCTACCATTTTTGTTCGTGTATTTTTGTTCTTAATTCATGATAAGAAGCTGAAAGCGGATAATATTGCTGCTGCTGATGGTGATACCAAATTGCTCAAATGATAATATTGTCCCTAAGGATTCTGATACGGTGGTTAGGACTTTCGTTTATCACTGTTTGATTTTCCATTCTAAAAATATTTTTTTAAAAAATTTAAAATATATTTTTTATCTTTTTACTTCAAATAAATATTTTTTTATGTTTTCGGATCATTTTAATATATTGAAATTAAAAATAATTTTTTAAAAATAAAAAAAAAATTTAATTTATTTCCAAATAAAAAACAACCACAACTACATTTCTACACCTGTTATTCCAATCCAGTACAATTATATAGGTATTTATATCACTTTTAATGTATTCGAATTTATAATTTATCCTGCTAGCTACCACTGGTTAAATGTAAAAATCCTTACATATGTAATAATTTGATATATTTTGAAATGAATTTATTATTTTCTTGAATTTTAGATTATTTTAAATGTATAAATAAACCTACAACGAAAAGCATGATTAATTAATATGTTTTTCTTAGGAATTATATCTTCTGTTTTTTTTTTTGTTAATATCCTTGTAAGTTAGATATAGAGTTGAACTAGTTATTGACCCATGATTTTCCATTACTTGGATAATTTTTATGGTAAAAAAATAAATATACAAGTTTTTTAAATACATTTTTATAACAAAAAATCATAATTAGAAATTAGAAATCCTATACATGTAATTAATTAAATAAATTGAAAATAATTTGTGACAATAAATGCAAAACAAGTGTTCATGCGTTTATTTAACTCACCTAGTAAGTCGAATAATTTTTTTATACAAATAAATTAATGTTTAGGTGTTATTTACATATTTTTTGATAATGAGTAAAACATATAACTGTGAATAAAAAAATTGATATTTAAATATAATAAAATACAATGAAAAACATATGTTTTAATAAAAACAAGATAGATCTCAATCTTATTTTTAACATAACAAGAAAATATAATAATGTTGTAATTGCTACATTGAAACACCGTTTTCTTAGTTTATATATTATTATTGACTTGTATTTTTTTAATTTTTACTTAAAAAACAATTTTCTTATTTGGCATGTTGAATTAAATGTTTTAAGACAATATATTTAATGTATATTATAAAAAAGTATATTCATTACATATTATGGTTTTTGAAATAGAATGTATTTTTATCGAATCAAATATTAGCTTGTGATTTTATGAATATTTGTGGATTGTTTTCAAATCATAGTGGCCTACAAGTAATAATATTTAATCAAGTTCAGCCTTGCTTACAAAACAAAATCTTCCTAGTTTTTTTTTTTTAAAATAAAATAATGATACTTTCTATTATTTAATAAAAACACGAATCTCCACCTCATACCTTTAAGGCTGAATCTAAAACCTTTTAAGAGAAATCCCTGATCCCAATCTCTACATTCTTCTAGCCGATATACTGAAACTCCCCTTCAGATTGCTATTACTTTTATTCTCTAAAAACCCAGGCCACCTTTTAGGATACTCGAAAAAGCCCTAAACATTTGGTGATCGTACATGATCAGGGCCTAAAGATGATGCTCTTATATCTCGTTTATTTTTATAAAAAATGGTTTTTAAAAAATTATTTTTCAAATATTTTTATATTTATTTGTTTATAAAAAATTGATTAATGAAAAACATTTTTCAATCAAAGAAAAATTTCACTTGGTTTTCAGAAAATTATTTTCCTTTTATTTTGGACGAAAAAACTTTTTAAAAATTGTGAAAAATTTAAAAATATGATGTTATTTGCTAATTATATCAAATTTGATCTTTAAACTTTTGATTGCTATATATTTTGTTTTTAATTTTTTTTTAATTTCATCTCTTATAATTTAATTTGATTTGATTTTTATATCAACTTTGGTTCTTATTTTTATGATTATTATTTGTTTTTCTCTTGTTATTTTTTAATTGAAATACTTTATCATTTAGATTTAGTCCTTATTCTTTTGGATGTTATTTATTTTATTTGAAATAATTTATGAAATTATATATTTTTTAATTTCATTATTTTTTAATTTTTTATTAGATTTTATCTCCATTATTTTGATTGTTATTTATTTTATTTAAGATAATTTATAAAATTAGATTTTTTTTAATTTCATTTCATTCAACTTTTTAATTTACAAGAGTTATTTCTCGTTATTTAAATAATTATTTTTAAAATAAAATATTAATAAATTATTTTCCAACTTATTTTTTATGATATAACTAAATACTAAAAAATATTTTTTAACTTAATTTTTATAATACTATAAACATAGAAAATAAATCAATTTTCATAAATCAATTTTTTTAAAATCACTTTATAAAAAATTACTTTTCAATAATCAAACGGAATTAATTTCTGAACCCAGATCATATTCTTATTATGGGAATCAACATGAAGCGCGAAAGCTTTGGTGACCGTGCATGGCTAGGGACCCGAAGATTTTAGCGAACATCAGTATCTTGCAAGCAGATTTTTCTGCAGAAGCTAGGATTTGCTGCTTCTTTATCCACTGTAAGAGAAAACACCAACCACTCACATGGCTAAAGATTTTTAGATCCGAGCAATCAAGTACATAGCTTTTAACTTTTAGTGATTGACCTGACAATATTCTTGACAAAAACGTATTTAATTGATAATTTCTTAAGAGATATGATTCTCTTTTTTATTGAAGTTGCGTACGGTTTCTGAACCCCATTCATATAGCTACCGACTTGCGCTTAATTTTATGAGCACATCTTTAATTATTTAACAACATAGCCACACTTGCACACACTAATTAAACAGTTAAAGGCACAGCACTCCTTGATGCTCCACAAACACAAGTGATAGGTCTTGATCACAAGTTTTCTCTCCTCATGGTGCATGTGCCTTGTCGTCTTCCTCGCGATCCCGAGCGTTCGTTTCTTTCAGCTTGTCCTTCTCGTCCTGACTGTGATATATGATGGCGGTGTGCCTCGGATCGAAATCCTTGACAAAATGGTTCAGTTTGCCGGCACCGGCAGGATCTTGAACGAAAAGGTCCTTGATTGATTCCGGCATAGGCTGATCCTTCATCATGCTCTTCCAGTAATATTCCCTCGGCTCCTTTCTTGCATCCCTGAGCTCAACAAACTGAGTCCAAACAGGTGAAGAGCATGTTAGCTCGATGGAAAATGTACAAAACAAGCAACAACAACCCAGTCAGCAACTTTTGATCTTCTTTAACTAGATATACTACTAGAGGGGACCGATTCATGAATCCAAGAGGGGAAACAAAGAATTAGAAGGATCTTTTGTACAAATCAAATTGAGGGTATCAGAAAGAAAGAAGAAATAGCATGACGTGTCTGGAATCTGAGGGTTTCACATGGTTATGAAATGCTTACCGAGAGAAAAGAGACGAGAACAAGAACAGCCCAGAAAGACTTCATGTCTAGTATTCTACACCTTGATCTTGATACTCGTACTTTGTATGGTAGCCAGGCTTCTCCGTCCCTGGCTGATCTCTGCCATTTATAACAAAATATAAGGGTAGGAAAGTGATTATCAAATTTCTTTTGCCCTGTTATAGAAAGAAAAAAAAAAAAACTTGCGTAATAAATTACAGATGAGGGGGTGATTTCAGGGTCAGTGGGGTGGCAAAACCGAAAAAAGCACACTAGGAGCTTGGAACAGAAAGGAATCCAATATGGATGGTGATATAATTTAATTATTTCCATAGGTACTGTTCATCAGTCACGACAGTAGTGCCTATGCATTGAAAATGCGAAACACGGAAACACCACTGACCTCATCAAACGAAAATGCCTCAAAAATATTTTAAATTTCCACTCTTCTTTTGGTGACAGGCGACAGCCACAGGTGTGGCTTACCTCCATCGAAATGATGAGTGCTTTTATAATGGAGATAATGACAGAAATACTTACTTACAGGGGTAGGTTAATATATTACCGTAACAATATCAACATTTTACACTTATCAAATACAAGAATAAAATCTACACCCAAATCTAATAATATTAAAGATCTACACTATAGGTGGTGTCTGTCCAAGTTAATGTCACCTGAGAAGACTTAGTCTTCAGCTATTTACGTTTTCTGTTAGCAATAATCCTTGAATATCAGGATATTGATCTGGTCCTTGGCCATATCCCATGTTCTTTGTTTTTCTGTTATTTCAGTTAGTTGATTCCTTCTGTATGGCTATATATAAAGCCACCAATGATGCTTAATAAATTATTCAATTTCATAACATCAGTAAATCGAGTTTATCATTTGGTATCAGAGCACACGGTTATTCTCTTTAGCAGCAGCTAGAAACCTGTGTCAAAAAGTTTTATTAGCCGCAGCTAAAATGACTAGTGAAGGGAGTTTTGTTCAACCAGCAATCCCTCGGTTTGTTGGGCACTACGATCATTGGAGCATGTTGATGGAGAATTTTCTCCGCTCCAAAGAATACTGGAATGTAGTTGAAGCTGGAATATCTGCTGCAGCAGATAATGGTGATCTCACAGATGAACAAAGGAAGGAGGTGGCAGATCAGAGGTTGAAGGACTTACGAGCCAAAAATTATCTCTTTCAAGCCATAGATCGTTCAATTCTTGAGACGATTTTGGATAAAGAGACTTCAAAAGGAATATGGGATTCCATGAAAAAGAAGTTTCAAGGCAATGCTAGAGTCAAACGAGCACAATTACAAGCCCTGCGCAAAGACTTTGAAACTCTCCACATGAAGGAAGGAGAGACTGTTTCTGATTACTTTGCTCGGACCCTCACCATCACAAACAAAATGCGTTTTCATGGAGAAACTATCAGATGTCACAGTTATTGAAAAAATTCTGCGTTCCATGACTTCAAAGTTCAACTACGTGGTGTGTTCCATTGAAGAATCCAAAGACTTAGACACAATGTCTATTGATGAACTGCAAAGTAGCTATTGGTTCATGCACAACGTATGCAAGGAAATATTGTTGAAGAGAAAGCATTACAGATCACTCATGACAACAATTTTGGCAGACCAAGTCGTGGAAGAAGTTCTTTCAGAGGCAGGGGACGAGGACGTGAACGACAAGGTAATGGCAAATCTCTCGTTGAGTGTTTTTATTGTCATGACTTTGGACATTTCCAGTATGAATGTCCAAGGAAAGGTAGAAGAAACGAGTCACAAGTAAATTTCACTGAAGCAATTAACGATGAACCATTACTGCTTATGGCATATATTGAAATTGAGGAAACAACGAAGTTCTGCAGTGAAGATGAGCATTTGTGCAGTGATGCACCAGATACTCTTGAAGATGATGATCATACGATGGAGATGTTTTTCAGCAGTGAAGATGAGAATTTGTGCAGTGATGCACCAGATACTCTTGAAGATGATGATCATACGATGGAGATGTTTTTCAGCAGTGAAGATGAGAATTTGTGCAGTGATGCACCAGATACTCTTGAAGATGATGATCATACGATGGAGATGTTTTTCAGGGCTCCTGATTTTATTGAAGAGAGATTGGACAAGGAGTTATGCAGCTACTGTGAAGGACCAGAAATTCCTGCAGATGCAGAAACCAAGCCCATGATGGAGATGACTGACAATCACACAATGGAGATGCTTCTCATGACTCACGTCGAGAAAACACTTGATGAAACAACATGGTTTCTAGATTCAGGTTGCAGCAACCATATGTGCGGGCACAAGGAGTTCTTCTCAGAGATAGATGAGAGCTTTCATAAGTCTGTAAAGCTAGGAAACAATTCCAGCATTGACGTGGTGGGCAAAGGCAAGATTCATCTCCAAATCAATCAACTTTCACAGATCATTACAGAGGTATTCTATATTCCTGAGCTGAAAAACAATCTTTTAAGTATTGGTCAATTACAGGAGAAAGGTCTTGGAATTGTGTTTCGCAACAATACATGCAGGGTATATCATCCAGAAAGGGGTCTCATTTTAGAGACAAGAATGTCTCTGAACAGAATGTTCATTCTGCTGGCCAAGATTCAACCTCAAAATCAACAGTGTTTTCTTACACCTACACCGGATTTAAATCATCTATGGCACTGTCGTTATGGCCATTTGAGCTTTGGAGGTCTTAAAACTTTGCAGCAGAAACAAATGGTGCATGGATTACCCCAGTTGCAGTATTCGAACGTGTTATGTGAAGATTGCATATTGGGAAAACAGCATAGGAGCTCCTTCCCGCGAGCTAGTATGTGGAGAGCAACACATCCACTACAACTCATCCATTCAGATATATGTGGGCCAATTAACCCTATCTCTAACAGTCATAAGAGATATGTGTTAACATTCATTGATGACTTTAGCCGAAAGCTGTGGGTCTTCTTCTTGGCTGAAAAATCTGAGGCTTTTAAAATGTTTCAGCATTTTAAAGTGAAGGTTGAAAAGGAGACTGGAGCCAGTATCAAAGGCTTGCGAACTGATCGAGGGGGGGAGTTTACATCTACTGACTTTATTGATTTTTGCACAGCTAATGGGATACATCGCCAACTCACAGCAAGTTACACTCCTCAGCAGAACGGAGTGGCCGAAAGAAAAAATCGAACAATCATGAATATGGTTCGAAGTCTGCTCACCAGTAGAAGAGTTCCAAAAACCTTTTGGCCTGAAGCTGTCAACTGGGCAGCACACATACTCAATAGAAGTCCCACACTGGCGATTCGAAATAAAACACCAGAAGAATCATGGAGCGGTATTAAACCTTCTGTCACTCATTTTCGTGTGTTTGGATGCCTTTCTTATGCTCATGTTCCAGATAACAAACGCACTAAACTGGACAACAAAAGTGTTAAATGTGTTCTGCTTGGAATCAGTGAAGAGTCCAAAGCTTATCGCCTGTATGATCCACTCTCTCAAAAGGTGATTGTCAGCCGTGATGTTGTTTTCAATGAAGAAGAAAGTTGGTCGTGGGATGATACTCATACTGAGGCCATACAAGCCTCCCTTGATTGGAATGATGCAGAAAATAATCAAGAATATCAAGATGAAACACTGGATTATAATGCAGGCGAAGCTACTCCTGCTCCTGCTCATGAAGAAGACAATGGATTTTTGATTATGCTGATAATCAAAATGACTTTCATGATGTAGAGATAATCATGATGCAAGTCATGAAGGAAATTTGGAGCATCCCGTAGCTGAGAACAAACATTTCTGATTCTGTTTCACGTGGTGGAAATCGTCCAGTAGCTGAAGAACAAACATTTCTGATTCTGTTTCACGCGGTGGAAATCGTCCTCGTCAACCACCAATATGGATGCGTGATTATGACAGTGGAGATGCTTATTCTGATGACAATCAAGGTAACTTTGCTTTGTTTGTTGATGAAGATCCTGTGTCCTATGAGAATGCAGCTCGAAGTGCAAAATGGAGAGATGCCATGGATTCTGAAATTGCAGCAATTCGGAAGAATCATACATGGGATATCACTGATCTTCCTCACGGTGCAAAAACAGTTGGGGTCAAATGGGTATACAAGACTAAGCTTAATGAACGTGGAGAAGTTGATAAGTACAAAGCCCGCCTCGTCGCCAAAGGATATACACAACAATATGGGGTGGATTACATGGAGGTTTTTGCACCTGTGGCTCGCATGGATACTATACGGTTAATTCTTGCACTAGCAGCACAGAAGGGGTGGTCATTGTTTCAACTCGACGTTAAGTCTGCATTCCTTCATGGTGAGTTGGATGAGGAGGTGTACATTGAACAACCTCCGGGTTATGTGATAAAAGGAGCAGAAAAGAAGGTGTGTCGCTTGAGGAGAGCTTTGTACGGTTTGAAGCAAGCTCCACGAGCATGGTATAGCAGGATTGAATCTTATTTCTTAAAGAAGGTTTTGAGAAATGTCGTACGAACATACTCTCTTCTTAAAGAAAACTGAAGAAGGTACTCTCTTAATTGTGTGTCTTTATGTAGATGATCTCATATTTACCGGAAACAATGAGATGATGTTTAATTCATTTAAACAATCCATGATGAAAGAATTTGATATGACTGATCTTGGTCGAATGAGATATTTTCTGGGATTAGAGGTATTTCAACGAGCTGATGGAATTTTTATATGTCAAAGAAAGTATGCCCAGGAGGTGTTGCAACGGTTCAACATGGCTGATTGTAATGGTGTATTTAATCCGATTATTCCAGGATTCAAGCTGGTCAAAGAATCCACCAGCACAACAGTTAATAATACTCTATACATGCAGATAATAGGAAGCTTGATGTATCTCACATCTACTAGACCAGACATCATGTTCGTGGTTAATATGCTTAGCAGACACCTGACTCATCCTACAGATATTCATCTGCAAGCAGTAAAAAGAGTGCTTAGGTATATCAAAGGCACACTTGCGTATGGAATATTTTATAAGCACGAAGGCAATGAAGAACTTCTCGGTTACACCGACAGTGACTATGCAGGAGACTTAGAGGATCGGAAAAGCACTTCAGGTTTCCTATTCCTGTTAAGCTCTGGAGCTATATCATGGTCTTCAAAGAAACAACCGGTAGTCACTCTTTCCACAACTGAAGCTGAATTCATTGCTGCTGCATCATGTGCTTGTCAGGCAGTATGGTTACGAAGAATGTTGGAAAAATTGAATCAGAACTCCAAGGGAGCAACAGTAATGTATTGTGACAATAGCTCTGCCATTAAACTCTCGAAAAATCCTGTCATGCACGGTCGAAGCAAACATATTGATGTTCGTTTTCATTTCCTTCGTGATCTAACTCGAGATGGGGTTGTGACGCTGCTGCATTGTTATTCTCAAGAACAATTGGCTGATATTATGACTAAACCTTTAACACGAGCAGCCTTTGAGAAATTGCGCATGTTGATGGGTGTTTGTCAGAATCCAGGTATAAACTGAAGAAGATTCGTCAGTTTAAGGGAGGGAAATGTCACCTGAGAAGACTTAGTCTTCAGCTATTTACGTTTTCTGTTAGCAATAATCCCTGAATATCAGGATGTTGATCTGGTCCTTGGCCATATCCCATGTTCTTTGCTTTTCTGTTATTTCAGTTAGTTGATTCCTTCTGTATGGCTATATATAAAGCCACCAATGATGCTTAATAAATTATTCAATTTCATAACATCAGTAAATCGAGTTTATCAGTTAAAGGTTTAGTTTGGAGTTTCATTATAAAGAGTGTTTCTAAAAAAATATTTTTAGATTTTTTTTAATATACTGATGTTAAAAATAATTTTTTAAAATTAAAAAAAATATTACTTTAATGTATTTCTAAATAAAAAATATTTTTTTTAAAAACTGTTACTATATTTTCAAACATCCTCTAAACCGAATAATCAAATTAAATTGAATATTTTAATTTGGTTTCTGTCTTCTTTTTTTCCCCCTAAACTTTTAAAAAACAAGTTGGATTTAATTTAATTTTTAACTTTTCGACTAGTTTTAAAATATTTTATTCATTTTTAATTAAAAACCAAATAGCATATATATATATATATATATATAACAAATATAAAAAACACATTTTTTAACCTATCAATGATATACAAGATCTAAGTTGCGACAAAAATGGTGTTCAAGAAATAAATTCATTTTTTAAAAAATCTCTATATAAATTTTTTTGATTTATAGTAGAAGTTTAAATTCTAGTATAAAAAAAGAAAAACCGAATCACACTTTAATCCGGGTTCATGAGAATATTAAATATAATAAAAATATAAAAAACACATTTTTTAACCTATCAATGATATACAAGATCTAAGTTGCGACAAAAATGGTGTTCAAGAAATAAATTCTTTTTTTAAAAAATCTCTATATAAATTTTTTTGATTTATAGTAGAAGTTTAAATTCTAGTATAAAAAAAGAAAAACCGAATCACACTTTAATCCAGGTTCATGAGAATATTAAATATAATATAAGTGAAGAGTCATTATTTTTTCACTCAATTTATTTAGCAATCAACTAAAAAAGGATTGAACTATTAGGGTAGAAACATAGATCTAAATATCTAGCTCAAATGATATAACATGTTGTAATCCAATTTTGACCTATTGACTTTTAATTTAATTTATGGGATTTAAAATATAAAATAAAAAGATCAGGGATTTATTTTATGGCTTTTCATGATATGTGGACCCTGTCAGGGTACTTATATGGATTCTTTCCATCAAAATTTATATGGGCATACGAGCTTATAATATAATAAAATTAAAATGCTAGATTTATTCATAAAAATAATTTTTTTTTCTAAGCCATACTGACCACCAGTTAGGAACCCATCAAAACCTTTAAACCACATCTAAACCACATAGTGCAGCTTACCTCATGTAAGATGTGTTAGTGGTGATAATACATTTCCTAGCCAAAACTAATGCTTTACCCTTGGAATTTCTAATAAGACTAGTACATTTAGGTCTTCCAATGAGCATGAATCAAATAACTAGATGGCAACTCCTTGACCTCCCGCCAACGCCATACTGCTAGTGCTAAGTGCGATAGAATAACAACTCCACTAGGAATTTTATGTTTTGACATTATTGGACTAGGTTTTATATGTTTTATGTGGTTTATTTGATTTGATGCATTTAAATTTTCACATTTGGCTTACTTATTTACGCTTTAACATGTTTTATCCTGTCCATGCATATATATTGAATATCGATGAATGTCTTCATGCATCACTAGTTATTTTGTGATATATCGCTTTGGAATGCACATATATGAAAACTTCAGGTTAGCTAGGGGAATAACGACTTACCTTATGACTTTTAGTTAGGGTTTAAGTTCATGAAACCATCCAAATCTTTATTGAGTGCTTGGACTGACAATGATTAATATAAGCGTCATTCTATTACCTATTGATTCTCCCATATTGCCACCATGAGGGTGATCATCAAGACAATAAGAGACATTTTTTTAGAGACTAAGTAGTAAACTTATCCTCTATCTCACATAAAAGGATTAAAACCTGCCTTTAGGGTGTATTTTTCCTACACATGTTTTGCATTAAGACAAGCTCTTCATGTAACTTTTTGAGTTTAAGACTTATAGGTGATATATTGGTCGTCATTCAGGAAATTTTTGTTGTAGAGTTTGGACAAGAATCAAAATTCTTGTTCATTATGTTAGAGTAATGATCATATATTACCCTTTGAAGGACAAGTTCATCAATCAAAGTTTGAGTAAGAGGACTTCCTTTGAAAAGTATCTTTCATAAGCCCCTTTAGCTTGTTGGAGAAGTTAAAGAACTATAGGATAGAAAGGCCCCCTGTCAGCATTATCGATCAAGGTGCAACATTGCTTGAATTCTCTTTAAGGACCTTGAAAATTTTATCAAAAATAGACAAAATAGTCCACCCATCAAGGTGGTGCTAACCAGGGCTTAAATTATAGTATTTAAGCGTATCTCTTATAAATTCTTGTAAGAGAAACGAGTACCCAAACTCATACATGCATATAGAGGCAGTAATGATAAATTGACCTTTTTTATGCGAGATACGGTCACCAGACTTTAGTAACCTAACCAAGTAATCCCCTAGTTGTTTAAGATTGGCCTAGTTTACTTGGTTGTGGGACACCGTGCTCTAGGTCTTATCTATAAGTGTCTTGGGCAATCTTGATTATCCCTTAAGGTTTGAAACCTATTGGGGGGATTCTCATCCCTTTTTCTAGTAATAAAAGGTTGAGTAATGCATCTCTTAGATCTAAGGCCTATTTTAATAGTCGTAGTTCCTTGACAAGTGATTTCAATTGTAGGTCTAAAATTGAAATCTTTTTAGGAGACATATTTTTATTTCCTTTTCTAGAAGCCATTCTTAAATTTTTTAACAAGTCTTTGGATAAAAAGAAAAAAAAAGATGAAGATTTATGTGTTTACCTAAATGAATGACTTCTTTATAAAGAGATTTGTTGTTATATGATTTCGTATTAGACTTCTATTTCAGAAAAAGTAAAGGAAAATTTTAGCAAAATTAAAAAATGAAACTAAGGGAAAAAGATGGTTTATATAAGACATCACCTCTTATTCCAATCAATAAATGAAAGGCACCTGGTGTTACATCATAAACCCTAGAAAGCCTAAGCGTCTAACACATTAATTACATGTAGCTGAATGGTCTTTTAAAAAAAAAACCTTTACGCTTCCCCTATGACATTCTTTCAGATCAATTTGGTGAGATGTTTTTCACCTAGAGAAGGCAAGACAGTTTGACTAATTGTCTCCTAAAATGTCTTTTAAATCTATACACCTAACATACATAATGATTTAAGAGGGAAACTAATGAGTCAATATTTTTTTTACTTAATAGTTTTGAGCTTTGAAAGAGTCCAAATCCATAGATAGGGTGTTAACTTAATCAAACATAGGTGTGACAAGATGTCAGACCTAACTTACTTAGGTTAAGCTATAAGCTGGGCCTAAATTATTGTGGATTTAACGAGGTGCTATACCTAATATACTTTGGTTCAACCATGAGCCTAACTAAGTCACAGTGGGTTTAAAGAGGTGTCATACCTAAAATACTTGAACAACTATAAGCTGAGCCAAAGTTATCGTGAGTCTAGCGAGATATCAGATTCAAGATACTATGGGTTCAGCCATGAGTAGAGCCCAAGTTACCAAGGGTTTGATGACATATCATACCTAATATACTTGGATTTAGCCATGAGCTGAGCCCAAGTTATCATCGGTCTGGTGAGATATCAAACCCAATATACTCGGATTCAACCATAAGCTGAGCCCAAGTCATCACGGGTTCGGCTAAATGCCAAACCCAACATACTCGAGTTTAACCACGAGCTGATCCCAAGTCACAACGAGTTTGGCAAGATGTTAAACTCAATATACTCGGGTTCAACCATGAGCTGAGTCCAAGTCATTGCGGGTCTAGCAAGATGTCAGACCTAACATACTCGGGTTTAGGCATAAGAGTTCAAATCACCATGGGTTTGGCAAGATGCAAAACTCAACAAACTTGGTTTCAACCATAAGCTAAGCCCAAGTCATCGTGGGTATAGTGAGATACCATACTCATTATCCTTGGATTCAGCCATGAGATGACCCCAAGTCACCGTGGATCTAACAAGGCACCGTACCCATTTCCCCTAGGTTTGGCTATACCCCATATCCAACTAGACTTAGAAATCCATGTTAGAACTATATGATTCTATCTTTATGAACTGTTCATGTAGAAAGTAATCATATCCCTACATTTATAGATGTATAAAAGGTCTCTTTAGGGTCTCCTACATTTTCAATTTCATTAATGATTTGTAAGAGATATGTGTCCTTTATTAATAATATATAAGAGATATTTATCATTCATTAATGTCATCAGAATCTAAAGACTTCTTAGTCTTTCTTTTTCCTAAAAAGAACAAGGTTCAAGGGTTATAAATTATCCTTCAATTACCGAGTTAAGAGATTCACAACTTTTCTTACTCTAAAAGCTCATATATTTCAAGAGCATTAATTAAACCTAAAAAACAAGAACAAACACTCTTGTTATTAGGATTTAAGACTTATTCTTTTATTTATTGTTTTTTTTTTTATTTAAAGTTACTAATTTTATCATTAAAGGATCTTTAAATCCCATTGATAGGGATTGTTTTACAGTACTAAGACTTCTTGTCTATCCCTTCCTGTTTTCCTTTAAGTTGTCAAACTTCTTGTCTATCACTCCTTCCTTTCCTTTCCTTTCTTTGTTTTTGTATAGTAGAGAACAAATCATGCCGTTTTAAGTTGACTACCAAGAGAAGATGCCCACAGAAATTTCTGCAGAAAAGACGAAGAAGCTAAACATTAAGTAGTTTTGGTGAGGTATAGAAAAATTCCAGGATAAAATAGGAGGGAAAGGTGCTTAGAGTGTTCATGCTGACATGCGTATCCGTCATAACAGTGCTATATACTTCAGTTTTCGCCTACCTAGAAGTTGACCTTCAAATAAAAAACAGTTCAATCAACAAGATCTCAATTTTCAGGAGAAAGATATGAATCTAGATGTCTCCACATATATTGTCAACTCTTATATCCCACACGTCAGTGACGCAACATAATTTTCAAGTTCAAAGTTTGAATTTGTAATTTCAGGACAGCCCAGTAGTGCGAACTAGAGTTTAATAGTTTCAGTTTCCAGATTTTCATATTCAATCTTTTAATTTGATGGGGTGCTGCTCTCTTCCACAAAAACAGATAATTAAACAAGTTTTTTGTTGCGAACCAGAGGACATGGTGATGGAGGCTGGAAGGAGACAACATCATTGAAAAATCAACAGTTGGTTTGGCGAGAATTCTGCTGGCTCGAAGTTGCTGTTCAGATTTAATAACCAGTTCTTGTATAAGATTCTACTGTATCAATTTCTGGGAAGTAATCATTGATGAACAAATTGCATCATCCTTCTCTGATCCCTTATGTTCTTAGTAACCTGCAAGGAACTCCATGTATTTTTTTTGTAATTAAATAACTGAAAAGGCTGATATATTTATGAGATTATCAAGGTCGCCCAGAATTCCTGTCAAAGAGAACAAATTCAAGCCTGATATTATTAGTTCTACAGTATTTGTGCCGGAGAGTTAAAAAAAGTAGGAAAAAAGAGTTAGTGGGTTGCTGTGACTTTTGTAAAAGATATATATTTATTTAAAGAATAGAGAGGAAATTTTTTTATTTTTATTATTATTATTGTGTGGAGGTTAGATTTGATTTTGATGGTGTTTGGGAGTGTGGTAGCGGTTGCTTTTCAAATAGTTTTTCGTGTCGAAAAACATGTCAATAATATTTTTTTATTTTTAAAAAATTATTTTTGATATCAGCACATTAAAACGATCTAAAAAGTACAAACCACACTCAATTTTAGCAAAAAAAAAAATTAAATTTTTTTAAAAAACAGGTTGAACCTCAATGCCAAACAGTAACACCCACGAGAAAATGTTTTTTAATTAAAAATATATTAAAATAATATATTTTTATTTTTTAAAATTATTTTTAATATTAATATATTAAATGATTTAAAAATATTAAAAAATATATTAATTTGAAATAAAAAAAATTTAAATTTTTTTTAAAATATTTTTAAAATGTAAAAATATAAACGACAAAGCTAAAGTCAACTTGATAAGTGGATAATATAAATGGTTAGGTGCCTTGCTTATCGAAGAAATTGTCTCTTTTCTTTTCTGGAACTTGATTCACGAATAGTGCTGTCCACTTTCGAACGAGAAGAGAACAAACTAGTCTTTTAATTCTCAATTAATTTACAATTTGGTCCTTCTGGAACTAAAATAATCACACACTTGAAACATAATTCATTATTTAACGCTAATCTATAATCTAACTTAGTTAATTTCTTACGGATACTATTTTTTATTTATTACAAAAATACAAAAGGATCTTATTGCAACATATCTACAAGGCTGATTTATTTAAGAAAAAAGGATATGATGAATTAGAGGAATAGAAAACAAAACCATCGACTCCAATTATAAATACAACAACTCTGCTTATGTTATTAATTTTTGTTTTATATATAGGCACAATTGTGACAGTAAACACTAACCGTTTCCATGTATCTAACAACTTGTCCGGAGAAAAATTAGTATAACTTGAAATAATATGGAGCTGTATAAATGGGATAATGATTCATGTGATAAAAATGGTGTTTGTGTTGTATTTTAAAATGTTTTTTTGGTTTGAAAATATATTAAAATAATATATATTTTTATTTTTTAAAAAATTATTTTTAATATTATTACATCAAAACTATATATATATAATTTTAAACAATAAAAAAATAATCTCAACGGCTTTAATTTTGAGCTTTGATAATTGTGAAATATCTTTTCATAGTTTTGAGACAACATTATGTAGGGTGTGATTATTTTTTAGGTAGTTTTTGTGGTTATGTTTTTTAAAAAAAAGTTTAGAAAAAAAAATATTTTTAGTTATAGTTAGTTGGATTTAGACACGTGTTTGGTAAAAATTATAATTAAAGTTTATGTATAGTAAAAAATACATATAAAATATTTAGATAAAATGTTTATCTTATTTGTTTTTGCGTTTAAAAAATACTTTTTAAAAAAATTTTAATTTTTAATTTTTTTATTTGCTTCAAATTAATATTTTTTTGGTATTTTTAGATCATTTTGATGTGCTGATCTCAAAAAATTTTTTTAAAAAATAAAAAATATTATTTTGATGTATTTTCTAGTAAAAAATACTTTGAAAAGTAACCGCAACCACACTCACAGGAGAATATTTACAAAACTTAGTTAAAAAAATATGTAAAAACTGCTGTACAAAACCTGTGTTTCAAACTCAATTTTTTAGTGGATATTTGAGCATAAAATGCAATTTTCTCGTTTCTAAATATGCTGTTGTTTGTTTCCCGCTAATGTGTAAGAAAGCGAAAAAAACGCATGTTTGTTTCTGCGTTTCAAAAGTGCTTTTGAAAAAAATTATTTTTTTTTTTAAAAAATTTAAGTTTAAATTAATATGTTTTTAGTTTTTCAAATCATTTTGATATGTTGATATCAAAAATAATTTTTTAAAAATAATAAAAAATTATTAATATATATTTTAACATAAAAAATTATTTGAAAAATAATAATAAACATACTACCACACAAGTTTTTATAGACCAAAGTAAAAGCTGAGTGGAATTGGATGACCAATTTGCCGTTCTTTTCTAGATTTTTTCTTTGTACAATTTGCTTTATTGAATACGTTTGATTTTATTCTAGAGGAACGTTGAACATGGGCATTGTGCTGGTTGGCATTGCCTACCAAAGTCAGATTCATTTTCGCATCCACGTGACATCTACGAGTACTTGTTTTTTTCCTGTAAATTTTTTTTTCAGATTAATTAAGAGAGAGCTATCTAGGTATCTTTTAGATACCAAAAGAGCAGTCGAAAGTTTACTGGGTTGGAACATATATTGTTTTTCGGGGTTGATTCGGTTAAGGGGTTGGGTTTTGAGTTTTATAGGTCAACTTGGATTAACTCGAGTCAACCCAAAAAAATTAAAAAATATATTTAAAATTTTAATATTTTATAAAAAAAAATCCATGTAAATATAAGCTATACATGTTTTGAATTATAAAGTTTAAAATAATATTTTTTAAAATTTTTTTATCACTCATTAAAAAGATATTATGCTATCCTTTTAAGTTGAAGTATTTAAACCAAAAAAGTTTTTTTTTTTTTTATCCCATATTGAAAAAATATAATTTTTTTCTTGTGAGTATAAAGTATATATACTAAAAGGTTTCAAATCCTACATGAAAAAAATAACTTCTTTCTTGTGAACATAGAGTATATATATTAAAGAGCTTCCCAGACTTGCAATCAATCCCAATGATTATTATGCGTAAACTAGCTAAATCAGATCCTTCGGTTCGGGTCTCCTTCTAAGAAAGCAACCAACTCTGTTCCCATATTAAAAAGATATTATGTTATTTTTTAAGTTAAAGTATTTAAACTAATTAAAAGGTTTTTTATCTCACATTGAAAAAACATAACTTTTTTCTTGGGAACATAAAGTATATATATTGAAGAGTTTCAAATCTCACATTGAAAAAATAATTTTTTTCTTGATAACATGGAGTATATTTATTAAAAGGCTTCAAATCTTACATTGAAAAGATATTATGTTATTTTTTAAAATTAAAATATTTAAATCAAAAAGTTTTTTTATCCTACATTAAAAAAACTAACTTTTTTTCTTGTGAACATAGAATATATATATATATATATATATATATATATATGAAAGAATTTCAAATCCCACATTGAAAAAATAGTATTTTTCTTGGGAGCATAGAGTATATATACTAAAGAGTTTCAAATCCTATATTAAAAAAATAAAATATTTTTCTAATATTTATATAATGAACTTTAAAAAGTGTTAATAACCAACTAAATAAATAAATAAAGGTATAGAAGAAAAACCATATTTAAAAAAAAAACACATTGGATCTCCTTCATGTTTGACCGGATCATGGGTTGACCTGCCAGATCAATCAAGTTTTGTCGGGTTGTTGTACCAGCCGGTATTTTGATAAACTCGGATTGATTTAGCTACTAAGTCGACTTATCAGACCGGTCCGAATTTAATAACAATACCTCAAAGGTGGTGATTAGTGACGTAGGCATGGTGTTAAAGCGGTAATCAAGCTCGTTAGAATTCCAAGATCCATTCAATTTGTCAACCAAGTAAAAACAAAAATGTAATTATCAAGAAAACAAATAAGAAATTAATCCACGTAGTGATGATGAGTTTGATTAATTGCAGAGCTGTTGGTTTGAATGCATTGCTAAATAAGCTTTTGGTGGAGATGAAATATTATATTTTTTTAAGAGAATTTGAGAGTGTATTATTGATTCCGGTTTAAAATATGTTTTTTTTTAATATATTAAAATAATATTTTTTAAAAAATTAATTTTTATATTAATATATCAAAATAATTTAAAAATATAAAAAAATTAATTTTAAACGGATATTCTTTTTTTAAAAAAACATGATTCTATATTGCCTTTTGCGTGCAGATGGTTATGTCCTATCATATGCTCTCGAAGTGGTACCTTCTCACAATCTTTATTAGATTGCTAAAATCCAATACCGTGACATTTTGAGATGATCATATCACGTCGTTGCAAATATTTTCTTGTGACTTTTCTGGCAATAACCCCATGCATGTGTAGAATTTAGGACAATAAAAAGGAATGGAGGCGAACTCTCTCTCTCTCTCTATATATATCTGAGCGACCAATCCTGAGATTTCTGTGGAGGAAGCGGAGTAGTGTTTGGAACGCGATTAAAATTATGTTTTTAAAAAATTTAAAAGTTTTTTTTTTAAAAAAATTAATATGGTTTGTATTTTTTGGATCGTTTTGATGTGATGATGTCAAAAATAATTTTTAAAAAATAAAAAACATCATTGATATATATTTTAACACAAAAAATTATTTGAAAAACAATTGTTACCACATTGCCAAACACGCTCGAACTCATTGGAGGAGGAGGAGCCTAAACGGAAAGCCTACTTCAAGGAGGCGCTGACTAATTATGGCTGATGGGTTGACTCCAGTAGTTAATTGATTGGATTTATTCCATGAGAAATCTGAACAGGACAGTGATCGAGAGGATGATTGCCCTACAATTCACCTTTCGGATGTTGATAAGAAACGAATCTGCAAACCATGACAAAACGCTTTTAAATGTAAGAGATTTGGTAAACGTGGTGGTTATAAGTTCCAAGTTAGTAGGTTGGAACAACCATGGAAGTTGAAACAACCAGTAACCTTGGCTGATACCGGGAATAATTTGCTAGATTCACGTCCGATGAGGATTACCAACGTATTCTGTTTGGTGGCCCTTGGAGGGTTTCGGATCACTACTTTACAGTCTGTCAACGGCAGCCTCGTTCGTATTCCGAATTATTGCATATTGAATATTATGATAACTGGCTTTTCTCCAGAAAATTGGTAATAAGTTGGGGATGAAGCCACGCTGAAAGGTTCTAGGGCTAATCTTGCTGTTTGCATCGAAGTTGATCTAGGCAAGCCATTGATCTCTAAGTTGAGGAAGGGACGCAGAATATGGCGAGTGGAAAATGAAGGAATTCGCTCGGTTTGTTTCTCATGTGGTCTTTATGGACATAAAGTGGATTTTCTGTTAAAAAGTGGAAACATATATATATATATATATATTTCCTGCTTGTCCTTATTTCTTCCAATTTTTGGTCAGATATCCCAGTTTTATTGTAGATAAAGCAACTTGCTTCTTTGTTTCTTCATCAATTTCTTTAATTTTTGTTATGGGATGTCATTACTTGTTCCGTAACATTTGCTTCTGAGGCATCATAAAAGTTGGTTCATTACCATTACTTATTTTTTATTTAAACTCAATTATCTATGTAAATTGATGAAATTTATTTTGAATTTGTAACTTAGGTTATTGTAATAAAATAAATAACGGTTTATTTAAATGATGTGTTTTATATTTTATGAATTTTATTGTTGAGTTGAGAATTTCAATAAATGTATAGGAATTTAAATTTATATAGATAATTGATAATGAATTAAAAGTACTATTAAAATAGATTGGATAAATTTGAGTTAAACTAATATTAACTAGTTTATTTAATTTACATAATTAATTAATAAATGTTATTATCAATATTCCATACAGGTTTGTTATAAGTAATGGATGATCGTTCATAGATGTATCGAGATTCACTCGAAAGGTTGCACATGATGGATTATAGTAATGGGGTTGATGGTTTTATTAATGACGCATCATTTTACCTAAGAAATATTAGTAGTGGCGGTATTAGATGTCCACGAGAGAGGTGTAAGAATAAAACATTTCTCGACCGGATGTTGTAACAATGCATCTTTGACATAATGAGTTCATGGAGAAATACATGTGTTGACTTGCACACGGAAAACCATACGTTACTCATTAGACCATGGTAGAAAGGAACAACTTCTAGATTTAACAACATGCATGGAGTTGTAGATAACAATAGTAATCTTTATAGAACTATGATTATGAATGTAATGAGAATGAATCACAGTTATATAGGTGAATATCCAATCGTAAATGAAAAATCATATGTAGACGTGATAAAGTTTTTTGATTTTTTGAAAGACTCTGACGACCATTATGGGATAAGTGTACAAATCACAGTAAATTATCGGTTATTGCACAAGTGTTCATCATCAAGTCATATTATAGGCTGGGTGAGGTTGGTTACGACAAAATTTTTGAATGGGAAAAAAACATTTTACTTGAATGGAATAGACTGAAAGAGAACTTCTATGCTGCTAAATCCATGATGAAACCCCTCAGATTAGGATACCAAAAAAATGACATGTGTCCAAACTTCTACATGTTGTACGACCTTAAAAATATAGAGTTGATCAAGTGCAAAACATGTGGACATGCTCGTTATAAATCCAGAAATGACAGGGAAAAGACTCTTGTTGCACATAGAAAATGTTACACTTAGAAAACTTAGATACTTTCCAATCATACATAGACTGTAAAAATTATTCATGTCTCTAAAAGCTGCTGAGCACATGACATGGAATCATACACATGATATGGTGGATGAAGTTATGATGCACCTTTTTGGTGGTGAAGTCTGGAAACATATTAATAGGGTTCATCCTCAGTTTTCAGTGAAATCAAGGAATAAGTATCTTCGGTTATGCACATACGAAAACCCATGATTGATGCATAGTTTAGAAGGTTTAAGGTTAGTATTAACTTAAATATTTTTTTTTATTATGGCAATCCGGTTAATTTATTAATATCAATAAAATTATTCTCTTACAAATTTGAACTACAATGAAAGTTTTTACTAGGATAGAGCTGACAACGTTGTTGTCATGAGGGTTTAAGAGAATAACGCTATAATTAGGTAAAATTGAAATCAAGATAATTTTTTTTAATCTAAATTTTAAAATTTATTTTTCAATTATTAACATATAATTCATTTGTACTATATAGGTTATGTGATTTTTGATATGAAACATAAAAGAATTTCCAAACTAGAAGGATGTGGTGATTTCAAAGGATTTCAAACTCTTGAACATATCAAAGGCTATTGGGTGGAATATATTCAGCACACAATATCCAAAATTTCATGTGATGGTCATAATTTGATGCGAAAACCAGAACCGGTAGATTCAGGGTTTTATTACCACATATACTAATGGATCTATTTTGTTTGTTTTATATGCAAAAATGGATGGTAAATTACATTTTTTAATACATTTATTTTTTTAATTTTTTAATTTTATATAAATAACTACCAATAATTTTTTCTTACATGTTATGATTCTTGAACTTGAACACCAATCATGTTTGATAAAGCTTTTTATAAAAATACACATGGGAAATGATAACCGTCGGAAAAAAAAAAAAGCAACATTAACAGAGACGCGTATTCCCATCTCATAAATACGTACTGCACCAGATCGTGTTCACCTTATAAAATTCTTGCAATTTTGCGTATGAGCAGCTTCTTGAGAATATTGCAACCTGCATCATCGACGAGAGTGACAGACATTTTTACCACGTTAGAGGCACTAGTTGAGATCCAATTTGCATCAAGCGGCAGGGACGAATAAAAGGTGCAGATCTCCCCATGTATTCCAGGCATGTTAAAGTCAACAATGCTATTATTTTTTGAGAAAGCCAAGAACCCTAGTTGGGTATTATAGTTCATGGCAATGGAAGGCTTGAAGTTGATCCCACTACAAGTATGTTAGGTTGCAATATCTGTAATCCACCCTCGTGCAGTCATGCTCAGCACTGCGCCGCCCACAGCCTTACCATTTCATCAACATTCAACTCCACTACTTCCGAACGTTGACATTCCAACATTTTATAGGGCCAGGTAACCTTCCACCTTTCAAGATAGAAAATGAATTTGATCTTAACAACGCAAGTTAAAACACGATACAATGAACTTCCCGGTACATTTCCGTAGATTACATCAATAAATACGTGGGATTAGGGATGAAAGTTCTTCAAATGCGCACTTCTTTGAGAATCTCGCATTTCAACAGCTAGAGTAACTCGACTATAGATCGATGATTACACCTGGATTTCGCAATTTAAGCAAGGATGGAATTAATCAAGGAACCAGATCAAGTCAACCGATTACTTCTGGCCTTGTGCCTGCATCATCAGTAGAAGTTTGACTTATGATCAATATAATATTAGAAATCGATCTTCCAGGGAAGGGTTCATATAGGAGAAATCAAGCACAGCCAAGAATGCCTGAGCTGGGGTGACATAGATTGAAGTGCCTTTTAGCCTATCCGCCAGAACAGTTGACCCCAACACAGTTTGATATGATGTCTGCAACTAGCCATATCAGGGCAAAATTCAATAAATTAGTGTGAATTATTTCTTACATTTGAAATAAAAATAATCTCAAACGTCAGACTAGATTTTATTTGATCCAGCTGGTGTACAAATTTTTACTTGCATAAGTAGAAAGAAAGAAAGGTTAATTTCAAGATTTCTGAAGCAGAGATGGGTGTTGATGTTTTGTCTTGGAGACTTATCTTCTGTTCTCTACTTGTTTTACTGGTAATCTTTGTCTCCCCTTCTTCACTTGCCTCCATGATTTTCTTTCATTTTTAATTTGTTGTTGTCAAGATGAGTGCTTCTAAATCCGGTTCTTCTGGTTTAATAATTTATATATTTGCTTTGATAACAGTTTGCTAAAGACTCTAGTGCAAGAAAGATGACTCACACAAGATGGAGAGGAGTGTCGGGTGATGATACAAACGGTCTGCAACACAATCGAGAACCTGATTTGCAACAGCTTTCAAAGGATGATCATCTTCTAACCAGGCACAGTAGGGATGGTGATCATCGAAACCATGAACATGGTCATCTATCATCACATATGAATCATATGGACCCTTCAGACAAGATTTTCTTCACCATAAAAGATCTGCGAGTTGGAAAAACACTTCCAATTTACTTCAACTATAGAGACCCTTCAAATTCTCCTCATCTGATATCTAGAGAAGAAGCCGATTCAATTCCTTTCTCTTTAGCAGAATTACCTTATCTTCTTGAATTTTTCTCTTTGTCCAAAGAATCTCCTCAAGCCAAAGCCATGGAATATACACTAACACAATGTGAACTTGAACTCATGGAAGGGGAGACCAAGTTCTGTGCTACTTCCTTGGAATCCATGCTTGATTTTGCACAGGCCACTTTTGGATCGGAAACCCAAGTAAAAGCCTTAACTACCAATCATCTTCGAAAGCCAACTGTACCTATACAAAACTACACCATTGTGGAGGAGCCTAGAGAGATCTTGGTACCAGAAGTGATAGGATGTCATACCATGCCTTACCCTTATGTAGTTTATTATTGCCATAGCCAAGAAGGTGGGAACAGGTTATTTGAGATTTCACTTGGTGGTGAGAATGGAGATAGAGTCCAAGCTATCGGTGTTTGCCACATGGACACCTCTCAATGGGATCCTGAAAACCCATCATTTCGTGTGCTGAAAATAAAGCCTGGAACTGCCCCTGTATGCCATGTTTTCCCAGCAGATAACATTGTCTGGGTGCCTTTGCTTTCATAAATGCAGTAGTAATATTTGTGGTTGTGATTGTAAGATAAGTCCTGAGGTAATATTTGTGGTTGTGATTGTAAGATATGTCCCGAGACTTGGTCTGTAAAATTGTGCTTGTCGATATAGTCATGGAGTGATGTATACTAATGTTCCCTCTTACAAGACTAATAAAGAATATTGGTGATTCTGTACTTCGTTTCTTGGGAATTTCTTGGAATGCTGGTGTTCTACGATGACAGACAAGGGTATTCTCTTTAGGGCATAACTGGATTTCATGTAAATCCAGCCAGAACTTGCCTGATTTCTATGCCATGACCGGATCTAATCATGGCTTAAAATAACGTACAAATCCAATCCAGCTATTTACAACAGGATACATAAAACCCTGGTCCAGTAATGTTTACCTCGTAATTGATTGAGGTGGCTTGTTTCCTAACCTCAAACGTCCTGAGACACTAAAATACAAACTGAGCAACAACTCAACTTATTTCATCGACTTCACAGCATACCATCAAGGATCCACTTCTGTTTTTATAATATAGCACTCGAAGCAAGGAGGTAGCACTGCTAACTTCATTATTTAGAGCCTAAGACAAGAACACCAGTCCCCTTGTTGATATCCTAGGCGAATTTACCATCTTCTGCTGGTTTGTTTCAGAGTCAGCAACAGAGGACTTCTCGCTTTTGGGCTCGGTAGTTGTACCATGATAGATACGGTGGCTCGACCAATCATCACACTTGAGCTCAGTATCCGTAGTTGTTCCATGATAAATTCGTGGTTGGACCAATCATATATCATTGCTGGGCTGAGTAGTTGTTCCATGACAAATACGTTGGTTCGACCAACCATCCAAATCCATTTTCTCCTTCTCAGTCGCCGGAGTTTCATGATAAATACGACGATTGGACCAATCATCCAAATCGAGAGGTCTATCTTTCCTAGGCTCTGCACAAGTCCCATGAGAATTGCGAGGAAAATAATGTCAATTGCCAGGAAACATTCTTGAAAAGTTTGTCATTTTTTTAGCCTCTTGGCTTGGTTATCAATAAGCCCTTGAGTTACTTTATGCACTGGCTGTCCTTTCATATTTCTCCCCCGATATTCTCCAAGGTCTTCTCTGCCATTAATGGTGCCTGCAAGCTGCCCAGAAGAAAAAACAAATGGTTAACCCATGCATGTAACTGATTTAAAACATTTCTTTTATATTTAGGTTCTTGAGGTTACTCTAGAAGGTGAGAATGGAGACGGTGGAGGCTGCTGCTGTTTGCCACGGATGCATCTACCTGGAATCCTACCATTTCAACTTCTTGGCATGGAGCCTGGAACTTCTCCAGTATGCCATTTCTTCTCTCCAAGAAATCTTCTTTGGGTTCCAGTATCAATATCCACCATGTAATTTTAGTTACTTCTATATGTTTAATTATTACGAAGCCTTGAGCTTTGTTGTATAAAGTTAATGGAGCTAGCATGCATGTATCGCTACTGAATCCGTCTATAAAAACCTTGTTACTTGGAAGAGCAACTCCAACTCCGGTGCTAAATGAAAAGCTAAAAATTAAAAAAAAAAAGGTAATATTTTGGTTTTTCTCTGTTTATTTTAAAAGGGAAGTTAAACAAAATATCAAAATGTTTTTTCTTTCACAAATGTTATTCCTATATATCTTTTTAAAAAATCAAAATCATAAAAAAATTAACTAATTAAATATAATCACATGAAAAAAAAATGATATCAAAATCATTAGGAAAAAATAAAATATTTATTTATTTGGTTCCAATATAATTAGTTTTTCAAATGATTTTCTTTCATTACATGGAAAAAAAGTTATATTTATATTACTTAAAATATTATTTTATTAATTTAAATCTTTAAAATAGCATCTCCCCTTCCTCTTATTGAAGATGCTCTAAGTATCTGATCCAGAGAATAAAATGGTTACTAGTGTTTAAAATTTGATGTTAAGGGCCTTGAAGTATAGTAAAATTGTTAATCTGAGTTTTGATTCAATATCAAAAAAATATCCTAGCATCATATTAGCATTAGAAAAATATCTCAACATTATAATATGATTTATTAAAAAAAAATAACTAAATAAAAAATAGTTTTAAAAAAAAACAATGTTTATTAAACTTTGTATAGTTAATAAACCGATTTATGAATTTAACGAGATAACCTGGTTGCCTCGATTCATGAATTTAGCAGGTACTTTTTATTTATTTTGTTTTTTTAATTGAAATGAATTTTGTGATTATCTATTTTTTATTATAAAATTAAAAGAATTACTTTTAGGGAAAAAAATTGTGCTATTAAATTTTAAAAAGTTCATGGATCTATTTGCAGGTTTGACATGTATTATTTATATATTTTTAAAAATTTATTTTTTATCTTTTATCATTTTATATTAGATTGATTGATAATTGAATTTTATAATTTTTTTTATTTTGCTTTGTATGATATTATCATGGTCTAAAAAAAAATTCTAATATTGGGTTAGTGCTCAATTTAAGATCGTATATTTTTGTTATCATAAAGTTAAATAACAATAGTTACGAGAAAAAAAAATATTTTAATTTCAATAGAATTCACGATCTAGTTCACAAGTTTGACGAGTTAACTTAGGTTACCTGATTCATTGATTTGACGAATTTATCTATCGAACATGATATGTTTTTTTTATTGTTTCACCCTTTTTTAATATTAGATTAGTTGAGAAATAAACTTCATGATTTTTTTTTTATAAATTTTATATAAGGTTATTATAATTTCAAATAAATATATATTTTAGAATTGAAGTTTAATTTTACGAGTATTTATTTTTTAATATAATTAAATAAAAAAACTAATTTTTTTTACTAGATTGACTTAATAACCCTATGAAAAAAAAAAACCTTTTCTCTTGACATTTTTTTGTAAGTTTTTTTTTATAAAAAAAATCATCCGAACCACTGTGAAATGCAGGCCAAATGGACTAGTTATTACCAAACATAGTAAAACGTTTCCCCGTTACACCTTCGTTAACGGGAAAAAGATGGGAGTGCAATATAAAATCTTCGAAAGAAATTATAAATGCATATAAAGGGGGCTAACCTGTTTTTTCTTTACTCAGAAATAAAATACAAACGAAAAAGAAAAGAAAATTGTTTAATTAGCTGCGCCAAGCAAAGCCGAAGATTTCTCCGTGCCTGTCAGCTTGTAAAATCTAAACCCCCTTTGCCATCCCCCATCAAAATCCCCCCCACACACAACCCCTCTCTCAAACACTCTTGAGATTATTAAAGCTTCGAAATGGTAGGAGCATCAGCTATTTCTGCCCCTGCTGCGAGCTTCTCTATCTTTCCTCGCGCCAAATCCCCTTCTCTTTCTTTATTCTCTCACAGGTAACATCATGACATCATGTAGTATACACCTGTATTCCTTGCTAATTTTCTATCCGATTTTTCCTAGTGCTTAATTGTATCATTTCTTTGGTTAATTGCAGAAGAAACTCGGTGGTTTCTGCCTTGCCCAGACCCTATAGTGATTCTTCAACTAGTAGGGAGTTTACATGATTTTTTTATTTACCCAGTTCGTTTTTTAGCTTGATTATTGTTAAAGCATGCTTAAGTTGAGTTCAATGTCCTTAATTTTGAATGTTATGACTGACCCAGTTCTTTTTTTAGCTTAATTGTCGTTAAAAATATGCTTAAAATGAATTCAATGCCCATAATTTGATTATGTTTTTTGTCAGACCTGAATATTTTTTATTTTTTATAAATGTGTAACTCTGTCGTGTAGGATTATCCCTAAGGATCGACGAGAAGGGTTTTCGTGATGCTAAACAAAGGTTTCTTGCTTTTGTCCCCTTTGACTTTAAAGGGCTTTACATACTCTATATTTATATAAATTTAATATTTAATTAGACTGTATATAATGATTAACTAGTTGTTTTGGTAGTTACACATTTCTTCTAGCTGATATATATTTGTCAAGTAATGATTTTATCACACAGTTATGTCACAGTTGAAGCAAAGGGGGGAAATCCGCCCATTATGCCAGCAGTGATGACTCCAGGAGGACCTATGGATTTGTCATCTGTGTTATTTAGGAATCGCATAATTTTCATAGGGCAGCCAATAAATTCACAGGTGGCTCAACGAGTTATATCACAGCTCGTGACTCTAGCAACTATTGATGAGAAAACAGATATTCTGGTGTGGCTATTTTCTTAGTTTATTAGTTTTGCACTTAACTGTTGTAATCAGTTTATAGAGCTTGGAAGTAAATGGTTAAGCCCAATTTTATGTGCTTGTGACCTTTTATTGCATTTGCAGTTGTATCTGAATTGTCCTGGTGGAAGCACTTACTCTGTTCTGGCAATTTATGATTGCATGTCTTGGGTAATTTTTTTATCACTAATATTTTCTTTTTTCATCCGAGCATAACTTTTAGCACATTGGCAACCTCATCATGGGATTCTGATCTTACAACCTTCTAAGTGGTAGTAATAACAGAAATGAACTTTAAAGACCAAATGAAAATTTGTTTTTGGCCCTTTCTGTTAGAAAAGTGATTATAAGATCAATGAAGTGAAGGCATACTAATAAAGGTTGTTTAATAAATCATAATTTGAGCATTGAAGTAAGTGGCATCTAGTCGTAAACAATTAATATGATTTTCTGTCTAAATAAATGATAACTGCCCCAGAAAATATGTTTGCATTACATTTTTTTCCATCCATCTATCTTTTTATTTCTCTGATTTCTTCTTCTATATGATGCAATCTTTGATGACTCTTAATGCTCTCAGATAAAGCCTAAAGTTGGCACGGTATGTTTTGGAGTGGCTGCAAGCCAAGGAGCGCTTCTTCTTTCTGGAGGAGAGAAGGGAATGCGGTATGCAATGCCTAATGCACGTATTATGATTCATCAACCGCAGGGTGGCTGTGGGGTGAGAATCGATTTCCAAATTTCTTTAATGCTTTTGAGAGTATGCAAGAGTTCTCTTTTTTGCTGCTAGCTGAAATGGAAAAGGATCTTTGTTAGGACATACATCATATAATTTCACATCAAAAGCTAGCTAGTCCTGTTTAATCGTATGTGATCTCCGGATTGTTACTTAAATTAAAAGCTGCATCTTTTTTATTATTACTGAAGTTTCTATTATTGTGTTTAACTTGCTCTTGTCATAGCATACTGGTGCATGTGAGTGCAAAATTCAAAATGCAAAACTGTAATAATATAAGTCCACTACATTGCAACAGTTCCAAAATCTTGGGTGTTTGGAATAGTAATGAATATATATCTTATGTTGTAGTCATTGATGCAATTTGCAATATTTGCTTCCAGGGTCATGTGGAGGATGTGAGACGCCAAGTAAATGAAGCAGTTCAAGCTCGTCATGTGAGTATTCCCACTTAGTTCATTCACATGCTGATTGACTTACTGGGAAGATGAAACCCAATTAATGGCTGAATACCTGTTAGCCTGGTTGAATAACAATTGGAAACCCAAGAGTTTCCTAGTTCAAGATTTGAGTGTGGCAGGGCCATATACTCAAAGCTGAAGTTCATACTCGAGAAGTTGACAAACTTGTTTTGCAAGCACCATACTAGTGGGGCTGGTGTTTTTCTTTTTTGGGAAGGGGGGTGGGACTATTTATCTGTTCCTGTGGTGCTTATCTATAACAAGATGTCCCAAAACTTGCATGTTCAAGGTAAAAAGATATTCAATGTTTACTGAAGTTCTAGAGCTCTGGGATTATTGGCTCTAGTCGTTTGAATTCCTGTAAAGCCTTCAGCACTTCGCTAGTTTTTGGAACTTTTAAATGGAAGATTGCTCTAATTAACGTAAAATGCAGTCTTATTTTGCTTGTAATTCTGGTGCAGAAAATTGACCAAATGTATGCTACATTCACTGGTCAACCCCTTGAGAAAGTACAGCAATACACTGAGAGAGATCGTTTCTTATCCACTTCAGAGGTATGTGGCGCAACTTGTTTTTCTTTTCCTTTTTAGATAGACATCAGTGCTTGGATAGAACCTGCTCAAACACTTGCATGCGTGTGGATGTTTATACATATATGTCTGCACTCTCGCATTACTGGAGACAAGAAAATGTCCTAAGAAAAATCTTATATATGAGATAACATTAAATTTTATTCTCTTTCATGTTTCTGTACCACCTGCATCACTCCTGTAACTTCATTATGCGTTTGATTGGATCGCTTAATTCATGGTGATGATTGCATTTCTAACATTTACTTGCATACATGTCATCTTTTAGCAGTTTAAGACCCGCTTCCAACTATGTTTTTGTCTGAGCTTTTCACTCTACTAATTATCTGTATGCATTTTTACAACCATATTAATCACCATGTTGCTTTTTGCTGCCCTTTGTTGCAGGCTATGGAGTTTGGGCTCATCGATGGCATCCTGGAAACAGAATATTAAACTAGGATTTTAGCATTCACCGTCTTTGAATGCAGTGGGAAGTTGGATATAATTTTGATGTGATTGAGTTGCCCTCCACTTTTTATTAGTTGTGATCTACCAAATGGTATTTTCAATTTCAATGCCAATTATTCCCACTATTTTGATTTTACAAACTCGATTTCAAGCAGCATATCAACATTCACTTGGTGATTGTTCCAAGAGAGCTATTTTTTCTAACCGCGTAGTTCTCCAGCCACTTGAAAAGATAAATCCCGGATTTCCCTGCTCACTATGCATGACTCGGTTGGCCCATCGATTATGTTCTTGAGATATTTTTTTAAAAATAGCAAGTCTCGTTAATTATTGTTATTAAAAGAAACTAAAAATGATAGTGGTTTCGCTATAACCTTTTTACCGTAGCTTTAGACTTATTCACATTGTGAATTGGAATGGTAAAATTATGATTTTGCTAATATCAACAAAACACAATTGGCTTTGGATGTGGTGGTGGTATGGTTGGTTTTAAAAAAGAAGAAGAAGAGTACATGAAAATGATTACATTGCTCTTGAATTAAAATTGTTTTCCACTTGGGTCAGGCGATTTTTTGTTTATTTTCTCATGATTTTTTTGTTATTATCAAGTTCAAAAAGGGAAGATTTAGTATTTTAGTATATATAAAATATTATTTAATGTTAAGAAGGGGGTTATGCATGCACAGATTATTTGCACACTTATGGAAACATTCGTGCTATTTAGACAACATGTATGATAACTTAGGCTTCTATGATGTTATTACTCCTTCATTATAGGGTAACACTTGTGGACAAAAGATATCGAGTTTTGCACTGGTGATTGTTTATTTTTTCTTTCCTTTCTTCTCGATTTCAGTCTCTTCCATTACACATTTTCAAAGTAGTCATTTGATTTGTTTATTTTATTTTATTTTATTTTATTTTAAGCAATCCATAAAATTGTAATTTATTTTCAATTTAATCTTTCTTTGATTTCTTTTTTACCTTTCAGAGTAGTTCTTATTCTTTTGATTGAGATTTTATTTTTAATCATTCTCTTAATTGAATTATATTTTCATTTGCATCCCTTCATATTTTATATCATTTTTTTAATTGAATTATTTTTTCAATTGCATCTTTTAATATTTTATTTTATTTTATATTAGATTTGATCTTTATTTTTTAATTATTATTTATTTTGTTTTTAATCTTTTTTTATTAAAACTTCATTTTTTAATCTTATCCCTTATTATTTTATTAATTTAAAATTTGATTTTATAATTTTTTTATAATTTACTTTTTACAAAATGATTCTAGCCTTGAAACTTGAATTTTAGAGATTGGTTCGTGATGACTTAAGTATTTTTTTCAGGTTTTTTTCCCAGGTTTCATGAGCTAACCCATGTTAACTTGGGCCAATTTTTTTTTTCAATTTATTTATTATTGTTACCTACTTTTCACATTATTAAATTAATTGAGATTGTTGAATCTAATCCAATCAATAACCTGACTCTCAAATTCCTCTTATTTTTTAAAAAATAATATCATTATTTAAGCATTGTTTTTGAAAACAAAAATTGGTCCGAACTACCACGAGCCACCAGTTTAGTAATGCAGGTATATAGGCCGTTGGTTGTGACATCTTAATCCTCTGCTCTGGTTTGAATCAGCATGAACAAGAGTGATGTCATAGCTCGAAAGAGGGATTGCTAAACTGCGGTCGATTTAGGTTGTGATTAAATTACAAGGCGAAGGAAGAAAAATGGAGATAGAGAGATGCCTCGTTGTACGAATATAATTAGTCAAATTGAACACGGCTTACATATGAGAGTGAGTGTACAAACAAGTCTGCATTGACAGAGGCATTACAACAATCTCTCGAAGTAGCAGGTTCATGTTCCTGTTCAAGAATGAAAACAGACAAATTTAAACCAACTTCTTTGAAATTCGATTGCTATTATACTCAGTACACGTTCCACAATTGCCAAATCATTAGCAGGAAATCATCAACACTGGTTTTGGTGGAAATTCCTAATATTTGCTGCCCATTTTAGCTAGTATATCACTAATTCACCTTCTTATTTTCTTTAGTGGATCACTAGTCCACATATTTTTTCCAGATTGCCACACTCGGAAGAGGAACTTACCGTAGTTTTGCCGCACTGCTGTGAACTTGTAAATGGCCTTCACCAGAGAACCGTATCTCACGGACTTCAAGGGTCCCATGTGTCTGCAACAATAGGCCACAACTTAATCCATGAAAAGCAAACCTCAGCAGGACATGGATTATGTGGTGCAAGTAATTGATAAAAATCTGAATACAGGTTGAGAAAAGAAGGTCCACTGCTGCTTCCATATTCCCCACAGTGATACAAAGATGAACAAAAATACAAAATGAATGATCCAACCTACAATTTTCAAATAAAACTATCTTAATTGCCTCATCGAGACAGAATACTTACACTATCTCGGTATATCGAATTCTCCAAGCTGGGAAACCTAGATGGCATCTTGTAGGTCCATAAACTAATAGCAGATCAGGTTCTGGCCCTCCAAAACCTCATAATTCAAGAACATTACCAGTCAATATGCAAAAGATTTATGTCTGAAAGGAAATCAATTCCTTCAACCATTCAGCAGATCGAGAAATAGAACAAACCTGCAGCTCTCAGTGCCTCAGTCATGTTAGCTTCTGTGAATATCTGTTCTTTCTGTTCTGCACCAGAATTAGCCAGCTTCAAGTACTTCATGAAAAGTACATTACCACCCTTCGCCACTGCTTCCTTTCCATCTGAGATTGAAGCAAATTCCAGAGTCATGTGTTTCTGGTCCAGTAACGAATCTCTTTCATCAGCTTCCTGCAAAAAGTGGATAGAAAACTCGAGTAAGAAATCTACCTTTGCCACTGACATTCCACTAAGCAATAATAGCAATTAAGACATGAGATATAACTATACGAAGTTTTCAACCAGAATTCATTGTACAAAATTTATCCAGGCCATCCTTATTCAAGTAATCCTATTGCAATTCATATGAATCTTTCACTGGATCAAATGTCAGTTTAACGAGTTTTCAAAGAATGCTCACTGGCAGCCAGATCATAATTGATTACCAGTCAAACAGGCGCTACCTGCAATCTGAATGGCAGCAAAGTGAAAAACAAAGGTACCATCACCATACAGATAAAAGATGCTACCTCAAATAAAGTTGCATTTTTCAACTTCGCTAAGATGGATTCCTTAGATTTCTTGAGCACTCCTAGAAAAAAAAATGAACATTCAAAATCAAAATATTTTAAAAATCCAAGGAGTTTAGTGTAGTTTCCTTACAGGCAATTATTAGGGAAAAATACTCAATTACTCAGTTTCACGAGGCATCCAGCATCCTTACCTTCTGTATCATAGAGGCATAAATGTTTGACACCAATAGCTTGTAGCCATTGCAAAAGCTGAATGACTTTCGAAATTCGGCAAGCATCATCGCTCTCTATCACAATCGCAAGATACCGGAGCTTGCCAACATCAATAGATCTGTAACGCTTCAGTAGTCCACTAGAGATCAAATAGCTCTCGATCACATTAGCTACACCAACTACAAGATACCAAAATCTCACAAGAAGATGTACAGAATGCCAAACTAGTCGAAGCCAGAAATTTCCAATCTGCACAAAACCTTAAAATCCAGAGTGACTTTCTACCTTAATGTCGACAGAAGGAAAAAAAACATATCACATGAATCACAGACAACCATATATTTCAGAGGCAAAAACAATTAAGAAAAGGTTCCCAGGAATTCAATGGTAGCAAATGAAACTTGCCTGCTTAATCCAAAATCTAACTCTCTGCACTTCATCTTTCAAGTCCATTATCTACTAAACCAAAAAAGATAATCACAACCCATTAATTTTAAATGTATCAATACACATGCATGTAAATAAAAAGATATGTAGAAAGCAAAGCCCAGATAAAGAATTTACTTACAAGACTGAAGCTTGAAAGCAAAACAACCTTTTGTGATTTGAAAGGCTAACCAAAAAGCGAGACTTCGTAGAAAAAGGCGCTTTTTATTAGAGTGAGAGTCAGTTCCCTGTTCTGCCTGGAATGGGAGACGACAGGTAGTCAACCTTCATGTTCCAGACGAAGTGTCGTTGTGGGGATATTTTTATATTTTTAAATCATAGTTAATGTGTATAAGTAATTGAGGATTTAAGAATTTTAAGTTGAATTTGACATGCAAGTTATCTTGAAAATGCTACTTATTATCAAATAAAAAAACTATAGTTATTAAATTTGATTGCAATAGTCTTGTCATTAAGAACTTTCTTCACTCATTTAATTTCTTAAGTCCGGATTTTAATGTTATTATTTAAGAAAAAAAATATTATTTTTAAATGCAGGAGTGGCCTTATCATTGAATTGAGAGAATAGGAGCTGGAAATATATTGAGTCTCGTGATAACCAAAAAATCAAAACATATATTTATATTATATAAATATATTTGTAAAATATTTAGGTTTTTCTTATACAATAAGATATATACACACCTTAATATTAACATAAAACATGTGTATATAAATAATATTTATCATTTTATTATATATATATATATATATATGATGTATACTTATTAGATACCCAAAATTTGAAGGATAGTTTATAGATATCTAGATTTCTTGCTCGAAAAATAATGAGTAGGATATAGATATAAGAAATCTAATCCATGGATAAGATTGTATTTTTTTAGAGACATAAAAAGCTTTAAACCACAAAAAAAGAACAATTAATAATACCCCAAATACTGCAGATTAACCCGTTAAACTTGTAACTTAAATAATAAAATTAATTGGGTTCAATGATTTGTTTTATCAATTTTTTTAATCCAACAAAAAAAAAGTCTACCAACATAGACCTGAACATTAAAAAAAAAAAAAAAACTCAAGCTCGTCTAGGCTTGTCTTATTTATTTATTAAAAAGGTGAACGACCTATTGTTCACCCCATTTCTTATTTTTTAAAAAAACAACAAATGATGTATCGTTTATTTTCTATAGATTTTTATGACTCTTGTCGCTGAAAATCTAGGGGTTTTTTTTTTTCAATTTAAAGTCTCTGTTCAATCTATTTTTGACCCAGAACACCCCTAACACCTTGATAAACTTATCCATGACCACAAAAAACCTAAAAAATAGCTCAAAAAATCAAAATCAAAATGATTCTCGCGATCAAATCCACCTCCTTAGATAAGAAACACGAAAAAAACACACATAAATCAAACTCCCCTCATAAAATAGAACTCATTATCGTCAATAATGAATTTTTCTCCACTAGAATGTAGCGAATTTCTCTCTTCCATATATATATATATATATAAAAAGTCAAGTATGGTACTAAAATTAAATTTTAAAAAACTAAAAAGACCAATTACCTAATAGATTAAAAAACAAGGGCTAAACAAAACTTTTTAAATGTAATTCAAAGACAGACACCTATTTTACCTGTTATTTGCACTTTAGTCTTTTAATGCAATTATTTCTTTGAAAAAAAAATGGAATGCTAATTTGAGCTGAAAAAACCTTAATTGTGCAACAAAAAATATATTTGAAAATCAAATTGAGAATGTTTTTTAAAATTAACAATTCCAATCTATTGTGATTTATTATGACATGTGATAGGATAAATAGGGTGAAGCGGGCACACACTGCTTAGAACGTTAATTAATGAACTGACGCTCCGCATACGTTTAGACGTTTAAAAAGAAATTGGGAAAGAACAAAGGTGCCGTTGACATGTACATGTTACGATTGAACATGGTGATAAATCGAAAACGAACAAGAGTGCCTATCATTCACAAAAGGCTCAATAATCATGTTTGATTACTTGAACTAATTCTAGAAAATTCCATGTCAAAATTCTTTGCTACGTAGAGAATTACAGACTCCCTGCAACCATGAGCGTATGATGACGGTTCTCCACCAGACCCCCTAGTTAAGCACATCCTTCACAGTTCACTACGCAATCATCAGCACCCTTAATGGAAGCAGGCAAAAAACAGAACCTACATGTTATGCTAGAAGCTTTTATAGTTCATGAGAAAACATCGCTGCTTCAGCTTCGCTTCACTCAACCAAAAGCACTCTTTCCCTGAACTTCACAACGAGAAAAGAACGAAAAAAACAAACAAATACACTATAAAAACAACCTTAATAGCCAGAGAAAAGAAAAACAAGAAAACTTGAACTTTCCCTTCCCCTCCAGTTACTGATCAAATCAAACATCACATAGCAGCTCAATCAGCTCACAACCCTTTATTTGTGCGGCCTAGATTATCAATGAGATTGGTCAAATTCATGCTATTATGTAATCACCAGTGTGTTAGAAATTGCAGCTCATAAAGCTCCAGTCACACATATCTAAGAAACTAGGTTCAGAACAGTGGAATTCAACTTAGGAGATAGCTGCATACATTCACTAGAAGAAAAATCTTGTAAGAATACATCCTTTGATAAGGTAAAGAACGAATATCCTCCACGCCACTGACAGTTGCTAACTTGCTATGTACCCTGACAAAGTATTAGCAATGTCCTAATAATCATGCTCTGTAATCAAGCAAGCTCGAAAACATCAATAAAACCAATTCAAAGAGTTCACATTATTGCAGACAAACATACCTATTGAGCTGCATCCTCAGAAAACCTAGCATCAAAAGGAGCAGAAGGGTGAGCATGCCCGGCCGCACCACCTGCAGAACCCGAACCATGCTGCAACTCAATAACAAGCCATCTGACAGCTTTACTCATCTGCTCCAACCGAACAGCACTAATTGGCGGAAGCCCTGTCATTCCACCCTGCCCAGACCTCCCACTCACGGACCCAGTAGCCTCATCCACCAAACACTCCGATCCTACCCTTTGCTTCACGGACTCCACAAACTCCTCCGCTTGATCACATGAAACTCTAAACAACTCCCATTTCTGCTTAAAATTCTCCAGCGCAACATCCGTTGCCGCTGTTTTCTGCCCGCCGGATAACTCCTTGGCTTCCAACACATTAGCTGCAGCACCGACGAAATCTTGGTATGCGTTGTTTAACGAATCTACGATACTGTCCATCGCCAAAATCTCACGATTTCTCAATTGAATTCTAAAATGAAAAAAAAATCAAAATATTATGGTTTTTAATTTGAACCATGAAGTTATGAATTTGAAAATAATGGTATAATCTAGTGTAACTCCGATTTCTAGGTCTAAACATGCAATCAAAGCATGCAATTCTATAATTAGTACATAATGATCAATTAGCTAGATAATCAAGAGCTTAAAAGCCAACGAAGAAGAGTCCGAGGGTTACCTTAACGGTCGCCGGGATTTGATTGTGGATCGATCGGTCTATTTCTTGCTGTTTCTAGGCCTAAGCTCCCTCTCCTTCTGCCTTTGTCTGTGTTCGATAAATCTGGGCTGCTGCAATCCTTTGAATCAAATCAGGTTGGGTTGGATTAGGATCGGGCTTTATGAGGCCGAAAACTTCTGAGATGGCCCATTACATTATTTCCTTTAGCTGTGGTGAAGTGCTCCCTAAATTTTGTTACAGGTATAAAATAATGGAATTTAAATCTTCGAGAATTTTCAATGAATGAGTTAAACTTGCTGGGAAAAATCTGTTTTTACGTGTTTGGCGGTAGTGGGGATTTATTTCAATTTTCTAATTTAATATAAATAAACGATTTTGTTTCATGCAATGTATCGTATATTACTTGAAATTTCAAATAAAACTAATTATAAAATATAGTTTGTTATATGTATATATTAATTTTTGAAACGAAATTGATTTGATTGATTACTGTAAAACATGCATCATAATGTAAAACAGACATGAGACGTATGTGAGCACTAGCAATATTCTATGATGCAACGACTTTATATATATATATAGCAATGGGTATTTAGAAGTGTGGTGTTGGTCTTTTTAAAAAAATATTTTTTTTATTTGAAAATGATTAAAATAATATTTTTTTTATTTTTTAAAAATTATTTTTAATATCAACATATTAAAATAATAATAAAAAATATAATTTTTTTTAATAAAATACTATTTAGAACATATTAAAAAAAATTAAAATCGAATTTGTTAATAACATGCAGCATATTGTAAAACAGTTATTAGAGATGTGTATGAGCACTAGTAATATTCTATGATGAAATAACCTTTTTTTTATATACAGTAAGGGATATTTGGAGGTGTTGTATTGTTTTTAGAAAATATTTTTTATTTAAAAATATATTAAAAAAATATTTTTTTATTTTAAAAAATTATTTTTGATATTAAAATGATAAATAAAATATATAATATTTTTAATAAAATACTGTTTAGAACATATTAAAAAATTTTAATATCGATTTTGTTGATAACAATGCAGTTTGCATTCATGAAATATTACGCGTCCTTTTCTGTATCTTGCAGGGGTATGGGACTGTCCCACTGCAACTCTTTGTCCTTGCAACAAACTACAACGGGGCTTTTATTTAATTTTAACTTTGTTTTCAGAGCTACTTTTTTATTTCTTTTTTCCTTCCCCCTTTTTCTCCCATTTATCTTAAGAGAGAGGGAGAGAGGGAGTTCAAATTTCAAAATACCAGTGGCGCGTATTTTTGAGCCGTACTTGTTTAAGGGCTGTAGTTGTTTACGGAATTGTTTGAAAATATAACTGTTAGGGTTTAAAATATTTTTTATTTAAAAATATATTAAAATAATTATTTTAAAAAACACATCAAAACAATCTAAAAATATAAAAAAATTAAATTTTTAATAAACACTATTCCAAACATACTTTGATTAACATTAAAAGATTGCAGCATCTTTCTTCTCCCAGAAAATCTTGTTCGAGTCTTTCTTTGTAATAATAATAAAAAAAAAAAAATCACATGGCAGAATTAAAACAATACAATGTTATTGTTAAATCTTTTTTCACCCTTAACAAAAGCGGCTCTGCTTCATGATTTTGAATGCATCAAAACATCTTTTAAATATCAAGCCATAATTAAAACAGACAGAAACTCCTAATTGTTAGAATTCAAGAAGTAAATTTAAGTTTTTGAATACATAGGACACCCTTCAATTCCTCGTAGTGGTTGGTGTAATATATCTTATACATAGTTAATTATTATTGTTGTTGTTATTATTTTTGCACAAAAGTGAGTGTTTATAATAATAAATGAGATGAATGTTAAATTAATATAGCTATAGATTAGGTGATGCGATGGTTATTGTTAAATCCATTTTCACCATTAATGAAAGCAGCCTTGTTTTATGATTTTGAATGTATTGAAAATTTTAGATAAAAATGAATAGAAACTCCTAATTGTTACAATTTAAAAGGTAAATTTAAATTTGTGAATACACAACACGCCCTTTAATTTCTCATGGTGATCGGTGTAATATATCTTATTCATAGCTAGTTGTTGTTATTTTACACGGAAGTGAGTATTTATGGTAATAAGTGAGATGAATGTTAAATTAATATAGCCATATACTAGGTGATGCAATAGATAATGATTGTTTTTTAAATTGATTTTTATTTAAAATTTATTAATATAATATTTTTTAAATTTTTTTTATTTGATATTAATACATAAAAAATAATATATTTTTAAAAAAAGGCAATATCAAGCACTCTCCAATTGTTGGCATAGTATTTGCATTTGTACTCAAGCTTCTTACAATTTCGTTTATGTGATTATGGAGTGCTTGCGACTATACATGCATGTACAAAAAATTACACGTCCCTTGTCTATAACGTACGGAGAAAATGGCTTAAATATTCCTTGTCCTTGCCCGGTTTTGTCAGTCCATAAAAGATGGTGAGTGACCAGCGCTTCTTACAGTCCGTTCAAGAGGCCACGCACACCTTTTTTTTTTTTTTTAGCACTGCTTAGGTTTTCTCTATAAAGGCTTTTTGTCAGGACTTGAAAAAAAACACACATTCAAGAGAATATTTTGCACCGGCACCAGCAATCGAAGATGTTCCACCCTTTCGTCATTTCCTCGAACACAATAGATCGTCATTTTCTCGAACACAATAGATTGAGAAGGGGTTTGAGAATTTTGTTATAATTGTTTTTTAAATATTTTTTATTTTTTAAAAATTATTTTTGATATCAGCATATTAAAATAACCTGAAAATATAAAATTTTTTTTTTAAACATTTGTTTTTAATTTGAGAGAACGTGTTATGCACTAAATTTCCAAACATGATCTAATAATGTGTTCGAGAGTGTGGTCTCGGTTGTTTTTTAAAGTGTTTTTTAATTAAAAATATATTAAAATAATATTTTATTATTTTTAAAAATTATTTTTAATATCAACGCATCAAAATAATCTAAAAATATAAAATATTAATTTAAAAAAAATAATGTTTTTTAAATACTTTTAAAATATAAAAAATAAATATGACTAAGCATACCATGAAGAATTTGGAAAACCATCATTAAATCTCTGTCTTTATGCTCACATTACGCAAGGCAATATGTTTTTTTGTGTACATGGTTGCACACGAAATTATGTGACTTTGGACATTATGGAAGTCTAAGAGATATTTATGAAGACATTTTGATAAAAACAGAGAATCAAGTAAGGGATAAGACTCTTATCTCTCTCCTCAATTACTTGTTCATAGTTATTTTTCTACATTCTCTCGCTTTATTTTGTTCCTCGAGGCTTAATCATTGTAGAGCTTTAATTAAGTAAGGTTATGAATGTGTTTAGTAGTGTAGTTGTTATTATTTTTTAAAATATTTAAAAGTATTAAAATAATATATTTTTTATTTTTAAAAAAATATTTTTGATATTAGTATATTAAAATATTTTAAAAAATTTAATTTAAAAAAAATTAATTTTTTAAAAATAACTTTTAAAATGTAAAAAAACAAAATAGTAGATATACTGTAACAAGAAAGAGCCGAAGCCAAAGGGAACCTGTACGGGGGAAACAGTGCCAACAAACTCTATAACAAACAGAATCCGAATAGTTTTTTTTTTTTTTTGCATTTCAAATTTTGAAAGAAAATTTATCAAGCAACAGTTTTTATATATCCTGTTTCTTCAACTATATCTCCAATTTCTAGGTCCTTTAAAAAGCCAATCTCTCTCAATTTTCTCTCTTTTTGCATAAACCAAGATATTAACTTCTCTGTTCCACTAAAATCCTTAATCCTCTCTCCCACTCTTATCTCTGCACACACCATGAAAAACCAACAAGATTTAGGAACCAGTGACCACCAAGGAATCTCTACAAAGAGAAAACACAGTAGTAACAACAACAACAACGGCAATAGCCGAGACTTGGAAGAGTTTGAAATCCCAAATGAGATGCAAGATCTCGATGAAGATGACAAGGATTTTGATCTTACACTTTCTTTGTCTTTTGGCCCGAAATCTAAAAAGAAAACCACCTTACACACTACAAAACCACAACTATCGTTGTCATTGCCAGCACCTGTGACATCAAAATCATTATCAGTGACTTATGATGCATTGCCCCAACATCACGAAATCCCACATATGGAAATCGCTGCAGCCCGGAATATGACACCGAGGTCTCTTGACCCTTTTCGGCTTTCTACTTCACATGCACTACTCGCTGATATTCCTCTGACTGAGCCATTGTTATACACTACTGCTCCGATAAACCAAGAAAGTCCCATGGCTGGTCCATCTCGCGCTCCACGCACACGCCGGAACCCTTCTCAGGGTGTACCTCGCGGAGGGAAAGGGGAAACTGTTCCCGTCTTGTACTCCTGGGCCATGGACCGGCGCGCAATGGTACATAGCCTGGACTATTTGCTGTCAAGAAAAATAGAAACCATTACTGGTTGTGTCCAGTGCAAGAGATGTGAAAAACAATATGAAATAGGGTTTGACTTGGAAGCCAAGTTTGCTGAAATTGGTGCATTTATCGCTAAAAATAAGAGTTTCATGCATGATAGAGCACCAAGTGTTTGGATGAATCCGGCGTTGCCCAAGTGCCAATTTTGCGAGCAGGAAAATAGCTCCAAGCCGGTGATTGCCAACAAGAAGAGGAAGATTAATTGGTTGTTTTTGCTTCTGGGGCAAATGTTAGGATGCTGTACTCTTGATCAGTTGAAGTATTTTTGCAAGCACACAAAGAATCATCGAACTGGGGCTAAGGATCGTGTTCTTTTTCTCGCTTATCTTGGATTGTGTAAACAACTTGATCCCAATGGCCCTTTTGATCGCTGAAATTGGAAAGGGGATTATTGATTCTTATCAAATTGATCGGTATCTATAAATCAGGACTAGAGCACTATGCATATATAGGTCAACTAGTTTAAGTGTGGTTCATGGATTTTCTTTTGATTTTTCAGCGTTTAGTATTGTCTAGCTAGGAAAGATCATTTGCCATATTGCGAAGCCCTCATAATACCCTACCATATATGGGTCTTGACTTTAAGATTTGTTTAACTGTTTGATTGTTGCTATATATTATGATATGGTATTAAGTTCAACCTTTCCTCCTGTTCAATGAATCAATAGTCTTGAAACAAATTGACATGTCTGATGCTAGTTTTTATGCGGCGATTTTTTCTAATTTAGGAACATTTATGGATTCTTATATCCTAATAATCTTGGTGTAATTTGTTGTGTGCGTGTATCCTTTCAATCTTTTTGCATCTTTCTAAGCAAATTTTATAGAAGTGCAGGTGATTGAGCTTTTTCCTAAGCTAATTGTCGTTTGCTTCCAGTCTTGATCCACCTTTCTCATCATCTTGTACACTAGTTACATCTACAACGTTTAGTTACAGTCTCGCCCCCCGGTCTGTGAGGGTTTGGCCTCTGGGTACTGAGCCAAGCTTAATTAGGAGGGTGAAGCATTGACGAGTCCTGGCTGATCAACATTAATTCTTTTTTATAGGTATGTATAGCTAGCCATGACATGGTACTTCCGAGCAGTATATACGTATGAAACGAAAATATGCATGCTGCATTGAATTGCAGACTCGATATCATGTTTATTAAAATTTTCAAAATATCTTCTAGTGCCATATGGTTTGAAACTTTGAACGAATCGCAATCTTAGTACCTTACCATTTTTACCAAAGGTAAATACAATTGAAGTGGATATGGTTCGATGAATTCATATATGGCAGAACTAACTATATATATCGTGGTATCTTTTTATCATTATCTTTTATTTATGTAATTTTGCAGAGACTGATTAAGAAAATCACAAATAATAACAATATAGTAATTCATCTTACATCACGGGCTATGCTAGTTGAATTGAAAATGCATTTGCACATGGTTATATTATCGTGGGTGCTCATTAATAATATAGATGTAAAAGTGATCTAATATCGTATCAAACAACTCAAACTAATTTATTTTTGTAATGGATTATTAGACTCTTTAGTGCTAAATATCAAAGCTTAAAGGTATCTATTATTCTATTGAACAAATAAACTCCCATTAATTTACTCGTATAATGATTGAGAGGGAGTAACCATATGTAGTCTAATATTTGATAATCATCATGATTAAATAAACTCGAGTCTCATTCATTTTCATTGCTAATCTTGAAAAAAAGGGAGAGAACTTCAGATACCACATCCATATCTATAATCTTTAAAGAAAGCCCAATAACAATCTCGTGTAATTATGATGCTCTATGATTTATCTGTCATAGCAGAAACTTATGTGCTTATCATTATACTGAGTGCATATAAACTTTTCATAAACTTCATCAACCTTGTATAAAAAAAGATGGTACGAAACACAAACAAATCTCAACAAAGTCAATCTAGCCTCAAATCATGGTGTATATTATGTTATGATCTTGTAATTTGTAATAACTCTATAACATTGATTTAGCCTAAAAAAATATATCCTAAATTTAGCTTAAACAAATGAATCCTACATAAACTAGAAATCTAGAAGTTGTGTATATATAATTGACTTTATATCAATAACATAGGGCGATGAAATATTCATTGAAACCCAACATTTTAATTATCTTATATGGTATCAGAGTCTTAAGTCTCTCACGAGCCAACGATCTTAATTCCAATTATGTCCTCTCTTTCAGATCAAAGCCAAAATCTAAACCTTAACACACAACCCTTTCAGATTCTGATAAGTCTCTCATTGCCCTAAATATTATTGTCCCAGTCAATGAAAAACTAACTTCATCCATCTTTTCTTAATAGTGTGCTCAGTTAAAAACCTTTTCATTAGTTATGATTTACTTGATTATTTTAATGTTGATATCCTGTATTCCTCACTTAATGGTATCTCCATTTTCATTCTGAACAAAATCCACTGGCTTTGATAGGACAAACTCATCCTTAATGCAATCCTAGCCTCTAAATCACCCATAATCACTCCTCTAATAGCCATAAAAAAAACATCTCAATAGGTTTGGAAAAAACTCAACAACCAATATACTAGTCGTTCTAGAACTCAAGTCATACAATTAAAAAAAAAAAACTTACCTTAGCTACTATGGGACAATACTAAGGCTACACATCTCAATTTCAATCTAGTTAATCACTCTCGTATGAAACATATTCAAATTGATCTTCGTTTTGTACAAATCTTATGGCGTGTTTGGCAATGCGTTTCAAAATTGTTTTTTAAAAAAATTTAAAAATCTATCTAATATCGTATCAAACAACTCAAACTAATCTACTCTTGTAATGGACTATTGGACTCTCGAGTGCTAAATATTAGAGCTTAAAAAGCATCTATTATCCTATCGAACAAATAAACTCCCATTAATCTACTCGTATCATGACTGAGAAGGAGTAACCGTATGTAGTCTAATATTTGATAAGCATCATGATCGAATAAACTCGAGTCTCATCCTTTTCCATTGCTAATCTCAAAAAAAGGGGAGAGAACTTCAGATACCACATCCACTTCTACAGTCTTTAGAGAAAGCCCAATCCCAATCTCGTGTAGTTATATAATGCTCTACAATTTATTTATCACAACAGAGATTTATATTCTTATCATTATACCGATTGTCTATAAACTTTTCATAAACTTCTTCAACCTTGTAAAAAAAGATGGTAGGAAACACAAACAAATCTCAACAAAGTCAATCTAATCTCAAATCATGGTGTATATTATGTTATGATCTTGTAATTTGTAACAACTCTATAACATTGATTTAGCCTAAAAAAATATATACTAAATTTAGCTTAAACAAATGAATCCTACCTAAACTAGAAATCTAGAAGTTGTGTATCTATACATGACTTTATATCAATAACATAGGGCGATGAAATATTCATTGAAACCCAACATTTTAATTATCTTATATGGTATCAGAGTCTTAAGTCTCTCACGAGCCAATGATCTTAATTCTAATTATGTCCTCTCCTTCAGATCAAAGCCAAAATCTGAACCTTAACACACAACCCTTTCAGATTCTGATAAGCCTCTTATTGCCTTAAATATTATTGTCCCAGTCAATGAAAAACTAACTTCATCCACCTTTTCTTAATGGTGTGCTCAGTTAAAAACCTTTTTATTAGTTATGATTTACTTGATTATTTTAATGGTGATATCCTATGTTCCTCACTTAATGGTATCTCCATTTTCATTCTGAACAAAATCCACTGGCTTTGATAGGACAAACTCATCCTCAGTGCAATCCTAGCCTTTAAATCACCTATAATCACTCCTTTAATAGCCATAACAAAAACCTCTCAATGGGTTTGGAAAAAACTCAACAACCAATATACTAGTCGTTCTAGAACTCAAATCATACAATTAAAAAAAAAAACTTACCTTAGCTACTATGGGACAATACTAGGGTTACACATCTCAGTTTCAATCAAGTTAATCACTCTCATATGAAACATATTCAAATTGATCTTTATTTTGTACGAGCCTTAGGTGGTCAAAGTTGCATACATGTTTGTCATGTTCATATCCAAGATAAACTAGCTGATTTGCTAAACAAGCTTATGTCTAGACAACATACAAAACTTCTGGGTAACAAGATTGGTCTTGTTGATAGAATCTCAATCTTACAGGGGTGTATAAAGAAAGATGGTATGAAATACAATCAAATTTCAATAGAGTTAATCTAGCTTTAAATTATGATGTATACTTTGTTATGATCTTGTAATTTGTAATAGCTCTATAGTTTAGATTTAGCCTAAACAAAATGTATCTTAGATTTAACTTAAACAAATGATTCATATCTAAACTAGAATTCTAAAACTTGTGTGTGTGTCTATATATGTGTGTGTAAGTGTGACTTCATATTAATTACATTGGTGATGAGATATTCATAGAAACTTAGCAATATTTATTATCTTATACCTAGTTAGGTCATGATTATAACAATTATTAGGTCGTCTCCTAGATAGAAATCCATGTTATTTTTTTTGGACTTCAATCGTTATCCAACGACGTAGAAAAATTGCTAGACTTTCCTTTTTTCCAAAATACATCATCTATTATTAGCATTTTTTTCTTTTCTAAGCTCTAACTTGTTTTTTGGTTATAAATTTGATTATGTATAAAACATTGTTAGCATACTTCGATGAATTTATTAACTTCTTCAAAATATATTATATTGATGTAAAAGTGTTTACTTAAAATATAAATTTGATTAAAAAATTTCCTGACAATACTAATTCGAGAAAGAAATAAATATATTCGGGTATAAATTATCTTCTTTGTAATTTGATGCAGAACATTTTTATTCTTACATATATGAAAGCTACTTGAAAAAATATACCATAACCAAAGAATTTTATTTTTCTTAAAAAGGGTAAAAAGTATCTAAACTTTGGATAATTCGTAAAATTAGCACATTTATTTTTAAAATTTGGTAGAACAACACACTCTTTTTTTTTTTTTTTGACAAAATAGCACATTTTTGCAAGTCGATGTTAAAAACCATAACATTTAAATGATGTTATATTTTACAATTATGATATTTAAATTGATAATATTATTAAAAAATAAGATAAAATTTTAATTGACATCGCATATATTTCATTGCTCAAGATGGTACTGATTAGACCGAGAAAGGGATCCAAGGGATGATCGTGAGCTGACTTAAAGTACGAATTTTCAGTTGCTTTTTTTTTTTCTTAATTTTCTCTACGAGATGCACATCCTCTTCAATGTTTAGTACTATGATTTTCTCACCATGTGGATCTGGGACAATGGCTTCCTAGGCTTTAGTATGCTTATCTAACTCTAAGATCTCAAATATGTAAAGTAAAAGTATATTATTTCATCAAAAACTTTTGCTGCTGTATTAATTCTCTGTTTATTTTAATTTTATGTTTTAGTTGTCAATTTTTTCCCCTAAAGTTTGCAGACCCCGAGTCAAAAAGTTTGGTCACTCGTGCAAATATAGCACGAGGAACATGATTAGTTTAAAGAGAACGATGTAGTTTCGAAAGCCAGTGTTCATGAAATGATTATCAAATTAAATTAATATAAAAAGGTGATGTATTGCAGCTTGTTATCATCGATTTTTTCTTGGCTGTGTCTGGGTGGGTAGTTGTCGGTTAGTGAATGCCTTTCATTTCAATACACAACGATTTTCATTTATAACCTGGCATGCATCGTCGATCGATGAACATTTAAAATAAAATTTTTTGGATCTGTGGGTGAAATTGTTTTTAAAAATATGTTTTTGATTATAAATATATTAAAATAATATTTTTTTATTTTTAAAAAATAAATTTTAATATCAGATTATCAAAATAATCTAAAAACATAAAAAATATATTATTTTAAATTTAAAAATAAAATTAATTTTTTTTTTCAAAATAACTTTAGAAACATAAAAACAAAAAGGATCTAAAAAGAAAAACGCTCTACAAGACAACAAGTGATAGATGTTGTTTTTTTACTTAAAAATATTTAAAAATAATATTTATTTTATTTTTTATTTATAAATATATTAAAATAATATTTTTTTATTTTTTTAAATAATTTTTGATATCATATTATCAAAATAATCTAAAAATATAAAAAATATATTATTTTAAATTAAAAAAATAATATTTTTTTAAAATTACTTTAGAAACATAAAAACAAACCGGGTCTAAAAAATAAAACACTCTATAAGACAACAAGTGATAAATGCTGTTTTTTTTGCTAGAAAATATTTAAAAATAATATATATATATATATATATATATTTATATAAGAAGGATTAAAATTAATTTTTTTTTAAAATTCAAAAATATACAAGACTCCTGTGGGCCCAAACACCTCTAGATATAAATTATTTTGCGTTTTCTTTTTTCTCACATAAAAAGGTTGACATTTTTCAGTTTTCTTGTTGTTATCGTAAGAAAAAACTGGTTTTGCTTTTGTGTCTCTGTAAAGGGGAATCAACAAAAGGAAAGTTATTCAAGCCAGACGGACTGCTTGACGGGAAAAAGGAGAGGGTGGAAGTTGAAAATAGGATCCAAAGACGCCTCGCAACTATAAAAAAATGCCTGAAACAGAAACAGCGTGAAAAAGGGAAATCTATTAGCGGACTCTACAGCTATCAAATATATTTCAGTTCCTTCCCTCGTTTATCGGAGACTTCAGAAAAACCACTTATTTATCACGATTGATTCAATATCATCCCTTCATTTAACAGTCGTCTATTTTCACACCAAACTATAGTTTTAAAACCCGGCCCGGCCCGGCGGGTCGACCCGGGCATGGGACCGGTCCGGGTGAAGGCCAAAACCCGCTTGGGAATTGGCCCGGCCAGACCCGGTCGACCCGGAACCCGGTTGACCCGGCAAGACCCGGTCAACACCCCGCCCCAAACCCGTTGACTTTTATTTTTTTTTGTTTTTTTTTTGCTAAAATGACGTCGTTTTGATTTTTTAAAAAAAAATTAAAAAATAAATTTTGACCCGGTCAAAACCCGGAACCCGGGCCTTGGACCGGGGCGACCACCGGGCCGGGTCTTAAAACCATGCACCAAACTCTTCATCATAGTCACATGCATAAAATTTTCCCTCCACTTCGAGGCTTAGATGCGTTTTGAATCGAGTTCTAAATGGTTTTTCAAGAAAATTTTAAAAAATTATATTTTTTTTATAGTTTTAGATTGTTTTAATATGCTGATATTAAAAATAAATTTTTAAAAATTTAAAAAATATTATTTTAATGTATTTTTGAACAAAAAATATTTTAAAAAATAACCGCTTTAATACTCTTAAATATTTTCTTAAACTATGTAAAAAACAATAAATTATTGTTTTGTGAGCCATGCACAACATGGTATACCATATCGTAAGTGTACATAACCAGCATTCGCAAACATAAGTACATTTTATTTATAGAAAAAATAAATCATTTGAAAAATAAATTATTATATGATGTTGGTTATTTCATTAAAGTTATTCATGTTTGGTGTAAAACAAAATTCGCTTTATTTTCTATTTTTTTTCTTATAATATAATTCATATGATTTCATATAAATGTTTTGCCCGGTGAAGTGAATTTTAGAGTCCAACCAAGGTAGAATGTCTCACGCAAAACCACGATAAAATAAAGCTAGACCACTATAATCTCCCATGTAAGATAATCTAAACGTTTATATCATTTAATTTGTTTAAATAAATAAATTAAATATGATATAAATCTTATAAAATAATTTAGATATTTCTAGTACAAGACATCACTTTTATATCTTAAAAATTTATATTATTTGATCAAGATCGCTTTCACAAATTTAGATTTCAATAAACGAAAATTAATTGTAAGAAAAATATTTTTGTACAAATAAACAAGGCTATAATAACCTATTTTTTCCTACAATTTTAACAATAAAAATAATATATATTGATTTTTTGCATATAAAAATCAGATGATTTAGTCGAGTTTCGGTGTCCAAACTGGTGCTTTCGATGAATAATTTCTTATACCCTCTTGCATAATTAGAAGACGTAGAAAATAAACTCATTTACCACGTGCACCACAAAGCAAACATCAACTATATGAAAAGCTAATACATTTTCCATTAGAATAAACGAGGAAATATCTTGTAGATCGAGACTAAATGGAAACCTTTGGGATACTTAGAGGCTATGAATGTAAGTTTATCAAAAAAAAAAAAAAACGGACATCCACACTCCGAGGGAGCGAAGATGAAAGAGAAAACAATGGCAGGAGCAACAATAAGAGAAACAAAACCAACAGCAGCCTTACCTCTCCATCACCTCCCTTCTCTTTCACCTATCACCCCGCCTCCTTCCTCCATATAAACCCTAAAGACAAGATCATGCCTTAAAAGCACGCGCATTCCCTCTATCTGGCATAATCACATCAAGTATGTTTCTGTAAATCGTACAAAAATCAATCAATTTAATTCTCCGTTTCTCTCACAATGGAGTCGTTGATCGAGCTATGCGACCTAATTTCACAGAACCCTGCACAATTCGCTGACAAATTGACCTGGCTATGCAATCGCTGTCCTCAACCGGAGGCTCTCTTAGCCGGATCGCCTAGGGTTTCTCACTCACAGATCAATGCAATCCTTGCGATTTCTCGATTCCTCTCCAAAACCCTCGACCGCACCGATAACCGTCCAAAATCACTAATCCTCACCTTCTTTCGCTCAATTCCGACCTCGTTTCACCCTTCCTTCTGGCCACAATCATTCCCCAACGACTCGATCGCGTCCTTTTTCACCGATTTCCTGGCGTACGTCTCAAAGTCGGCCGAATTGGATCCGGATTTCGCTGTCGATGTTGCCGGACTTGATGGAGAAGTTGTCGTGGCTGCGATCGGGAACAATGCCGGTGAGAATTGGGAGAGTTCGGCGATTTCTAGGGTTTTCTTGATTGCGTTAACGAAGAATTTTGTTCCAATTTTGCCGGAGGATGGAGAGAAGTTGATTACGTGTCTTTTAGATCAGTTTAACCTGCCCGTACAGGTGCCGTCGTCACCTAGTGAACGAATTGGGATGAATTCTGGAACATCTTCGTCACAGAGTTCGCCATTGAGCAATAATGTGAATAGTCATAATAGTAGTTACAGTGCCCATAATGAGATTTCGAGTATGGTGAATGATTTGAGTCAAATGTCAGTATCTTCGTCGAGTGCATCGACGACAGTTGTGGTGAATGGGAGTGGAGTAACGTGGAAGAGTGGATTGGAGACAATGGGGGTGGGACTTGATGGAGGTGGGGTATTGAGTAGGCAACAAGTGGCTTCATTCGAGGAAGAGAGTGTGGAGGGATTGGAGAAGCAGGAGATCGCATACAAGTTGATCGGACTTGTTTTGGATTGTGCTAGGATAGACAACAAGCTTTTGGATCAAGTTAGGTTAATTGCTAAGAAGCAGCTTCAATCTCTCTCTGCATTTTTGAAGGTAAATACTGCCGCTATCATTATCATATTATTGTTGTTTTTGTGTGTGTGGGAATGGTTCTTAATGTGTTTCAGAGGAAAGATAAATGGAACATATTGAGGAAAGGCAAGGGAAACTTAGTAGTGGCAAGGGTATAAGTGTATGGAGGTGCTTTTAGTGCATTCCACTGGAAAAAATTTAATCACTGATATTTTTGGGTATTTATTGGCTGCGTGTGAAGCTAAGCATGCTTATATGATGAATTGATTTTGGATTCACTGTTACATTTTAACATAAGAGGTTTCTCTCAGGAGAAACCATGGATTGGGAACTTGTCACAGTAAAAGCTTGAAATAGGAAATCGGTTATGGGCTCTCTCTATTCATATTTGCATGCATTTGGGGATATAAATGTCCGGGCTAGTTTTACTTGCGTGTATGCATGCGTGTAAGCATATGTGTGTGTGTGTGTGTGGTAAATGAGTGTGCTTGTGACCTCGTACTGTAGCAGGGAATATAAATAACGAAATTGTTGAATTTAAGGGTTGATAGGGGAAAATTGTTTATGTTGGCAGATACGGAAACGGGACTGGAATGAACAGGGACAACTTTTAAAAGCAAGAGTCAGTGCAAAACTTTCTGTCTATCAAGCTGCAGCCAGGATGAAAGTTCAGAGTCTTGCATCTCTTGATGTGGATGGCAAGACATCCAAGAGGTTGGTGCTTGAGACTCTGGCATTGTTAATGGATGCTGCAGAAGCCTGTTTGTTCTCGGTGTGGCGGAAGCTGAGAATTTGTGAAGAGCTGTTCAGCTCATTGCTTGGTGGGATTGCACAAATTGCGGTAACCAGGGGAGGTCAGCCAATGCGAGTCCTGCTTATTCGCCTTAAGCCGCTTGTGCTGGCTGCATGTGCACAGGTATGTGTTATGGATAGTTTCCAATTTTGCTTGTACAAGCATGCAACATGGTCTGTAATGTTGTTCATTCCAATTGTAACAGGCTGATACCTGGGGTGGCAGCCAGGGAGTAATGTTTGAGATTGTCATGAAGACAAGTTGTCAGATAATTGAATCTGGCTGGACAAAGGATCGGGCTCCTGTAGACACTTTCATCTCTGGTTTGGCCTCCAGCATACGTGAACGAAATGATTATGATGAACAGGTTGGTTATTATTACAAGCAACAGGCTCCAATGCATCCATAACTTCGATATACAGATCACAGACACTTTCTCTCTTGGTGTGCCTGTCTGCTTGTCCAAGTTAATTTGGAAGGGCACATCTTGTTTCTTTTTCTTAATTATTCTTATATTCACTATGCATGAGAACATCAAAATGTTCTCATCTTTTTTTTTTGGGGTGAGATTATAATGACAGTAACAGAAGTTGTTTGCTCGCTAGGATTATAACCTTTTAATCATGGAAACCTTCACGCCCTAGTTCATAGTTTCCAATTTTTTAGCGATCCCTTTTTCAAATTCATTCTTTGTTTACTAGTTGTGCTGATTTTCAGGTTGAGAAGAAGCAGGGAGTTCCTGCTGTGCAGCTTAATGTTATTCGCTTGCTTGCTGATTTGACTGTTTCCGTTAACAAGTCTGAAGTGGTAGACATGATTTTGCCACTTTTTATTGAAAGCTTGGAAGAGGGCGAAGCTTCAACTCCTGGTTTATTGCGACTTCGAGTATGGAATCTGTCTTCGGAGCAATTTATTTTCTGATATAGATTTGATTTGCTTGTATCTACTCGTTCATTTTTATTGGTGGCCATTTCAATTGGTAATTTACTATTTTGCATCTAAATTTGGAGGCATGTTATCTAACTTCTTTCTCTCCTTAACTTCTTGCAGCTTCTTGATGCTGTTTCTCGAATTGCAAGTTTAGGTTTTGAGAAGTCATATCGTGAGACAGTTGTTCTTATGACAAGAAGTTACTTAAGTAAACTATCAAGTGTAGGGTCTGCTGAAAGCAAAATATTGGCAGCAGAAGCCACCACAGAACGTGTTGAGGTATGCATTGTTTATAATGATCAGTCATGTATAATGTCTTTAAGATGGTTGATGGTTTATCTTATCATATGGTGGCTCACTTGTTCCATCACATTCTAGACTCTTCCTGCAGGATTTCTTCTGATTGCTAGCAGGCTTGAAAATAAGAAATTGCGTTCAGACTATCGTCATCGATTGCTATCTCTGTGTTCAGATGTAGGCCTGGCTGCTGAATCTAAAAGTGGAAGGTAGATATCTTTTTCTTTATGTGGAATCTCTTGTTTTATTTGCCTACCACACAAATTATTTTCCCTCATTGCATTGTGTTTCTGGTGTTGTTCTGCCTGGTACTCCAATTGTTGCAGGAGTGGAGCAGATTTTCTAGGACCTCTGCTTCTTGCTGTTGCTGAAATATGCTCTGATTTCGATCCCGCTGTGGATGTGGAACCATCACTCTTGAAATTGTTCCGCAACCTGTGGTTCTATGTTGCTCTTTTTGGTCTAGCACCTCCAATTCAGAAAATTCAACAACCAACAAAGTCAGTTTCAACTACACTGAACAGTGTGGGAAGCATGGGCACAATTGCTCTTCAAGCAGTGGGTGGACCATACATGTGGAATGCACAGTGGTCGTCTGCTGTCCAGCGAATTGCTCAAGGGACTCCTCCCCTAGTAAGTTGATTGCAAAAGGTTACTAAATGATTTCTTATTTACTAATAATATTTTTCCTGTTTGCTTTGAAATAGTGCCAAATGCCATCAACATGTTTTTTCTTAGTTTGTTTAATTTTATAAGTTGCTTCAAGAAATTGCTGTTCTGAAATGCATATGTTACACGCTCTACTAATCAGTTCTATTTTTTTAAATTTTTTCCCCTGACATGACTTTAACTGAACCTATGAAAAGTTAACACAAGATTGCATGTAAAGTAACGTTGCTAGAACATGACTCTACATCACCCCTGGTAGAACAATTAAATAGGAAAAAAAAAAGTACGTTATTTTTGCAATTTTATAATGGGGCCACTTACAGTGACCTCAGTTTGCAAATGAATTGATCGTATTCTGAATAAATTGTAAATTATAGTGAAATGTATCTGAATTGGAAAAACATTGTCTGATATTGGTAGATACACAACTCTAATGTCTTCTGAAAAGAATTTTAATGATTGCAATATGTTTAAGTTCTGCTTATATTGGTTTTCCATTTATTCATATATTTATGTTTCTGTTTTTTCTTTTCTTCCTTCCCTTCCTTCTTTTTTTTTTTTTGGGGGGGGGGTATCAGGAGAGCCCCTGGTGAATGGGTTTACTATTCAAATTAGGGAGGTTGTTAATCTGTCAGTATTTCTCTCTTCTTTCATGCATATGTTTCTTCTTTATCACCATGCCAGCTTTAATAATAGGACTTTTGTCCTGCAAGATGACCAATGTTTAATATCAACTGTACAAGAAGATCAATTTTTTGTTTGTCTTGTAGATTGTAGTAATCTGAGACTCTTAAGAAATTGGGTTAAGATCATCATTTTGATGGTAAGGTGTTTAGTGTGTCAATTACTATATACTGGGCATTTATGGATTAAATATAAAACCGATAACTTGAAGTGGTTTCCTTTTCACTATCAAACTAGAATCTTTTTGCTATATATGCTTTTGCACTCTAAAGTATTGCCTTCCTTAATATCTTAATTGATTTTGGATTACTTAAGAAGTTCTGCCTTTTGAATTGGCCTGCTTTACATTCGTTCTTAATTATATCACTCCAACTCTAACTATTTTAGAGAGCATTTCTATGGATTTTACACTTGAGTTTGACATAATTGTGCATCTCCAGGTTGTTAGCTCAGTAAAATGGCTCGAAGATGAATTGGAACTCAATGCCCTTCACAATCCTGGAAGTCGTCGGGGCAGTGGCAATGAGAAAGCAGCTTCAACCCAAAGATCTGCTCTTTCAGCTGCTCTAGGTGGCAGAGTTGATATTGCAGCTATGAGCACAATTTCAGGTTCTATAGATTTCTTAGCATGTTGTTGCACTTTAAATTTGTGATTCTGGTGGTGTTTAATTGTTTTCATCTTTATGCATCTTTCTTTAGTCATCTTGAAAATTTGGTTGTTTAAGGACCTTATTTGGTGGAATCTTCCTTGTTAATGTTCATGAAATATAAATTTTCAACTCAGCTTTAATTTTGGTGTCCCAATCATGTGTGTTGTTTGCACATTGGTTTTACAGGTGTGAAGGCAACCTATCTTCTTGCTGTAGCATTTTTGGAGATAATACGCTTCAGCAGCAATGGCGGCATCCTTAATGGTGTTGCTAGTTTGAGTGCTTCTAGAAGTTCCTTCAGCTGTGTCTTTGAGTATCTAAAAACTCCAAATCTCATACCGGCTGTGTTCCAATGTTTAACAGCTATTGTTCATAGGGCGTTTGAAGCAGCAGTATTCTGGCTGGTATTTTTCAATTCATTCCATTTAAAGCCTTTCTCTGGCAATGCCCTTCCATTTGTATTTCTACTCATGCAGGGAAAGTTGATTCTTCCCTATAGTGCTTATTTCTTGCATGGAAGGTGTAAATTTTTTAATAATGCATCCCTGTATCTTCTCTGTAAAGTGCCAATTATAATCCCTATAATTCTTCCTCCGAAGACTTCACTTCAGTGAGACAACTAGTGATATCATTTTTGTTCTTATACTTTGTTTAAAATGAAACAAATTTGCTACTATAACCGTGGATGATTTTCAAGTGTGACACTAAGTGACTTTTGATTTCTTGTTTCACTGGGACTGTTCTTTGTAGTAGATATAGAAATGGTACCTTTACCTTGTAATATGATTTTTGCTTACTGCTTTCTTCCCCTCTTATCACATTGTGAACATCATTAATGCTTTGATATGGTTTCAGGAAGATCGAATAACTGAAACAGGCAATGAAGCCAATGTTAGAGAATCAACTCTTTTCTCCCATGCCTGTTTTCTTATAAAAAGCATGTCTCAGAGGGAGGAACACATTCGAGATATTTCTGTAAGCTTGCTGACTCAGCTTAGAGATAAGTTTCCTCAGGTATGTTGTTCAGTAATGCTGTTTGCATTAGATTGTCTTTTTTTCCTTTTTTCCTGTGATCCACAACTACTCTCATCTTATATGGAAGAAACGGAACTACATATATGCAGGTTTTGTGGAATTCATCTTGTTTAGACTCCCTGCTATTTTCAGTTCACAATGACTCACCTTCTACAGTTATTAATGATCCTGCTTTGATAGCATCTATTCGTTCTTTGTACCAAAGGATTGTGAGGGAGTGGATCAGCATATCACTTTCATATGCTCCATGCACTAGCCAAGGTCTGCTTCAGGTTGGTTTTACAATATTTCCACAATCAGATGAAGTTGATTTTGAATTCTTTATTTGCTATGTGAATGTCTGTGACATAGCTGTTGTGCTCGAGTTTTTTCTGATATTTCTTGCAATTTAGTCAGAATCATGCATGCTCTCTTGTATGCTTGTGTCATGCTTCATTTAAAAAAGGTCTTATACTAGTCAAATGGTTATGCGGTTATGCGAAACAGAAGTTTCCCTTCTATAGTATTGACAGTTGGCAATGATCAATTATTCCCTTCTGTAGTATTGACAGTTGGCAATGATCAATTATTAATCTGTTTTCTCAATGGTTATATATTTTGATGATAAACATTTGGTATCTCAATAATTATCAAAGATTTACTTGGAGTAAAGTGTGAATTTCAGATGTAGTCACATTTTCTTTTTAAGATGCACTCAGTTTGGATGGTCCCCTCCCTATTTTGGGTGACCTACTGGTTTTTTATATAAGCTGCCTATGAATTACAAGTACATCTTTCTTTGACTTACTGGAATTTTGTTTAGTTCTGCATTTCATTGTAAATCCTTAAGAATATTTTTATGGAACTTAAGCTTCTTGATGTTTGACCAGGATGATCTTGTTTATTTTATAGAGTTTCCACTTTTCATTAAAATTACTTGTGTTTATTTCGTTTTCTGATGGATTTTTGTTCCTTTGTTTGTGGTTCCAAACACTGTAGGAAAAGCTTTGCAAGGCAAATACGTGGCAGAGAACGCAACATACAACTGATGTTGTTTCTCTTTTAACTGAGATACAGATTGGGAATGGTAAAAATGATTGGACTGGCATACGAACAGCTAACATTCCTGCAGTCATGGCTGCTGCAGCAGCTGCTTCAGGAGCAAACTTCAAATCGACGGAAGCTTTCAACTTGGAGGTGCTCAGTACTGGTATTGTCAGTGCAACAGTTAAGTGCAACCATACTGGAGAAATTGCAGGCATGAGAAGGTTGTATAATAGCATTGGTGGATTTCAATCTGGTGGCACACCAACAGGTTTTGGTGGTGGTCTTCAAAGGTTGATATCTGGAGCATTTTCTCAACAACCACCAGCCGAGGATGATGCATTTAATGAGATGCTACTTAATAAGTTTGTGCATCTTCTTCAGCAATTTGTTAGTATTGCAGAAAAAGGTGGGGAAGTGGACAAGTCACAGTTTCGTGATACATGTTCTCAGGCCACTGCATTTCTTCTCTCAAATCTGGTAAAATGATGCTCCCCATCTTGTCATTGATTTCCTTGCTGTTAAGCTCAACTACTTTTGGGTCTTACCTTTTCTCTTTCATCTGTTTGATTTATTCTTTGGTGCTAGGCTTCTGAGTCAAAATCAAATGTAGAAGGCTTTGCTCAACTTCTACGTCTTCTTTGCTGGTGTCCAGCATATATTTCTACACCTGATTCAATGGAAGCTGGTGTTTTCATTTGGACTTGGTTGGTTTCTGCAGCTCCGCAACTCGGTTCTCTTGTGCTTGCAGAGCTGGTGGATGCCTGGTTATGGACAATTGATACGAAACGAGGAGTTTTTGCTCATGAAGTGAAGTGTTCTGGACCCGCTGCAAAACTGAGACCTCAGCTAGCCCCCGGGGAACCTGAATCGCAGCCTGAAATTGATCCTGTCGAACAAATAATGGCGCATAGAATATGGGTTGGATTCTTCATTGACCGTTTTGAGGTTTGGAATTATTTATAATTGGCAGTTACATATTCTGTTATCAGTTTTCATTCTTTTGTATTTATTGGAATGCATTCTAGGTGGGATAATGTGTTTTTTAGTGGTATTCAGTATTCACATGCAGGAGTTTGCACACTAGAGTTAGATACTAACATTAAATTTAGATATTAGTTGTATTTGTTTTGCAGCAATAAGCAAATAGTTTTCTTATTCCATTAAAATATTGTGTGGTTTGCTGTTGTACAGGTAGTTCGACACAATAGTGTTGAGCAACTCTTGCTTCTTGGCCGGTTGTTGCAGGGGACAACCAAATCTCCCTGGAACTTTTCATGCCATCCCGCAGCTACTGGCACTTTTTTCACCATCATGCTTCTTGGTCTCAAGTTCTGTTCATGTCATTCCCAAGGCAATTTGCAGAATTTCAAAACAGGGCTTCAACTGCTGGAAGATCGTATTTATAGGTCACTTCCATTGACTGCACTTCAAATTTGCTGCATATTCTCTTTATGCTTCAATGAATGTTTACTCAGCCCCCTAGTAACTGAAAGAAGAATGTTGTTATCATATATTTGAAATAATCTGCTAATAAAAAAATTAAAAAAAGGAAAAAAAAAAGTACTGAAAAGTGAAAAGAATGAAATAATCTGAAAATGGAATCTTTTGGTGACTGAGGATTGGGGTCTCTATGATTGTTTTATTTTTTTGTGTGCCTGTGTGTTGGTCGGGGTAGGGGATTTGGAAAACTATTGAAGTAGGTCAATGTGCTGGTTATTTTCCTGCAAAAGGAAATGTCGACGAGGATGGTATTGTCAGTTACTTTGTTAGTGGCCTTATGTGTTGCATTGTTGCTTAACCAATATTTTTGTGGTTCTGCTAGACACCTCCAATGCCTGAGTTAACTAGGTTGGCTTGAGAGCACTATTGGTTTGGTTTCAGAGTTCTTTATTGATGATGACTAAATGCTTTAAGTGTTGCGTCATTTGAGGATTGGAAATCATGTTTGGTGCATGTTTCAGGGCCTGTTTGGGTTGGTTTGCTTTTGAGCCTGAATGGTTTGATGCAAACAATGTGAATTTTGCACATAGTGAGGCTCGATCTGTCTCCCTATTTGTTCACTATATTTCTAATGATGGTCAGTCTGATGCAAGAGGAAGGGGGCATGAGAATGGGACTTATTCGGTTGATATGGTAAGATTATTGCATTTGTTGCATGTGTAATCAATCGCCATGCATAGATCTAAGACATACTTCTTCCACATTTTAATACTTTTATAGATCCTAATCCAATTTTTTTATCACTATCTTATGGTCCTAAATGTATGTGCTTTTTTCACATCCATCTACTGAAGTGGAAGTTCTAGGCACTTCAAAAACACTTTATTCCATTTTTCAAATAATCTAGTAAACTCATGCAATCCTATATGTAAAACCATTTTGGATAACCTTTTGTGGATTTCCTAATACAGAAATGTGGAGATACAATATATGACCTTTTTTTTGTGTGTTGGGGGCAGCTTCAATAGTTGTTTGAATCTCGGAGCTTGCTTTTGTATTGTATTAGTGGATTAATAAAAAGAAGTGATTACAGAATGATCAGTATCACCCTGTATGGGGCCAGATGGAGAACTATGCTGCAGGAAGAGAAAAACGGAGGCAGCTTCTTTTAATGCTATGCCAGAATGAAGCTGATAGGCTTGAAGTTTGGGCACAACCTACTAACTCTAAGTAAACCTTCACAATTCTATGCAATAAATTCATATTCTGTTTCATGGAGGTTTTTTCATCATAAGGCATGCCATTAGTTTCTTAAGATCTTGACTCCTTTTGTGTTTCCATTTTAAGGGAAAATACATCTTGGCCAAAAATCAGCTCAGAGAAATGGATTGAATATGCTAGGACTGCCTTCTCTGTGGATCCAAGGATTGCCTTATGCTTGGTCTCGAGGTTCCCAACAAATACTAATCTGAAAGCTGAAGTAACTCAACTAGTTCAGGTATGTATTGCCATATCATTATTAGCAGGGGTGTAAAATTGCTAGGAACTGATGATATGAAACACCTGAATAAGAATTAACATTTGTAATTTAATTGTTGGTTAGAAGATTATATCATTTAGGAAAATCATCTTTTGAATGGTTCTTATGGAGTGTGGAAGTATAAAAGCTTATTGGGAACTAGTTAAAAATCAATTTGAACCATTGGAAAGCGGAAAGTAAGAGACTTCATGTTTAATTCTGTGCCACTAAATGATCTGCTATCATTTTCTTAGACTATGAAGTGGAAATATTATATAAAAACTGGGAACAAGAATATTTAAATTTTTTAAGCTGTGCTTGCAGAGGGGATTTATGTTCTGCTGCACTTGCTTTATTTACATTTTTGCTAAAGTGATCTTCGGTATTTTTATGGTATCTTGTTGTTATTTTTACATTTTTCCTAATGTTCTAGTTATTGTTGAATTTCTTTCATTTTGAAGTATCATTGATGTTTTTTAGATCTTCTGTTTTTTTATAGCATCTTGTTTTTGTCTTGTTTGGCCATTTGTTTGTTCTTTCTTAATCTTTTGTTCTTTTTTCTTCTTGTTCATTTTTGGTTAGAACCTGATTTATTTTTTCCCTCCTGTATCTCTTCTATTCTTCTACTGTCCATGGGTATTTGATTTTCTTTAGGATTTTTGCCCATAAAAACATCATGATTTCCTTTGATATATAAATTTGAAGTCTAGATCTTAAACATGACTCAAACAACATTTTTTTTTTTTTTTTTGCTTAAAGTATCCTTTAATTATCAGTGATGAGTTGAACCTTTTATCATTTAATAACCATGCAAATTTAACAACCCCAAGACCAGGGGCAAGTTCAGCAATTGATAGTAGAATTAGTTTGCATCTCTTGTTTATTAGGTGCTAGGTGTGAGGTTGATATCATTGCATTCATTTTTTTGTAGCATTTCATTGTCATGCATCCTTTTTGATACCTTGGTGTAGAAGTGTTTTGCCTCTTTGGATTGGAGCATGCTAAGCTTGCATTAGCTAAGTTGGGTTGAAATGGCCTAGTGTTGTCAAAGGCAAAAGGGGCTAAAAGGTGCCAGGCCTGTAAAATGCCCGAGGCCATAGTTTTAAGACCCGGCCCGGTCCAAGGCCCGGGTTCCGGGTTTTGACCGGGTCGGTCAAAATTTATTTTTTAATTTTTTTAAAAAAATCAAAACGACGTCGTTTTAGCAAAAAAAAAACAAAAAAAAAAAAGTCAACTGGTTTGGGGCCAGGTCTTGCCGGGTCAGGTCGGCCGGGCCAATGCCCGGGTCCCGGGTCCCGGGTCGACCAGCCGGGCCGGTCCGGGTTTCAAAACTATGCCTGAGGCACTAGGCGCACACTTAAGCACTTGCCTGAATAAACCAAGGCGATATGCTATAGATTAAAAAAATATAATATGTCATAACATAGTCATATAAAGTTATGTTTTTCACCCTTAAAACAAAATAAGATAATTTAAAGTAGTCAAATAGATTAAAAAGCAAACTTAAATATCATCATCGTTATTCATTAATCTTTAAAAACATCTTCATCCATGCTTTCTTGTTCTGTACTTGGGTTGTTGTTTGTTGACTCAGTTCAACATAAAGTGTGGTTGGTGTTTCTCTTCAAGTGTCCTTATCTCCCACATTAATGATTTTTTATTCTTTTCTTACCCTAATCTTTGTTTTTTTATAAAATACCCCTAAGTTGTTTCTTGTGGTAAATTAAAAAATGGACAAATAGGTCAAAACATAAATCAATTAAAAAGAAAAAAAGAAAAATCCAACAGAAAAAGAAGTATTTCAACTAGGCGCTCTCTTTAACGCCTAACGCCCACTCACGAGGCGCTCGCTTAGGCAATGCTTCATTGAAATTCATCTTTCAAGGCTAATAAAGGTGTTGTGGCCTCGCTGGAGCGCCTAGGCAAGTGCCTCAGCACCTCTTGACACCACTGAAATGGCCTTATTTGTTGTTTTAATTTGAAGTTAAAACTCAGTGCCCCTGGCTAATTCAAAACCATTGATTTGATAAAGAGTGATGAAGAAATGTGATCTTTTATCTTTTTTTTGATAAAAAACTTATGGTGATTATCCTTGCCTAACTCTAAATTACTCTAATAATTTTGTTTGTAAATATCATCTATAAGCAAGGATATTCTTCTTTAGTTTTGTGGAAAGTTGGAATGGGAATGATTTATGTTGCCCTTTGGTGATGCCAGCCGTCTTTAATTTTTCTGGTGTTTCCATTGCAGTCACATATTTTGGACCTCCGCTGCATACCTGAAGCATTGCCATTTTTTGTCACCCCAAAGGCTGTTGATGAAGATTCGGTGCTTTTGCAACAACTGCCTCACTGGGCTGCTTGTTCAATCACACAAGCACTCGAGTTCCTGACTCCTGCATACAAGGGTCATCCACGTGTGATGGCATATGTTCTTAGAGTTTTGGAGTCTTATCCTCCAGAACGAGTGACCTTCTTTATGCCTCAGCTAGTGCAGTCTTTGCGATATGATGATGGGGTGGGTTATCTGATGAATCTTGCCATTTGGGTTTATTTTAATTTTTCAGTTCAGGCTTGGTTGGGGAAGCCCTAACCTTATACTAAAAGAGGATGGGCATATCAAATCAATTCGAACCTGTATAGTTCTTATCGATTTATGTTGCATGAGATAAGCAAACCAAGGGAAACATTTATTTTTATTTTTTTAGAAGGGGAAAAACTTCTTTTGTAAACATCTTTTATCCACACCGACCTTTAGCCTCTTACTCGTTGTAACCTCTCATCTATACTAGTGGAATTGTGGACAATCAGTTTGATGGGGAGTTGGATCAGTAGGGTCTAGTTTGTCTATTTAACCTTATAAAGCTCCAGAATTGAGACAGGGATTACATACTAGTCCTTTCTTGAGAATGAGATTTTAATACTGCCACTGCAAATATGCAAGTATCTTCATATTCACTGGATCTGTGCTTATATTATTTTTGCAGAGGTTAGTAGAAGGATATTTACTCAGAGCAGCTCAGAGAAGTGATGTATTTGCCCATATTCTGATATGGAATTTGCAGGTGTGGAAAGATTCATAGATTTGTGTGGCTAAAATGTCTGCTAGTTACTAACATATAATAGTCTTATATTCTCTTCTCTGGGTTTCTATAAGTCGTGAGTTTCTTATGCATGGCAGGGTGAAACGGTTACATCAGAATCAAAGGAAGCTTCTTCTGGAAAGGTATATATAGGTTTTACTTTTAGTCATCCAGAACTCTTCCCTTTAGACATAATCTAAGCATTACTCTTGACACCACAGAAACTGTGAATGGTAATGGCCCCTTTATGCATGGATACTTTATATGTAAGGTTAGGCATGTGTCCCAAGTGGGATATAAGTTTATTAGTTCGCATTTTGTTCATTTGACCCAGTAGAATACAAGAGTTCCACAATATATGAAAGGGATCAGAGGAAAGGCTTGAGAGATACCACCTTACACTGCTCCCTTACTGTATGTGTGTATGTCATTTGGTTTTTGAGGAGCCTGGTCTTAATGGTGCAGTGTGTCTAAGAGGTTTTTGGCATTAGGAAAATGTATATACATATGCTAAAACACAGTACACTACAGGTGGTTGGTGAATATTAATAGCAAGTTTTGCAATCACAACCTGCTCTGTAAACAACCATGTCACATTGGATTACTTGAGATAAGTGTCACCTTTTGTTGATGTATGTACAATCTAGGGTGTTTTCATATCTAGGATATATGGGCTGTTCCTGAGATGCTACATGTGCATGTGCATCATGCTTAACTACTATATTTATATATGCTTTTATTTCAGAATGTTTCCTTTCAAGCACTGTTGCCAGTTGTTCGTCAGCATATTGTTGATGGTTTCACTCCCAAGGCCCTGGACTTGTTTCGAAGGGAATTTGATTTCTTTGATAAAGTTACATCTATATCTGGTGTTCTTTATCCACTTCCTAAAGAAGAACGCCGGGCTGGTATTCAGAGGTATACCCCTAATCTCTTAGGTGGCATTTGGATGCTGTCTCAAGACGTTAGAGATGAAGATAGTGGGGACATAGGGGACATGTCTCCCTTTGTTGAAAGTACAAAAAATCACTCCAAAATTGTTCCAGAGACCAATTTATTTTATGTCTCTATCTTTGTGTCTTTATCCAAACAAGTTTTTGTCCCCATTGTCTCCATCTTTTTTGTCTCGTGACAGTAATCCAAAGCTACCTTAATGCCTAAGCTCACTGTGTTTATGGCTTGTATCTTGCTGTTGATGTTGCCTTGTGGCTTGCAACAATAGGGAGTTGGAGAAAATTGAATTGGAGGGGGAAGACCTTTACCTACCAACTGCTCCTAACAAGCTTGTGAGGGGTATCCGGGTGGATAGTGGAATACCTTTACAATCTGCAGCAAAAGTTCCCATCATGGTGACATTTAATGTGGTTGATAGGTTTGGGGACCAGAATGATGTAAAACCCCAAGCTTGCATTTTCAAGGTATGATTGTGAATAGATCACTGTAACTAAAATTCTATTGGACCCAAAAAAACTCTAGTTATAAAATCCCCTATGGAATGTACCACCGATGACACTGATATTAACAAATTCATATACATGATGAACCATATGCACATGTATTATTTATCTAAAGGGGTTTCCCATTTTCAGGCCATGTTATGTTTCTGATCACATAATTTAATGAGGCTTGCAGAAATTCTTTTGGATTTGAATGGAATAATTGGCATGGATGATAGTAAAATGCGTCTTCCTTTGTGAACTAAATTGTGTCAGTTTTATGTTTTGGTTCTCATTTAAGCTGCGTGATAATAGATGGCTTAATTGACATTTTCCATTTTTCAAGGTAGGAGATGATTGTCGGCAGGATGTTCTTGCCCTTCAAGTGATAGCACTCCTTAGAGATATATTTGAAGCAGTTGGAGTTAATCTCTACTTGTTTCCTTATGATGTCCTCCCAACTGGCCCGGAGAGAGGTATAGTTGAGGTGAGTGTTTGTCTGCAGCCTTTATTTTAGCTGTGCTTGTCTGGTGCAATGTTACCTGGAACACAACTCAATACAATATGCAGAATGAGAGCCAGAGCACAGTTTGCCATTTAGAGTGGAATGCGGTCCCAACAAGACATGTTCATATAGAGTTAGGAATGCCATTCTAGAAATGATAATTTTGTAATTCAAGACTAATAGCCAATCTCTAAACATCAGACTTGCCAAAATATTAGTCCTCCTTCCATTCCCTTTTGATGTGGCAAGGCTCAACCTACCATCCTAAATTATCTACGCTGTTTTAAAAGAATCTTCTGTAATGTTGTATGTGTATTGCTTATATGTTACTAACCATGTTTAATCACACAGGTTGTGCCTAAAACACGAAGCAGAAGTCAGATGGGTGAAACAACAGATGGCGGTTTGTATGAGATCTTTCAACAGGATTATGGGCCTGTCGGCTCTCCTAGTTTTGAAGCTGCACGCAAGAATTTTATCATTAGCAGTGCTGGTTATGCAGTTGCCAGTCTTCTACTTCAGCCGAAGGATAGACACAATGGGAATCTTCTTTTTGACAAGTACACATCCTTTTATTCTTCTATTTTTATGGAAAGTAATTGTAATGGGTGGGGTCATGTTAGTTCATTCATGCATAAACATGCAATCCTAGTCAATATGGAAAGGAAAGGGGGGGAAGTGAAAAAAAATAAACATAATTCCAAACACAAAACAAAGAAGTCATTAACTTTATTTTATCTCGTCTATTCATTTACTATCTTGACTGATCGCTCATTTTACCTTGTAGCTTAGCTAATACAACCAGTTCTTGAAAACCTAGAATTTAATATTAGGTTTAGGATTTTGAGAGAAGATTGACAACTTAACACTGCCATTCATGCCAATGCAGCGTGGGGAGGCTTGTCCACATTGATTTTGGTTTTATCTTGGAAACATCACCTGGTGGAAACATGCGCTTTGAGAGTGCGCACTTCAAGCTGAGCCATGAGATGACTCAATTACTAGATCCCTCTGGTGTTATGAAGAGTGAAACTTGGTTGCAATTTGTAAGGTAAGATTGGTGCTTGTTTTTGGATATTCTCTCCTGTATCTGCTTTCATGGACAAGGATTCTGATAGGGTGAGTGTTTGGTTTCCCACCATTTGTCAACAGCTTGTGTGTGAAGGGGTACCTGGCGGCCCGCCGTTACATGGATGGGATAATCAACACTGTGATGTTGATGCTTGACAGTGGATTACCTTGCTTCAGTAGAGGTGACCCAATCGGAAATCTTCGCAGGAGATTTCACCCTGAGATGAGCGAGCGTGAAGCTGCCAATTTCATGATCCGTGTGTGCACAGATGCCTACAATAAGTGGACCACTGCTGGCTATGACTTGATACAATATATTCAACAGGGCATTGAGAAGTAAATAGAAACGTAAAGAGTTAATTGTAAATGTACATGATTGCTTGTAGTTTTGTAATTGTTGTGTAGGTTTACAGCTGTGATTTTTTCAAGGGTTTTGCACTTCAGAGAGATGAGGTAAATATTGGGAAAACGGCAAAATTCTAAAAATTGAGTCCTTGTAACCTGGTGGTGGATTACTCGTGCGGTTTGTAAGAATACTGTTTGTGGATCCTATACATAATGAAATTCATGGTTCTCTCGTTGCCAGTACAAGAAACAAGCCATGAAACCCCGCACCTCTCGCTCTTGAAACATCCTGGGAATTTGAGATTCCTTTCCTTCCAGGTAATCTTCAATATTTTTCGTATCCTTGCCAGCTGTGTTGTAGACTGTTTAATTGGCATGCTATGGAGTGCGGGTAGTTTTTGCTTGCTTTTATATACATATAATGCGGCTGGACAAATGAAGAAATTGTTATACGGGGCTATCCTTTCTACATTATGTAGGAGGGGAGGGGATAGATAAACTCACCTATATCTCTCTCATTCCAAGTATAAGTAGCTGCTTAGTTTACCCAATTCTTTACGCAAGATCCACGTTGATCCATGACATGCAGCCCAATAAAGCCCATGTTCTTCTAGCTCATACCACCACCTTAATCGTTTATTTTATTTTATCTCATTTCGTTTTGAAAATTGCGTTAGCAAGTCTTTCTGATTTTTATATTATAGTGTGTTGTATTTTTTAATTTTTTTATTTAAAAATATATTAAAATATTTTTTTTATTTTTGATATTACAACATCATAATTATTAAAAAACTAAAAATATATATTAATTTAATGCTTGTACAAGTAAAATGCATCCAAAAACAGGAAGTACCACACTTTCATACATTCAAAAAAATCTTTGTAGTCCATATAATAGAAATTGTCTAGTCTCGTACATTTAGAAAATTCTTGGTAATCCATATGATAGAAATACAATTTGCTAAACAGAATTATATTAAGAATTATATTATGCAGTTACAATCCTATTCTTTGGAAAGTGGATTTTTTTCAAGTGGTTTTCATGAAAAGCTGATTCTTAAAAAAAAAAAATGATTACTTTTGTATGTTTGTTCATGTGACATTCTAATTTAGAATTGTTACAAATAAAAAAATTGAAATTATCCTGATTTTATTACCAAAAAAAATTTAGGTTATATAAATCATCATCGCTGATAAGTTAACTTTTTAGTTGATATTTTTATAAATAAAAATCATTTTAAATAAAATAGGTTTGTTAAGCATGTCAAATCCAAAATAATTGGGTTTGGTTGTTAATTAAGTTTAAGATAACATGAATTTGATGAACATGTTAAATCTAAAAACTTGATATTATTAAATTCTAAGGCTATATATAAACGACTCTGTACAATAAAAGTATTAAAGATATGATAAACTGTAATGTTTAACTTAGAGGTGTATACAAGGTTTCTTAAAGGATGTATCATATTTACTATATCAATAATGATATGTAATATATATTTGTCTTTCAATAATATCATTAAAAGCAGAAATATATTTGTCTTTCAATAATGTAACATCTCAATAATGATATATAACTATCTCAAACACTAAATAACCTTTTATTTATACACTTTTGATTTTATAACATTATTAATTACTGCTGGACCACCTCTTCTAAGCTGTTGTTTTCGTTGCATTTCGACCTAAATAAAAAAAGATTATGTAATCAATAAAATCAAAACAGCAGGAAAAAAGGACAATAAAGAAAAGGAAAGATCCCTTTAGCCATGGTTGCAAGTAATTCATCATGCAATCTGTCAAAGAAAAGGAACCACTTATTCAAATACGTGAACCGACCACTCAAATATCCAGTTTTCTTTGTCATGTAGGAAAGGGAAATGTGTTGAAAAGTAAAACAGAAGAAGACAACACGTACCATTGAATAAAAGGGATCCCAATTATATGGCAGGTATCAGCCAATCCAAGGCCACTACACGATTCTCATTTTTTACATGTTCATTTCAATCTCCGATAATTGACAGGTATCCATCTTCTTACACACAAGCCGGTGAACTCTCTGTTTTCCGAGCACATTACTGTTTCCATAATTAGCTAATTGCGAGAAGTATTTAAGATAAAAAGAAGGGATATTCACTATATTATCTTTTTGATTCATTAGATATCTGATTTTTGTTCTTCTTCTTTCCATGAACGTCCACAAGCTTCTCATCTTCACACCATCTCAAGCATTATTTTGCTCCAGTCTCCCATCCTTCCTAAAAAAAGAAGGAAAGAAAAAACTAATCTAACATCTTGAGAGAAGAAGAAAAGAAGAGAGAAGAAGAGATACATTTATCACACTATTCTTAAGCTTTAGTTTCCATCTAGTTTGCCATTTCCACCGTGAACTTGCTCCTCCTTTTCATCTTTAAACTGACCTCCAGCTGATTAAATTACCAAAAAGCACTTCCATGTCCTCTAAGGTTCTTCCTCGTGTCTCAGGAAAACATGTAAAAAAGAATACCCAAGCCACTGTTGCAAATCCTGCGAACAGGAAAAAGGCCCCACCGATAGATATAGCCTTGTAGAGCATAATAAAAGTTGTAGATATTACCCCACTTGTCACTCTATTCACGGCCACTCCCATACCTGTCCCCTGAGCGCGTAATCTCAACGGGAAAATCTCTGAACTATAAACCCAAGCTATCGGTCCCATTCCTATGGAGAAGAATGCAACAAAAGCTAACACCATAGCGATTGATAAGGCAATCGCCCATGGTAGTTTCTCATGTGAATGATCAATTATTGTCAGCCCGAATCCGAGGGTTGCTAGGGACAGTACCATACCCCCAACACTACTTAAGAGCAGCGGTCGTCGCCCGATCCTATCTAGTAAGAATGTGGCCACTAAGATAAAAACGGTCTTGGTGAATCCAACCGCTACAGTTGCCAGTAATTTATCATTGGATGATGTGATTCCGGCCTTTTCGAAGATGTTGGTGCTGTACAAAACGACCGCGTCTATGCCTGAAACTTGTTGGAAGAAATGAATACCGATCCCACAAAGCAGGATGTGACGAACAGGACGTGTGGGATGAATGAATAATTCTTTCCAAACACCTTCGCCGTGACTCTTTTTCTGCACACGGACAACGTCATCGTTGCAATCTTGTGGGATTCCGGCGGCTTCTTTAATCTCTGACAATCTCTGTTGAGATTCTTCTTTAGTGTCGGAGGTTTTGTCAAGAACTTTCCTAGCATCACCGAGTCGACCTTGCATGACTAGCCAACGAGGAGACTCGGGCATGCCTATAACAACCAAAGCTAAGAAAACTGAAGGAATTGCTCCAACTCCAAGCATGATTCGCCAACCCAAGTTAGTTCGGAGCTTAGAGAAAGCATAATTGGATACATATCCTAGTAAGATCCCAACATTGATGAATACCTACACCAGAAACAGAGTCACAGAAGTTACGTTAATATCAATCATTCCCCATATATTCTTAAAAGGTTTTTTGACATTAAAATTGCTAGAAGCGGGATTCTTGTGCGTGTATTAAGATTTAATTAGTATTTCAAATAAACATTTTAGGGGTATTATCGAGTCTTACATCTATTTTTGGTACATAACTACGAATTAAATACTCTTAAGAAACTGGAAATTAAATTAGTAAAAATAGCATTCTATTTGCACTTCTTCTTAGTCTCTCTCTTGTCTAGTAAAGAAATTGCAAAGCAATGGCCTTAAAAAACAACAATTTCTTTTGGAAAAACGTATATGAATACTTACTTCTGGGAATGAGGTGAGAAATCCACGAGTAGAAGCTGGCGAGACCTCAGTGGTGTAAACAGGGGCAATCATGAGGGCAAAACCGACACCAATACCAGCAACAAAGCGAGCAACCATGAGAAATGCATAATTTGTGGAAAATCCCATGAGCAGAGCTCCAGCAAAGAAAACGGCTCCTGCCACCACAATAGTGTATCGACGACCAATCCAGTCAGAGGTCACGCCAGCAGCGGCTGAGCCAACAAGAGAGTACCAGTTGAGAGTTCCCACAAGTAATCCTACTTGCGTGTCACTGAGTTTAAAGTCAATTTGGATGTAGTCCTTGGCTCCACTCATTACTCCGATATCTATCACCAAATATACAAGTTGTTAGGATAATGTAAAAAATGAAGGCAAGATCAAAGTTCTATGTAAAGAAGTATTTTCTTGGAAAAAAAGAAAATCTTTTTTGCTGCAAGTCTCACTCTTCGTTGAGGGTTAACAGAGCTAGTTTTTTGGAATCTTCACTAGCAGTATTCCAAGTGATGAAAATAATGGTTTGAGAGAAAATTGAGTCCTCACCATAACCAAGTAAGATTGAAGCCACGGAAGCTAGGATTGCGCAAGCAAAAGCAAATTTGTTTCTTTTTGGTTTCTTTACAGGATCAAAATCTGCTAGTGTTTTCTCTGTTGTGGGTTGGCTAGGATTGACATCCCTTTCTGAGTTTAGACCTGCAGACATGATCTATACGCCTAAACAAAGAGAGGGAGAGACAAAGAGTTGGTTTAAGCTATAAGCAGTGCTAGTGTTGTACCCTTATTTTGGATAAACTCATGCAGCCATGCGAGCTTGAAGTTTGGGATGCAGCCATAAGTGGGAGGCTGGAGTTGTTTAAATAGAGACCACCAGGTTGACATCATCATTTTGGCAACCTGGTGACCAGTCTAGCTGGTTCCAAAGCAAACAACACTATTCTTGATTGTACCTTGACGGGTTGTTCTAATAGCTAAACATTAAGGTATTGTTTGACATTGCGTTTCATCAAATTTTGAATTTTTTTTTTGTTAAAATTAAGTGTGATTTGTACATTTTGGATCGTTTTGATGTGCTGATATCAAAAATGATTTTTAAAAAATAAAAAAACATCATTGGCATGTATTTAGGCACAAAAAACTATTTGAAAAGCAACTGATACCACACTGCCAAACACGCTCTAATTTGGGTTGTATGGTAAAGTGGGTGGTCTAATAGGCATTTTTAGTTAATAAAACAAAAAAATTAAATGCTAAAATCCTATTTTTAAACAATTTGATTTTTGCCTTTTCTTTTGAAGTGAAATTTATTATTTAACCAAGTTTTTGTCAAGTCAATTAGATTTCAATCCAGTTGATCAGATTTTAATCAAATCAAGATTTAAATTTAATCAATTAATATTCTAATCAATTCAATCCTAATCATAACTAAATCATCAATAAATTTATTGGTTAGAGGATCTCATCAGCGTGCATCCAATAAAAATTCAACCTATGAATTCGCCACTTGTTGAATTAGTTACGTTATACAAATAGGCATGCTCTTTAAAAAAAGAAAAAAAAAAGTAACAAGGATGGGAAAAGGGCAAAAACTTGAAAGGTGCTCGCTGTACACTTCATAATTTTTTGAGTTACAAGTTAAAATCCCTTCAGAGCTTGCATGCTGTTAAGCAAATCCACTGCCTTACCAGATAGACATGTTGAAATCAACCATGCATAATCTTGTTACTTTGAATCATAATTTATTTGACATAATTAAGTTTATTATGAGTTTCCCTTTAACTATAGAAAGTTCATATTATAATCTTTACTTTATGATGCATATTAAATATTTTTTGATAAAAAATAAAAGTATAAAAATAAATAAAAAAACTTATTTTTTTATACACTAGATCAACCCATATCAATGTCCTTCAAGTTATTCAAAAAGTTATGATAGTATAGGAGTTTATTTTTATTTTTATTTTTCATTTAAGTCCTTTTCTTGATAAAATTACAAATTCAAATGATACAGTAACTTTTTTTAAAATATCAAGAATAATTAAAAATCTAAATTCGACATGCAAGATAAAAATAAAAATAAATTATATAATTTTCATAAAGAATTTATTACTTTTGATTTTAATTTCGAGATAGAAATCTTCTGAATTTAATTTTAATCTATAAAGAAATTTAAAATTTGATATCAAATTAGAAAAAAATAAAACACCATAAAAGTCATACAAAAATTAGGTTAGATCTTTTCATGGGTATATATGAGATTTGTTGATTTCTTCTATTCAAATACATAATTATAAAAATTACAATAACACCAACTAACATTATGATAGTATAATCAAATAACTAAATAATTGATTATATAATCCTGTTAGATAAAAAAGAATTAAAAAAATATTATTTTAAATAAATAAAAAAATTATTAGAGTTTAAATATTATGTTAGGTCATGAGTTAACTCAGTCACCCGAGTTTGAATACTAAATGGCCAACACAGTTCAAAGCAAAAATAGCTTGGACTAACCATCTAGGTGGTGGCCCAGCGGTAAAAGCTTGGGACCAAGAGGTTTGCTCCCTCTGTGGTTTCAGGTTCAATCCCTAGGTTGCTCATATGATGGCCACTAGAGGCTTACATGGTTGTTAACTTCAGGGCCCGTGGGATTAGTCGAGGTGTGTGCAAGCTGGCCCAGACACCCACGTAAATAAATAAATAAAAAAATAGCTTGGACTAGGCTCCTGATCGAATCACCTGGCTCTTTGGAGCGACGTTCAAAAAAATATGAAATCATTAACTGGAACATGCACAATACAGATGCATGGAAACATCTTGGGTTTATACCTGAGACTATAGTTTATAACTAGATTATGCTTCTATTACGCTGGGAGTTATATTAATTTTTTTATGTAAAGAAAATATTTAGATATTATTAATGTTTTTTTTAATAAAAAAATTTAAGTTACGTGGGAATTGATTCAATATGACTTGGTCTTTTTAGTTGGTTCAAAGGTAACCTGAATAACATGTAAAAATATAATTTGATTTAAAACAAATATTTTAAATGAAACTTTTTATAAATATTAAGACGGCAATACATTGAATTAATTTTAGTCAACATGGGTTAACTTGTCAATTTACATACCGAATAATGAAATCATACAAATTATAAAGTTCATTTTCTAATAAATTTGTGACCCAAGTTATGAGATGAAAATAATATCAAAGAAAACAAACCGAAACAAATCATAAATTTTAATTTTAAATCAACTCAGTATTGAAAGATTAAATTAAAAAAATATTTAATAAAAAAAAAATTTGAGTTAATCAAGCTAACCTATTAAAATCATTATCCGAATCATAAAATTAAGATAATTTTATAAAAGATAAATTAAAAAAAATTATAAAGTACAATTTCTAAATAAACCTCATGTAGAAGATGAAATCCAAATTAAGTTTTGAGAGGAGAATCCTCTCCCCTTCTAGTTGTTATTATTAATATTATTAATGTTCATAATTACAATTATAGTAACATGATAATAACCGTTGACGGAAAAAGTGTTTGCCCAAGTCTCTGCCGTCTGTGTACTATGATAATGACCAATTCGGCAGCAAATTAATGTTGACAAGTTCTGGCATTCATGCCTACTCTAGAAAGGTATTCGCCGTTAAACTAATTCGCGCCTAGATTTTCCATTTTCCGATGAGATGCACATTTCTTTCGTTTCCGTTCTCCTTTCTTTACACTTTGCCTAAAGCAGGAGGTAGGGGTGTTCAAAAAAACCGACCAACCGACTAAATCGAAAAAACCAAGAAAAAATTAACTGAAAAAACCGAACCGATAGAAAAACCGAATAAATAGATTAAAAAATTAAAAAAACCACCCGGTCCGGTTCGGTTCCAGTTTAAAAAGACTTAAACCAATTAAACCGGACCAAACCGAACCGGTTTAATTAAATCTAAAAAAATATATAAAAGAAAACTAAACCTAATAATAAATACCCCCACCCCCCTCCAAAAACTTTCCAGCTGGCCCCCCTCCCCCTCCCCCTTTCCCCCTTTCCCCACTTCCCCCTTCCCTTTTTAGCAACCCCACCCATCCCTCCCTCCCCCCTTCCCCGCTCACTCTTGCTCTCTCTCCCCCCCCTTCTCCTTTTCTAGTGGCCTTACCCTTCCCTCTCTCCCCTCTCCCTCTTCTCTGTGCACAAGAAATATTTAAAGCAATTCATTTTCTAGTGCCCAAGTTTTCTCTTATTTAATTGATTTCGGTTTTTCTGGTTTCTAAAGCTAAAAAACCGACAAGGACCGAACAAAACCGGTTCGGTTTGAACCGGTTCTCAGTTCGGTTCGGGTTATATTAATAAGGAATAATATTTTCCGGTTCGGTTTAATTTTTATGTTAAAACCGGACCGAACCGGACCATGAACACCCCTAGCAGGAGGTGATCAGTACCAATCTTCCAGAGGAAATTGGGTTCTCCATCTTCTTTTTTTAATTTTTTTTTTAATGAGGTTTCCACTTTTGCATTTTGCTCGTGGAATCCTGTGTCCGATTATATTAATACGTACGGAAAAGCAGAGATAAGATGGGATTTTAATAATACAACACTATCCTGACAAAGAATATAGGAAACATGGTAAGAGAATTCATCACACCATTGATTTAAAATGTTTTAGTCGTTTCACCCAGAGAAAAAATAAAATAAAATTCGAGGCTAAATATCTCGGGTCGAGCTTAAGGATGGTAGTCAGTGACCTGTTTTCTCTCCAGATTAGCTCAGTGGTCATAAAAGGAGATTCGAGGAGATCTCTCCATCTGATATTATTCGGAAAAACCAATACCTCAAACACAGTTGCCCACGAAAAGAAATTGTGAAGAGTTTTCTCTCCAGATTAGCTCATGATCCCATGCTTTCTGAAACGATCCCTTTTCAATTAATAATAATAATAATAAAAAAACCTTTTCAGCCTGGCATGAGCTGAAGAGTAGAGAGAAGACAAGACACGGGTCATTTTAAGAAGAAAAACTTCATAAATCTTGCAAAAATCCTGCACTCTGTTCATGTTTCGCATTCGACGGGTGCATGCACCTTTTATTTTGTTAAGTCTGTGTTTAAACTTTCAACGTCTTACTGAATGCCATAGCACCTCTGCAATTCTATTTCGAATCGACATTAGCAGATGTCACTGTTGTACTGAAAGTGAGGTTGGACAAATAATTGAACAGAGAGACCTTCGGCTCTGGAGATGGGTCCCCGTCTGCCTTTGGAAACAGCTCGAGATACGTCACTTCGAATTTTCCCATTGGCCTCGTGACAGAAGAGAACACCACCAATCTTTGACAACAGCGAGCAATACCACAAAAAATATATTAAATCTGACAGAAGTCATGGTAATTAGGGATAGTTTAACTAAAGAGTCAAGCATTCAGGCAACTCATTCATTTTCGTGTATTTTTTGGCAGCATTAAAGAGTCACAGTTAGATTCAAAGCTTTTGTAAATCTGGACTCAGTCGAGTTCATTAAAGACGAACTTTATTTTTCCCCTTTATTTTTTTTTCCTACTAACCACAAATATTACATTCTCATTCCAGCAATTCTATTTTTTTATTCAAAAATATAATAAAATTATTTTAACTTCAATACATCAAAACAATTCAAAAATATAAAAAAATTAATTTAAAATTATTTTTTTCAACACAATTCCAAGCTGCTTCTTAGATTTATCTTACATGAACCTCACTTTTCGAAGAGTTGCAATTGCATTTCCACCCCATCCACAAAATCCACAGCATCAATCCAAGCTTCTTTGACAATGAGTAGTTTTAAGGTGAAATTGTTTCATTTCTTGGAATTACTCTGCTTCTTTGACAATAAAGTGCACTCTCGCTTTATAATTTCAAGTTTAGTGCTGTAACATGCACCATCTCCATGTGCCGTGGTGTAGGACTTGGAATTTGGAGAGAAAAATTTACCACAAGAAAGAAGGCTATATGGTTTTAGTCGCTTTCTGTCTTCCACAAACCCAAGAATTTATCACCTCATTTTCTCTCGATAGAAAAATTGCAAGGGGGCGGCCATGTTAACCACAAGAAAGAAGGCTATATGATTTTAGTCGCTTTCTGTCCTCCATGAACCCAAGTATTTTCCTAGAAATCAAACACAAAATCCCACAACCTCACAATGCTCCATCATCACTTTCCTTCTCCAATCCGATACAGATCTCTGCCCTGCTAAATTCCAAGAAAGTAGGGGGCTCTGCTTTAATCATCTCTGTCCAATCACTACAAAAAAGAGCTTCGTCATGGTTAGAAACTGAGCTTGGACTGTCCTCGGAGGGGACCATGGATCATCATCAAAAGACACGTGATGTAGAATTTGACTTCAAAGTAAACACACTGACTGCTTGGTCTTCGTTTTCTTTTATATAATAAGGTGTTAAAATGTCCAAAGGTGAAAGCTGGCAGTCCTCCAAGGCAACTAGTGCTGGTTTCATGGAAAGAACGGGTTGTTGTTCAACAATCCTATAATTTGAGCAAGGGGCGGTGTTATTTCTCAATCAATCTTATCACTTCATAGAACCAAAGTCACACCACCCGTTTCTTGCATCAACTTGGCTATGTTTAATTTCTTTTGAATATTCTTGAGATCAAATATCTTCTTAATTGTGTCTAATTAAGACTCCGTTTCAATTCCGAATCTCATTCTGCTTTCTAATCTTGCACTGTATCATTAACTAGTTAAAAGGTGGCCTTTGAGCAACTGGTGGGGGAGTTGAATCCGTGGACAATTTATCAGCCAGCCAACCTTTACCAGTTTACGTTAACTTATTCATATCCAAGTTCAGGTTTTGTGGATAAACATGATCGCATTGCTAAATCCTATATATAAAATATCAAAAACAAAGATTTTGTAGAGAATATCTCTAATTATTTTTATTGATTTTACAAACAAGTGTGTATCTTTCTATTTTCACATGCTTTGTTCAATCATGTTAAACAATATTAGAAAATAATATAAATCATATTCTAGGACCTCAGCTAACAGTTTAAATTATTGGATTGAGATAATTCTTTGACATGGTATCAGAGCCTTAATGACTAAGCGGTCATGAGTTCGAATCTTACAATCCTCATTTATTTAACAAAAATTAAGCATAAAGTAATGTGGGCTTGTACAAGTTTCAAGCCCAAATGACTTTCATTTGAGAGGGTATGTTAGAGAATAATATAAATCATATCCTAAAACCTTATCTAACAGCTTAAGCTTTTAAATTAAGATAGTTCTTTGACAAACAAGATTATAAACAATTTTTATGGACAACTTATTGTCAGAAAATAGATTCATTGCCTCTTTTGGTTTAGATCCCAAGTGATTCAACAGATTTCTCATCCACGGTAGTTCATATATCCTAAAAGCTATACCTCTATATTGTGTTTTTGCTCTCCAAGTTACAAGATTCCACCTACAAAGATGAAATATCTTGAATTAGATCATCTGTTACTAGTTGAACCTGCCCAATCAGCATCATCTGTTAAATGTTTTACAATATCTATACGATGATTTCGTGGATCGTGCATGAATTTACTCATTGTATATACAAAATGTCGGACATAGTATAAAATAGATAAATTAGCTTTCCGTCATTGATATCTTCTTTTATCTATTGAATTTGAGCTTGAACACTGAAACAACTTGTGATTTTATTCAATAGAAGTTTCAACTGGTTTACATCTAAACATTATTGTCTCAGATAATAAATCAAGGATGTATTTTCATTGTGATTAGAAAACACCATGATTTGATCAAGCTACCTCAATCCCAAAAAAGTATTTAAGGTCAGCCAAATTGTTTCATCTCAAACTCGAAAGCTAAATACTGATGTAGCTTAAAAATCCCATTATTATCATCATTTATCACCACCATATCATCAATATCAATATAGATAATTAAAATAGTAACTTTATCTTGTTTATGTTTTAAAAAGTGTGATATAAATTACTTTATATACTTGGTAAGTCTACCAAAGCAAGCTCTTGAAGATTTCTTTAATCCATATTGTGTTTTATTATTATTGAACTTGAATATACTGACATACACGAAGAAGGATCAACATGTATCTTTTCAGTTAAGTCACAATATAAAAATATATTTTTTACATCAAATTGAAGAAGTGGCCAATCTCGGTAGGCCTCTAATGATAAAAGTACTCTTACAATATTGAATTTAGTAATTGGAACAAAAGTTTCTTGATAATCTACACCATATCTCAATACAATTCTATATGCTTTGTGTTTAATAGTAAACATCCATCTGCACCCCACAATTTTATTCCCTGTATGCAAAGAAACAAGTTCCCAAGTTCCATTTTCCTCTAGTATATCCATTTCTTTTGTCATAGCTTGAATCCACATAGAATCCTTTAGAACAAACAAGAATGAAATTAGAAGAAGGAATGGAATCAAAAAATGAAAATTCATCTAGTGAGTTTCCCATAGAGGATTGGATTAGCGGATAGCTAGGAGTATTGTGCTCTAATGGACTTGTTCTTGCTCTTCACATCTTCAATCCACGCTTGCCTTTCGTTCTTTACATCTTTCATCTTCACATCAAACTGAGGTATATCTAACGAATACACACTCATCAATGTGATTCTGAACTTCATGTGTACTCCTCCCCTCAAGTGATAAATCAATGACCACTGTGGCATAGAAGAGCTCGTGTTCATGAAATATAACATCCATAGACATGAAAAACCATTTAGAAGGAGGAGGTTAACATCCATAGACATGAACAGTTCCACTACCATTGGCATTTGTAACAATTATTTTGGAATAAATATAAGATTAACAACTAAATTTATGGTACAAGCAAGAGATTTATGGGTAGAGTTTGTTAGACCTATCTTGGCAACAAAGGCTTCAGCAGTGACTAAATGGCTCTTTGAAATCGAATCCTCTGCCTCAGGATTAAAGGACTTGAAAGAACCAGTCTGAGTAGGTTTGTTTGATAGTGTCCCGAATCTGCTTGGCGGTAGGTGAACGAATGAATAGTGACCTGATTTCCCTGGTCGTAGCATCAAGAAGCCAAGATTTAACCATATAGTTCTAATCCTCCCAAGCTTCATATTCCTCTGCATTCTTATTCTTTGGAGCAACCTTAGTTCCATAAATGAATCCCCAACTCTAATTTTTTATTTTTCTCATTCAAGGACCACTTGATGTAGTTGGTATCATCAAGTCTTTCTGGAGTAATAAGTGAAGACACATCTTGCATGTGAAGAGAAGGCAGAGTACTAGAACCAGACTTGTCTATTTCTGCAGCAGATCCTATTTTATTTGTAATTGAATATGCCAATAAGATGAACAAAGAGCAAGATCAAGAGAGGACAAAAAAAAAAAAGGGATATTAGTCGCAACAATATGCAGCTAGTAAAATATTATATGATCAAAAAAGACAAAACCCAGCTCTAATTTTCTATGAAAGTAGAGATGAAATCAGAGTTGGCTCTGTCCATGTCAAAAACAAAGGTTTGTAGTGGATATCTCTACACACACATACACAACAAGAACCCTTATAATTCATAGGGATTCACAGAAGATCTTCTTGATTTTAGAAGATTTACGATAACTAGAAGATATTCCTGAAGATGTTATTAAGAGGTATTATTCATATATATAAAAGATACCGTAAGGTTCGCTGTCTTGTTTCAACATAAAAAAATTCGATTTCTGCTAACTCAGGATTCTCATAATGGTTTAACTCATACATATTCTTCCTGGGGATTCTTTCTTACTGGGGACTGACTGACTAAAATAAATTATCCAGTCAGTGAAAGGTTTTACGAAATCTCTCCTTGGCCATGTCGAACTGAATAAAGTGAGATAGAACAGCCAACTTTAAGATCACTGTCAAAATGTTTGCTTCTAAGTTATACATAGACGCAACGATCGTAAATTTTCTTTTATTATTAATTCTTCATGTTTGGTATATGGATAGCTTGTTTTTTAATGGATCGAAAAGAAGAACTTAATTTCGGTACACGTAATTTTCAGACATCAAATTGGTTCGTAGAAGTTACTGGATCAATAATATTCTGACAGTGACTACACGTGAACGATGTTTTTCCTTACATGAACACTTCAAGTAACTTGAACCAACCGACCTTGCAATCCTAATGATATGCCGGAGTTTCTTCTTTATATATCCCAACGTGAACCAGCCAAACTTTCAGACACCAAATTTTAGTGCTAGTCATTATCATTATACGACTTTCTCGTCACAATCATTGTTCAACACAATCATTGTTCAACACAATCATTTATATGATCACATAATCCCCTCCACATCATCCCAAGCAAAGGAGATGGCTACTAATGGGAGTCTCTATTTCGAGAAAATGTGCCAACATAAGTTTAAAAACAGAGAATAATTTTTTGTCTAAAAGTGCCAGAGGTTGCAGAGAGCGTTGAAGGTGGGTCATTGGACAGGTTTTGTGCACTTTTTTGCTCTCGATTAAAGGTTTATTATTCTCCAAATTAGCAGCAAATTAATGTGCATCTTGAATGTATGCTTGAGAGCTAATGATTCACCTTGGTCATCGGGGGTCGTGTAAGATATTACTTGTGCATGTCCATTAAAGAAGTTGAGGTAGTTTTTGACTAGTCATTTTTATAGCCAGCTCTACCAGAGACGCCAAGGCCATTGTTGCGTTGTTGATGGTGAATTGTGATTGTAACATTGCTATAGTCCGTACCAATAGAATGTGATGAGGCTCGCTAACCCAGTTGTGACTAGATGGCTAGATGCCATGCTATGCTAATTTATTTACTTATTAATATCACTCCTAGTTTTTGTGGGGGACTTAACTTAGCATTAGTTTTCAGTTTCCAAGTGGACAAAAAAAAAAAAAAAAAACAAAAACAAAAACCACTACCAGACAACAATACAACAACACTACTATGATCTTTTCGAGGGCTCCAAACAGTACACATAAGCCAGCATTGTTAAGGAGGCACTCGTTCTGACGACATTCCCTTCTTTCGTGATTTTCACTTGTTCTGTCTTTCCCTTTTCCTTTTTGCCGGACCATCTTCCTTTAGTCAATGCTCATACTCAAGACCTGCAAATGGGGATGCGCCTGCAGTTTTCTATTTCGTTCGTCAAAACCACTGAAACCATCATTTGTCAAGATCTTTCCCCTCTGCATCACCGACATCACAAGCCGAGTCAGTCATCTTCTTCATCCACAACTTGTTCCAAATCATCACGGTAATATGTTGTTCCCGCTTCAAGAGACAGATCGGCAGAGTCTAAAGGATTATCAATCTCTTCATTATCGCTCTCAACATCACCAACACTTCATCACACTCTTCAGCTGCCTTCCTTTTCTTCTACTTTGGCTTTGAGGTATTCATTTCATTCACATAAAAAATGCGGAAAAGATGAGATATTCTGGAGGCACATCAGTTAATGAAAGGATTTTGGGCCAAATCAAAGGATTTATCTATAAAAATCTCAAAAACCAAGGTGGTGTTGCTGAAGCCTTATGAAACCATGCTAAAACTGTGGCATAACTCCTTGACGAAGCATGTTACCACACTTTCAGCTTATAAAATGAGCATGGTATGTGGGAAGGATAGCCTAAATGTGCTGTGTGTGTGTGTCTTAAAATGATATAAAATGAGCATAAACATTTTTTTTTTTAAATGATAGCTTTAATGTTATGTCTTAACTTGTTAAATCTATAATTCAGATCATGAACTCAAACATGTTAAATAATGTTTTATGTGTGTGTGTGTTAAAGAGGATAAAACAAAAGCCAAAGAACAATTGTCATTTAAAAGAGGCTCTATAAAATAAAATAAAAAAGAGAGGGAATGAGTATTAATCTAAATATATATATAAAAAAATTTAGATAGAAGTTTTTAAAAGAATTTATTTAAAAGAAATAAGAAAAAAAAATTTAAAAAAAAAAAATCAGATAATGTTAGGCCTCTCAGCCCACCTAACCCATTTTATTAGGGCTTGCATGTATGGCCCCTTTATTATCTTCCAATCTTCGGCGGAAGACTGTCATCCCTTTTTAAAAAAAAAAAGAAAAGAAAAGGAATCAAACAACATGTCCTCTATTTTTTTAAAAATTCAGCAATTAAATGGTTCTTTAACTCAAAAACCAAATTTAAATCATTTTTTTAACCTAAAACACCTAGAAACAAAATCCTAGTAGTCGTAATAAATTTATTCATGATCACCTTTAAAGATCAAAGATTTTCGCAGCTCAAATATATTATTTTAGGAAATTTACAGGTAAAAAAATGACACAATATGCATTCTTCTTATCAAATGGAACCATCTGATACAAATATTGATTTTTTTGGTGGTCTAATTTGATGTCAACAACATTTTCTTTCTCACCACTGGAATCCGACGACCTCTCTCAAATCAAGAACTAAAAAATAACGAAAATAAATTTTTATATCAAAAAGAAATTGATAAAATATTAAGGTACCAAGTATTTATAGTTTCTAAAACATAAGGACCAAATTAAACCTTTTGTATTAACTTTATAATCATCACCCATTTATAGCATCTTTTCTATTTTGATCCTTAATTTTTCAATTTCATCATTAGCCAACAAAATTTATTTTATTGCCCATGAATTTGGCCCACAAAAGATGCAATTGCATGATAAAAAAGTTTGAGGACCAAATTAAAAAACAAAACAATTTGCACAATCCATCCATAATAATGTTTGAAATAATGAACAGTGCAATCTTTCACATAGAAAACATACTCCTTTTAGTTTTCTACTTAATTAAGTATAACTCTATATGACATGGGTTTTTCACTATGTAAGGCTCTATTGTTCATCCTGTCACACATTACTGTGGATGGGCTTTGTACATTTTTTTGTTTTTTCAATCTGATCCTCAAACTTTTTTCCTGACAATTTAGTTTTAATCGAAGACCAATTGCTTTTGATTTCTTATGAAATGGTGAGATTGAAAGAAAAGGGAACAAAATGAAAAAGGTATCGAATATGAGTGGCGTGACATTAGTTTTGCAAAAAATATGTTTTGGTTCTTCAACTTAAAAATTGACACGACCAAAAGATTGATGTCTTCTCCCAAGTGCAGGAGTGTCGAAGTAATAAATAACCCGGCAAGACCGGGATCGAACCACAGAGAGGTTAATTGTACAAACAACAACAACAACAACAACAACAACAATAATAATAACAATAATAATATTAATAATAATACTCAGTATGTGGCGTTGTTATACCTGAGAATGATCTAAAAGATCGGGTCACAGGTTTCCAGCCTATATATTGAGTTTATGAAAAGATGAAAGAGATATATTATATAATATAAACAAAATGTAAATAACAACAACAACAACAACAACAACAACAATAATAATATTAATAGTGATAATAATAATAACAATAAAAAGAGGAGGAAAAAAAATTAATGAGAACTTTGAGATGGAAGATTAATGTAAGGATTAAACAATGATAAAAATAAATGTCAAGGTTAGAGGATCCACCAATGGTATTTCAAACAAGTATAGTATAAACTCTTATTATTCAACTGGAAACCACACACAAAGGAGGTTCCAATTGACCGATTTGTCATTAATAGCTCATTATAAATTATTAACATGATCATATTAATTATCTCATTTACATAACACCAAACTTTTAAATATTATCAGGAATTCATGATGTTAATTGATGTTAACAACAAATCAAGTACCTTTCATAGCCCAGGTGTAGGTAATACCATACGGTTGGGCTATGAGAGTGCCAAGCATTTGTTGTACCAAGTATTATACAACACAAATCTAGATTAACCATTTAACAAGCAAGGTATTAAGAATTAGTAAGATAAAAAGATAAGACATGTTAATATTAAACATTAAGGTCCATGTTGAGTTTATACCATACTTGTTCTTACACCATTAGTGTAACCTTTTCACCTTGACATAATAAACTTAGCTAAACATAATGAAGAAGAGAAACATAAATAAATAAAACAAGAACATAAATAAGATACAAGTTAACTAAGGAAAGGAAAGGAAATGAAAAGCATAAACAAGATATTAATGAAAGCAAAACTTAAGAATTACAAAAAAAATATAAAGAGAGAAATAAAGAGCATGAACTTGATCTGAACAACCAAGCCCCTAAATACATGGCAAATGCCTCCTTTTATAGGCCAAAATTCGGAATTATTGATTTGATGACTAATTGTTGAGTGGGTGGCCAACTTTTGACTTGGTGAAAATCCTTATCTTCTTGTCTTAATAAAACAAAAATGCTAGCATCAGAACTGGGTCCAGATGTCCAAATGAAAGTTCTAGGAAATTCTCTTAGCTTTCCAGGAAAAAAAAGATGAGGTCATTTGGACTTCTAGAACTCAAGATATGGGCTGAACACTGAACAGTGTCTGGGCTGCAGGACAGATTCGGACTTCTCCGTTGTTGCTATAATTTGGACTTGAAAATGGCCTTCTTAGATCTTGATGTCCAAATGAAAGTTGTAGGCCTATGTCTTACTGAATTTGTGTAAAATTTGAGGTCATTTGGACATCTAGAACTCGAGATATGACCCAATTACCGAACAGTGTTCCAGTTTGGACTGCACCAACATCTCTTTTCCAAGTTTCACCCTCTCTTTATCTTCACAAATTTCAGTAGTTGAATTCATCAATCAATACTTTGATTTATGTGATAGACCTGCATTTAAGATGAACATTTACCATATATTAGGGTATTTTATAGTATTAGACTTATTATTATAAAACATGCTTTAGTTAAGGAGTTATTGATACTTTAAGTGCAAAATGATGATATAAAACCTTGATAAATATGCACTTTTAAGTACTAATAAAAAATAATACAAATTATACATTTCTAGTACCTCCATATGTTTCCAATGTAATTTTGATATAAAAGTTTATTTTTGTTGTCTTTTATTCCCTGATTGAGAGATGAGAGAGAGAGAGGTTGTTGGATTTAAGTGGTAGAGAAAGAAAAGTGTCATTGAAACTGGTTTAGGCCACCAAAACAGACGATATTTATGTCAAATGGTTCTATTTGATGAAGAGAGTTCATACCGGATGTTTTTTTTACCTTTTAAAGCTTGTGAAAAAACCGATTTGAGCTTTGGTTGATTGTTTTTTGGGTTGATTTCAGTTTTTAGGGTGGTTTTTTGATGTCATAGATAGGTTCATCATGGTTTTTATAGTGTTTTATAGGTGTTTTTGAGTTAAATATGGGTTGGAAAATGATTTTTTGGGTAAAAAAGAACTTATGCCCAGATTTTTTGGCCATTATAGCGGCTGAAATTTGGGTAAATTTGATGACGCGTCATCTGAATTCTTTTTGTAAAAAATTTAGGGTGAACGACAATTGTAGAAGAAAAAAAAATTCAAGGCCTAGTCACACAGGCCTACCTGACATGCTAGGCCCAACAATGCCTCACCTTTGCTTTTTTTTAAAAAAAAACATTAATGGTTTTTTATGGTTTTTTTTCTATTTTTTAAATTTATAATAAAATTAGTACTCATTATCTCTTTTATTTTGTTTGGATAGCTACTTTTAAATGACAATTATTTTCTAGTTATGCTTTTAAATTTGAAGAGTTTTTTTTAATGATTTATGTATAATGTTTTTTTAATCTTTTGTATAGATGAAATTAATTTTTGAAAACAAAAAAATATTTTCAAACATTATTTCTAATATGAGCAACATTGCAATGTGTTATTTTTCTTTTTTATTTTATTCGATCAATATAATTTGTGTCTTTATTTTTATTATTGTTTGCTTGAATAAAATATTATTTTCATAAGCAAATTTAACAATTGGGTAAATACCCTATCTTTTAAGATTAAATATCTTGATCTATTTATATCTCTTAATATTTTAAGTTTTATTCTTAGACATCGTTAATGATTATTTATTTATTTATTCATATATATATAGTTTTGAATTTATTTAATTACATATACAATTTTTATTTAATTTTAAAATTTTTAAACTATAAAAATACATTAAAAAAATTTTTTATAATAATTTTTTTTATAAAACTTAAAAATACCAAATCCATAACAAAGCACGGGGTCACATAGAATGCTTTGTAATGAATCAGAGTAAACTACACCAATTGCCTTAGCCCTATCGGACTCGGCTCGTCGAATTTCTTTTTATATATTCAAGCCTGGGATGAATGAGTAATAAATTATTAATTTATAAAATTAAAAAAAAAATAAGATTAGGATCAGACAAGTTGAGTTTTTGGCAAGGGTTGTGGATTGCCGTATTAAGGAAGAGGCTGGAAATTTGCAGATGCAAGAAATCTACAAGTAATTACAGCATTAGTGTGAAGGAAATCTACCAATCATTTATAGCAATAACCAAGCCTACAATCATGCTTGTGAATTAATACAAATATTCTGTCCATAAATACTTTTGATTGCTGTAATATTTCCTTAATAGAATATGTAATCGTCAGTATATAATTATAGGTTGAGCATCAATAAAATTATGTTGAAAATTACATTGTAAACTTCTAAGTGTTCTAATACTCTTTATGGTATCAGAGCATCATTCTCCAACGAGAATTTCATCCCCATGTCTTCCACAAATCAGCCTACCTCCTCCCCTAAGCTTTCCCTTGTTGTTTTCAACATCACCACTTAAATCAATGAGAAACTCACACCTTCATCCTTTCCTCAATGGCGAGCACAGTTTAAGGCTCTTCTCATCGGCTATGATCTACTGGACTATGTTAATGGAGAATCTTAGTGTCCTCTCTCAGATGGTACTCCACAATCTACAAAAAAAAAAAAAGATGGGTAAGGCAAGACAAGCTTATTCTCAGCGCCATACTTGCATCCACTTCACCCTCCATCATGCCTCTCATTGCCACAACCAAAACCTCACACGAGGCATGGAAAAAATTATCAACACTGCATGCAAGTAAATCATGTACAAGGGCAATGCAACTCAAGGAAGAACTCACCTTGATCCAGCGTGGAAATCAACCGATTTCAGAGTATTTTATATGGTCAAAAGCTTGGCTGATGAAATTGAACTTATTGATCACCCCATCTCTGATAATGACTTAACCCTCTATGTCCACAATGGGTTAGGTCCAGAATTTCATGAGATTGCTGCTCTTATTCAAGCACGAGAAAAATCTCTAGCTTTTGAAGACCTCCATGATATGCTTGTTGGGCATGAGAGTTACTTGAGAAGGATGGAGGCTGCTACACAGTAGCTCGTGGCTGCTGCAAACTTTACCAGCCACCGCTGATTTGTTTTTGTTTTTTTTTATTGACTTGGTATTGTGAAGAACATGTGTTACTGGGGCCTTGGGGTGTGTACATAACTGGGTAAGCTATTCAAATATTGTTTGATGAAACCCTACTTTTCTACTGCCTCCCTCTCCTTGCTGGTCCAAAATTTGCACCATGGAATCTCTCTGTCAAACCAGCTAGTTTTGCCTTTGCATTAAACGGGACCCATAAAAGATAAGCCCATCTGATTCTTGAATTTGTGTTGCTAACTGGGCTCTAAGTTTGCTTTCTTGCAAATGAACCCAAGACAGATCAAATACAGGAAACATAGAGAATGCTGCGAGTCTTTTTTTTGGTACAAAGTAGGCTGCTCGAATCCTGAACCTTGAAGAGATAGGAGGCATGGATGTTATTTCATCCATTAATAACAGCGTAAAAAGGCTACCTTCTTTACAAAAATCCTAATTACTTGGCAAACCAACACATTAACAAGCCGCATTCAGTGATTGCATCCATATAGACTCTCAACGCTCATACTTAATGATTTGACAAATCTCAAACATCTTCCAACAGCTCAAATGTAAAATATAAGCTATATTGACTGATTATGGATATGATTCTTGCAATAAAAGTATTATGGACATGATAAACTGCTATGTTTATACTTATAGATATAAATAAAGTTTTTTAAGGAACTTATCATACTTACTATCTCAATAATAATATATAAGAAATTTTTGTTTTTCATTAATGTCGTTGAAACTAGAAGACTTTTTAGTTATTCAATTTTTTATAAACAACAAGATTTAAGGGTATAAATACCTCTTGAACTATCTAGTTAAAAGGTTAGAACTTTTCATCTCTTAAGATAAATATATATAGATTTTAGAACATTAACCAACTTAAAACTCGATATTTGCGATACTCTTTTAAATTATTTATTGATTTAAGTTATTTAATATATTTCTTATAAATATACTGATTTTATTACAGGAGAGTATTTTTACATGTATTCAAGCTTCTATTCGTAAGTATGGAATTCCTTTAGATTAAAAGAAAAAAATTCAAGCACCATCTCAAACACTAAATAACCTCTTATTTACCTATTTTAGATTTTAATACCTTTGTTGGTTATTTTTGCAAGTGCACAAATCGTAACAAGTAATAAAGTGATGAGTAGAGTATCGTCCCATGAGGATTTGTAAAAATTACTACTAATTACCAAAGTCTTTTAAATTATGATCTATTTGAAGAATCGAATGAGATAGTTTATGAAACAAAAATTAATGATTAAAAGGTAACAACTATTTGATTAAATATTAATGAATTCAATTGTACTGGTTCTAGGATTTCTGACTTACCGTAACTATGCCTATGTGAACTTTCTCAATTAAATTAATTACTCCTAATGTTGATAATCAGGTTTTTCTAATGTAAATATTAATCTCTCTCGAGCATCAATAAATTATTTCGACAAACAAATTTCATATACTCTGTCGATACACGACGTCGGGCGACGGCTCTGCTTTTTTTGTTTATTTAACAAAAAAAAAGATTTTTTATTTTTATTGGGGAAATGAAAATTACATTGGAGTCGCCATTCTGTCGATACACGATGTCGGGCGACGGCTCCGCTCTTTTTGTTTATTTTAACAAAAAAAGATTGTTTATTTTATTATTGGGGGAAATAGATTTTATTGGAGTCGCCATCTAGTAATTTGAGGGAACTAGAAATCCTTAAATTAGACACTGGTCCCAGAGATTCAGGTACTGGGTTAGTTATGATTAAGGGAAGGTAGACACCACCCTTAAAACATCCTTTCAAAAGAAAGGTTACCCTTACTTGTGTGTTTTTATATTTGATTCAAATGCTATTATATTTTGAGCTTATTTGTAATTTTTGTTTTGTTTATAAAATAGTTAACGTCGGTCCCTACAATTAGGAGACACGTTAAAAATGACATCAGTTCCTAAAAATAGGAGACTCGTCTAAGATATCGACGTTTAACCCTAAAAAGGAGATTTACGTCCGAGTTACCAAAAAAACAAAATTATGGACATAATCCATATTTGTTTGGTTTTTAAAGTTTTTATTTGACATCGGTCCTTTTCTATAAAAAGAGACGTGTCCACAAACAATATTTGTTTATAAAAACAAATATTTTGATATTGTTGAGATATGGGTATAACTATATTTGAAAATTGGGCTTTGGACCCACAAACAATAACATGATGGGATGGGCGTTGGACCCACGTCGTTATTCTTTTTATACTTGTTTTTTTGTTTTTTTATTTTATTTTACAACATGCAATAAAAATTTACAAATATTTACATCAAATAAAATGTTAGGAATTCAACAAAAATTACCTGAGTACCCCTGTATATGTAAAAGACTGAAATAGCCTCGGATTTTTCAGGAATTTACAAAAATGCCACTGGCGGCGCGTGTGGCTCACGCGCGGCTACTGTTGGCACTGGCGAAATTTTCCGGCGAGTTTTCTGGGAAACGAACCGTCGATCCTGGTAGATCTAAGGGAGAGGATTCTGATGGTTGTGGTCTCGACGTCCGTTGATGGCTGACGAGGGAGAATCGACGACTTGAAGCTTCGGTGGCCGGCGAGGATCGCGGCCTTTTTCCGGCCAGATGAGGCGGCGAAAACGGTTACAAACACCGGGGTTTTTCTTTACACCAGTGGATCAACCTTTCTGCGGTGGTGCGGAGGCTGGAGGCGGCCGGAAAGTGGAGATCGGATGAGAGAGAGAACGTCGCCGGCGAGAGGAGAGAGAGAGTCCGAGATTAGGCTACGGTGTGAACGCGTGCATGGTATACCGGTACCACCGAACACTGTGCGCCGTTGGATCTCTGATGGAATGATCGGATGGCTGTGATTGGCTAGATCTGAGGTCGATCGCACGGTCTGGATGAGTCTGGGTTTAGATCCGGTGTGACGCGGTGTACCGAAATCTCGGTACACCGGATGACGTGGCTTCACGGGATTAAGTCTTGGATTATTTCAATGGCTGAGATGAGTTGGGATATATTTGGTATTTTTTAAATTGTTTTTTTAAGAAAACAATATCCTACTCCTGCGAAGAAAAACTCAAAAAATATGCACAGTAACCATTTGTTTTCCCGTTCCCCTCCTTTTTTCTTTTTTTCTCCTTTTTTTTTTTTTTTTTTCTGGCGATGCTCACTGCCTATTTATAGGCAGTGAACAGTAATATAATAATTGATTTCTGCCTAAATTTGCCTAATTGTAAGAAAAAAAGAAAAAGTACTCTACCTAACATTACCTAATATTCCTAATATGCCTAATATGACAAAAAAGTTTTTTTGTTTTATTATATATAATAATAAATATTTATATAGATAAAATTAAAAACTCAAATCAGTATTAGAAAAAGCCCGACTCAACCGCTAAAAAATCAATTTTAATTACCGAAAATTATGTCGAAACATAAAAAAAAAACTGTCAGTAGGTATCAACCCGGTGAACCGGGTTTTGACCACAAAATAACAGTTTTGACCCAAAATGACCTGAAACTCATTTTTCATCCCGGTCGACATGGTTTGACTCGTATTGACCCGGTGAACTCGGTTTTGGTCGAAAATGACGGTTTTGACCCGAAACAGCCTGAAAACTCCTTTTTTACCCTGGTTGACATGATTTGACCAGTATTGACCCGGTGAACTCGGTCTTGGCCGAAAATGACGGTTTTGACCCGAAACAGCCTGAAAACTCATTTTTTACCCTGGTCGACATGGTTTGACCCGTATTGACCCGGTGAACTTGGTCTTGGCCGAAAATGACGGTTTTGACCCGAAACAACCTGAAAACTCATTTTTCTCCCTGGTCGACATGATTTGACCAGTATTGACCTGGTGAACTCGGTTTTGATGGAAAGATGCGGTTGACTCGAGAACAAATATTTTTTTGAATTTTAAACCCTTTTTATTTTTTTTGGATTTTTATAAATAATAATAGAAATAAAATATCATTCGAGAAAAACTTGGTGTATCCAAAATTGGGTTACAACAGTTGCCCCCTCTTTACAATGCTTACGGTGCAAAGACATCGGAAAATTCATTTTCTTTTGACTTTGCATAGTAAGTTTTGTAAAGAAAAACGATGGCGGTGTTGAAAAATACCCAGATTTTTCAGTTGGTCTAATTGTTCCAGGCGACCTGCCCGCTGGTGAAAATGGAATCAAAGAATTTTGTGAGTGGTCTAATTGTTCCAGGCGACCTGCCCGATGGTGAAAATGGAAGCAAAAAGTGAGTGGTCTAATTGTTCCAGGCGACCTGCCCGATGATAAAATGGAGAAGAAGTGAGTGGTCAAATTGTTCCAGGCGACCTGCCCGATGATAAAATGCGAGGAACTCGCAAGTGGTCAAATTGTTCCAGGCGACCTGCCCGATGAAAAATGCGAGGAAACTCGCAAGTGGTCTAATTGTTCCAGGCGACCTGCCCGATAAATGAAAAAAATGCGAGGAAACTCGCAAGTGGTCTAATTGTTCCAGGCGACCTGCCCGATAAATGAAAAAAAAATGCGAGGAAACTCGCAAGTGGTCTAATTGTTCCAGGCGACCTGCCCGATAAAAAAAAATGCGAGGAAACTCGCAAGTGGTCTAATTGTTCCAGGCGACCTGCCCGATGAAAAATGCGAGGAAACTCGCAAGTGGTCAAATTGTTCCAGGCGACCTGCCCGATAAATGAAAAAAATGCGAGGAAACTCGCAAGTGGTCTAATTGTTCCAGGCGACCTGCCCGATAAATGAAAAAATGCGAGGGAACTCGCAAGTGGTCAAATTGTTCCAGGCGACCTGCCCGATGATAAAATGCGAGGGAACTCGCAAGTGGTCAAATTGTTCCAGGCGACCTGCCCGATGCTAAAATGCGAGGAAACTCGCAAGTGGTCAAATTGTTCCAGGCGACCTGCCCGATAAATGAAAAAAAATGCGAGGAAACTCGCAAGTGGTCAAATTGTTCCAGGCGACCTGCCCGATGGTGAAAAAAAATGCGAGGAAACTCGCAAGTGGTCAAATTGTTCCAGGCGACCTGCCCGATGGTGAAAAAAAATGCGAGGAAACTCGCAAGTGGTCAAATTGTTCCAGGCGACCTGCCCGATGGTGAAATGCTTGAAAGTGATTTCAATATAGGTTTTGTGAAATACATGAAAGTGATTTCAGCAATGAGCTTTAAGATTGATGAAAAATTTTAAAGGAAGTCATACCTGTATGGTTGAGATCTGATTTGTAAATCGATCTCAGAGATGATGAAAGCTTCTCAAGAAAGTCTTGTATGTACGATTGAGATTGGATCTGTAAATGGATCAGGAAAGCTTCTCAAGAAAGTCTTATATGTACGGTTGGGATTTGATTTGGAAATGGATCCCAAAAGATGAGGAAAACTTCCCAAGGAAGTTTTGTATCTACGACTAAGATCTCATCTTCTGTTCAAAATGATGGTAGGAGCAGATTCCCTATAAATCACGCAGTATTGGGCAAAGACATCATCAACTTCTCGCATTTTCAATACTCTCAAAGTTCTCAACTTTTGAATTTTAACCATGTCTTCTTCTTCTTCCAATGCTAATCCAAACCTTGTTCCTGAGGCAGAGCCTGTAGTTTGGCGTACTACCTTTGAAGTGAATGGTCGTCCAGTTACAATAGAGGATACTGTAATGGATGATGAAGATACCGCTGTAGCTGTGGCTAGAGACATGATCCTTCCTCGTGATGAAATGATGCTGGCAGCGAGGACCGATATTGAAGCAGTGAATCAGTCACTTGCTCTTAGTATCAGAGCTACTTCGTCTTTGGTGAATGTTGCGGAGCGTCTTCATGCCAGAAGACTTGAGTTGAATACTCAAATTCCCGAGCTCCATAATCAGATTGAGAATTTAAGGAAAAGGCTCCATGATGAGAGACGTTACAGGAACGAATTGGAGAGGAGAAACCAAGAGCTCAATGCACGTGTTGACTTTTGGAGAGACTATGTTAACACTCGACACCTCGAGTTCGAGGAAGAGATGGAGCGCATGCATAAGCAATTTGAGGAATTCCGAGGCATGATTGGCCATCAAGATGAAAATATCCCTAATCGTCCTCACAGTGTTTAACGTTTGTACTTGTAAACCATTATGCCTATGAATAAAAATCCATCTTCTCGTCTTCATTCATGAATTTTGCCTTTGTGGAATTGCCATATTTGATATGATTTAAAAAGAACTTCAATTCATCTTTGTCTCGTTGGATCCCATGAGGAGTTTTGTTTCGTGAAATATCTGCAAAACAAATATGCAATGCTCGTGAAGTTAGATGATATGCAATGCATCTTACCTGTTTTTGAAATATAGATCCCCATCCATTGTGTTTGAGGGTCTTGACTTTGAGTGAGCTCTTTTGATTTACACGTACTTCAAGTCTACTCAAGCCGACCCTTGTTGTTCATTCTTCTAAGATACGCTTTGTTTAAGTTTCCCAACAGTCACTGCACTTTTCTCTATTGGTAACTTCACTGAGAAAATTAACTTCTCCCTGGCTCGACATTGTTCTATAGGCAACATTCCCATTATTGAAGATTCTTTAACCAATTCATATGGTCAATGTAAGAGGATTATCCCGCTTCACCTAGGATTTCATCTGCATTCCTCTTACTGAAGATGTACCAGTTATCTTGTTGTCTAACTGATCATATTGTGAGTGTCAACAATCTCCTTTCATGGACACTGTAAATCATACTATTTCAACCCTCATGCTGGAAGAAGTCCACAGTTTTATCATGTGTATTTTCCACTAGGGAAGCAAATTTCTTAGTGCCATTAAGGATCTAGTAACTGCTTCTCTGCCCCCTGGGAGAATTAACTGCCTCAATTCATTTCCCCTTTGCTCTTGTTGTCATTAGAATCCCTGATTTTCTAATGGGGCCTCGTAGTGTGCGTATATTCATTTTTCTTACAAAGAAAACCCTTTTTTCAAAAATGATTTTTCAAAAGATCTGTTTTGTTCTCGAAAACTGAAACTCTCAATGTCTGTTTATAACAATGTTCAGTCAACTCTGGAGCTTTATGTCAAATCTCTTAGTAAAAGTAATCTAAGATGAAGTAAGTGATGAGATGACCTTCTGCTTTGGTTTTCAAAGTGTTCAAGTGATTTCTTGAGGTATTTTCAGAGAAAAGAAACAATTTGCCTTGTATCTTTAGAAAACACTCTTTTTAACAGCATGAATAATAACGAGTAATTATTTGCTATGCCATGACTCTTTATGGAAAAGTCTCTTATATTTTGAGAACGCCGTTTATTGATCCAGGTTGCTTACTTGATTAGAAAGGACTTCAAAGGCACGTAATGTATTTCATGGCTCAAGGCTATAAAAGAAAGAGTATTCCATAAGCTCAAAAAAGTGTTTAAGGGCTTATAAACTATAGATCACTATTATCTTGTCTTGGCATTTTCTTTTGCTATCTTGACAACAAAAATGATGATAAATATTCCAAATGAGGAACTTCTGTTTTTTTTTGTTATTCCCATCTTTGTTAGGAATTCTTTCAATTGTTTGGAGTTTTATTGAATTCTTTATTGTCAGACTTTCTTCATAAGCTCACAACCTTCAAGACAATTTTCTTAATCATATTTCTCTTTTTTGCCCCCTAGTGTAGGGTGTGATCTTAGTTAAGGTTCTTGTGAAAGAAAAGGCTTTAAATAGACTCGGCTCAAATTGGGACTGCAAAGGATAATTTTAAAGAAAGTGAAAGGAATATCAAAGATGGCCTTTCCTCATTTCAAGTAAGATCAGTTAAAACCAATAAACTTTGTCCACATCCAATGTAATGCTTTGGATTTGTAAGAGACCATGTTTTGGAGTCCATGACAAACTAATGTACTACCAACCATTATTCATGCTGATAAAATGTGGATCTAAGACATGATTTGGGTGATAGTTGTTCCGATTGCATGTTTTTGACTTGTTTGGTCATCTCTTTCAAGGGAGTTGTTCTGAACATTATTCCAAACAAAATCATTGATTTATTTCATTGAAATCACAAACAAAATCAGTTCTTTTAAAACCCCATTTAAGAAGAATGGATTCTCCTGTAAAAAAAAAGTTTGAATTATCAAATTGTTGAGCCATTGAGATCATACATGGGCTTTTTGGTGAGGTATAATGCAAAGAGAATTTCCTGGCCAAAACTTTATTGATTTGATTGGATGAAACACATCATACATAATACTTCTTCACAGAGTCAGAGTTCACAGGCCTAGGTAAATCATCTCCATCCATCCTAGTTAACAACAGAGCTCTTCCGGAGAATGCTTTCTTCACTACATATGGGCCTTCATAGTTTGGTGCCCACTTGCTTCGGTCTTCACTTGGTAATGGCAAGATTTTCATAGTACAAGATCCCCTTCTTTGAATTCTCTTGCATGATTGGGCAAAGAGTTGGACTTCACATTTGGTGCATCATCAAAAGATATCCATCCAGCTTTTATCAATTGCAAAAGCTTGTTCTTAAATGCATTACAGCTTTCAATGTTATGCCCAGCAGCGCCAGCATGATACTCACATTTCAGATCTGGCTTATACCAATTTGGGTATGGAGGTTGCAGTGGGGTTAAGGGAATAGGGGCTACTTGCCCAATACTCAACAACTTTGAGTACATTTCTCCTAAGGGAAGTGGTAATGGTGGCAGTCGTTCTTGGGTTCTTTGAAAATTCCTTCTTGGAGGATTAACAATCTGGTTACTTTCTTGGTTATTTGGTTGATTTTGTTGGTTGGTAGGGAAATGTTTAGTGAAGTTTACACTTGCAACTTGTTGGGTGGGTATTTGGAAGTTATAATGATGGTAATTCTTTTTCATACCCCTATACACTCCTTCCACATTGTTCACATCGGCATCCTTTTTCCCAGTAAAGCCTTTCTTCTCAGTAGGCTCTGACATTCTCCCCGCTCTTATCGCTTGTTCTATTCTCTCAGCGATAGTTACAGCATCATAGAAATGCTGAGCTGAACTACCCACCAGGTGTTCAAAGTATGGAGATTTAAAAGTGTTAGAAAACAGAGTGACCATTTCTTTTTCTAACAAAGAGGGTTGCACATGAGATGCTTTTTCACGCCATCTCAAAGCATATTCTCTGACAGTCTCTTTGTTGCCCTTCTCCATGATTAACAAGCTTGACCTGTCTGGGGCTACCTCCATGTTGAATTTATACTGCTCCACAAAGGCTTTTACCAAATCTTTCCACTTTCTGATCTTGGTGTTATCCAGCCTTGTATACCAGCTTAATGCCGATCCAGAAAGACTGTCTTGAAAGAAATGGATGAGAAGTTTCTCATCATTCACTACTTCTGCCATCTTATTGCAATAAGATTTAAGATGAGTGACTGGGCATTCAGTTCCAGTATACTTGATGAATTCTGGTACCCTAAATTTTCTAGGTACAACTACATTTGGAACTAAACACATTTCTGCAGCATAAACAGGATCATATAAGTCTGCCCCTTCTACTGCCTTCAATCTTTCTTCTAGAGCGGTCAATTTATCATAATCGACATTTTCAGAGAATTTCATCCTTTGTGGGTCATCAGTTGCCAGGTTTACATTAACTGGCACTTGTGCTGGTGGAACATTGGCAGTGAACTGCTGTTCAAATGCAGAGGGATTTGCCCCTAAATTTTGAGGCGGGAATACAAAGGGAGCTGATGGCATAGATATAGATGGAGTTGCAACTGCCGGCTGAGTAGAGGTGCCTTCCCCAGACTTGGATACTAGGGCCTGCTCGAGTAGACTTGTAAGTCGTGCTATATCATTTTTCATGTTCTCCAACTCTCTTTGATAATGAGCCTCCAGGTGTGCCCTTTCTTCGTTCTCCATTATCTTCTTTCGTTGTCGAGTGTAATGAATTTTACGGCCTTTTGGGGGACTATATTTCAACCTGAGTGAATGCAAGTAAACTAAATGAAATGCACAAATGGATGCAAATTGTCATATGGTGTATGCATGATTGTTATTGGTTTCAAATTTTACTTTAACTTATGACGAGGAACAGACCAGATCAAATTCTCTTAAAAAAGTTCTCACTGAGGACTCCAAACCTACAGGGACTTGAACCGATTTAGGGGAGAAATTTGATGCCATGTTCTGATGGCAAACAATCCCCTTTATCATGTTGGTTCAATTTTGATCTGGTCAAAAATTCCTCAATAGTAATGTTTTTTTTTTTTTTTTTTTTTTCACACTTCCTATAAGGATCGGTGGAGATTTAATGAGAATATGAAATGTATATAAACATGCATGTTAATGCATTGACATTTGTTTGTGTCCTAAAAGGTTATCTTAATTGATAAGATCTAGCTCATAAGATTTGGCTCAGTTTAGTCTATCCCTGAAGATATTTTTTTGGTTCTTAGATTGCCCGAATTACCCATGGGGTAGTCGGCCTCTTAACCTTATACAACATGAGTATGGGAAGAAAATTCCACAATACCCGTTATATAGGGTGAGTTACAATCCAAGCGAAAGTCCAATATGAGCATCAGTGGACATAAGTCACACTTGCCACCTGAATCTTTCTTTTCTAATCTTAAAAAAGACGAGCTCGGGTCCAGAGCTTTTATGGGTTCACTGTTAAGTGTGTGAATACACAAATAAATAACATGCATGCATGTGTAATTAAAAAATGAAATGATTTACAATTGATATTGCATAAAATAAATAGTGCAAATAAAATAAATACTCAAAAAAAATAAATAGCAATAAAAAAATGAAAAGCACACACAAGCAGTTGGTTCAACCCTATCCCCAGTGGAGTCGCCATTCTGTCGATACACGACGTCGGGCGACGGCTCTGCTTTTTTTGTTTATTTAACAAAAAAAAAGATTTTTTATTTTTATTGGGGAAATGAAAATTACATTGGAGTCGCCATTCTGTCGATACACGATGTCGGGCGACGGCTCCGCTCTTTTTGTTTATTTTAACAAAAAAAGATTGTTTATTTTATTATTGGGGGAAATAGATTTTATTGGAGTCGCCATCTAGTAATTTGAGGGAACTAGAAATCCTAAATTAGACACTGGTCCCAGAGATTCAGGTACTGGGTTAGTTATGATTAAGGGAAGGTAGACACCACCCTTAAAACATCCTTTCAAAAGAAAGGTTACCCTTACTTGTGTGTTTTTATATTTGATTCAAATGCTATTATATTTTGAGCTTATTTGTAATTTTTGTTTTGTTTATAAAATAGTTAACGTCGGTCCCTACAATTAGGAGACACGTTAAAAATGACATCAGTTCCTAAAAATAGGAGACTCGTCTAAGATATCGACGTTTAAACCCTAAAAAGGAGATTTACGTCCGAGTTACCAAAAAAAACAAATTATGGACATAATCCATATTTGTTTGGTTTTTAAAGTTTTTATTTGACATCGGTCCTTTTCTATAAAAAGAGACGTGTCCACAAACAATATTTGTTTATAAAAACAATATTTTGATATTGTTGAGATATGGGTATAACTATATTTGAAAATTGGGCTTTGGACCCACAAACAATAACATGATGGGATGGGCGTTGGACCCACGTCGTTATTCTTTTTATACTTGTTTTTTTGTTTTTTTATTTTATTTTACACATGCAATAAAAATTTACAAATATTTACATCAAATAAAATGTTAGGAATTCAACAAAAATTACCTGAGTACCCCTTGTATATGTAAAAGACTGAAATAGCCTCGGATTTTTCAGGAATTTACAAATGCCACTGGCGGCGCGTGTGGCTCACGCGCGGCTACTGTTGGCACTGCGAAATTTCCGGCGAGTTTTCTGGGAAACGAACCGTCGATCCTGGTAGATCTAAGGGAGAGGATTCTGATGGTTGTGGTCTCGACGTCCGTTGATGGCTGACGAGGGAGAATCGACGACTTGAAGCTTCGGTGGCCGGCGGGATCGCGGCCTTTTTCCGGCCAGATGAGGCGGCGAAAACGGTTACAAACACCGGGGTTTTTCTTTACACCAAGTGGATCAACCTTTCTGCGGTGGTGCGGAGGCTGGAGGCGGCCGGAAAGTGGAGATCGGATGAGAGAGAGAACGTCGCCGGCGAGAGGAGAGAGAGAGTCCGAGATTAGGCTACGGTGTGAACGCGTGCATGGTATACCGGTACCACCGAACACTGTGCGCCGTTGGATCTCTGATGGAATGATCGGATGGCTGTGATTGGCTAGATCTGAGGTCGATCGCACGGTCTGGATGAGTCTGGGTTTAGATCCGGTGTGACGCGGTGTACCGAAATCTCGGTACACCGGATGACGTGGCTTCACGGGATTAAGTCTTGGATTATTTCAATGGCTGAGATGAGTTGGGATATATTTGGTATTTTTTAAATTGTTTTTTTAAGAAAACAATATCCTACTTCTGCGAAGAAAAACTCAAATAATATGTACAGTAACCATTTGTTTTCCCGTTCCCCTCCTTTTTTCTTTTTTTTCTCCTTTTTTTTTCTTCTTCTTTTTTCTGGCGATGCTCACTGCCTATTTATAGGCAGTGAACAGTAATATAATAATTGATTTCTGCCTAAATTTGCCTAATTGTAAGAAAAAAAGAAAAAGTACTCTACCTAACATTACCTAATATTCCTAATATGCCTAATATGACAAAAAAGTTTTTTTGTTTTATTATATATAATAATAAATATTTATATAGATAAAATTAAAAACTCAAATCAGTATTAGAAAAAGCCCGATTCAACCGCTAAAAAATCAATTTTAATTACCGAAAATTATGTCGAAACATAAAAAAAAATTGTCAGTAGGTATCAACCCGGTGAACCGGGTTTTGACCACAAAATAACAGTTTTGACCCAAAATGACCTGAAACTCATTTTTCATCCCGGTCGACATGGTTTGACTCGTATTGACCCGGTGAACTCGGTTTTGGTCGAAAATGACGGTTTTGACCCGAAACAGCCTGAAAACTCCTTTTTTACCCTGGTTGACATGATTTGACCAGTATTGACCCGGTGAACTCGGTCTTGGCCGAAAATGACGGTTTTGACCCGAAACAGCCTGAAAACTCATTTTTTACCCTGGTCGACATGGTTTGACCCGTATTGACCCGGTGAACTTGGTCTTGGCCGAAAATGACGGTTTTGACCCGAAACAACTGAAAACTCATTTTTCTCCCTGGTCGACATGATTTGACCAGTATTGACCTGGTGAACTCGGTTTTGATGGAAAGATGCGGTTGACTCGAGAACAAATATTTTTTTGAATTTTAAACCCTTTTTATTTTTTTTGGATTTTTATAAATAATAATAGAAATAAAATATCATTCGAGAAAAACTTGGTGTATCCAAAATTGGGTTACAACATACTCTACGAAAGTTCTGAACTTGTCGATATTTATTAAGTACTGTAAAACCTGTAACGATTACAAAAGTTCATAGGATATCTCTATCCTATAGATTTCTTAAGGTATTTCAAACAATAGCTAAAACAATTATTACTTCTCAGTTTCAAATTGAATTCTAAATCATGCAAATGTTGGCCAAACACACGCAAGCATTACACATAGAATGAAATACTCAACATCTTAATGTAATAATTCAATCGAAGAAATTGTTCACATATTCATAGTAAGGTTACATCAAAAATCCCAGAATAAAAGTCTACTCCATAGTTAAATTAAAGAGAAACAAACTTGATACGATGAACATCACTCAAAAGCAGAGAATTTCCGTCGAAAAGATAGGTGTCCTCCCGGTTTTTGAATAGTTTTGCCTCTGCCAAAGGTGTATTTTTCCTTCTTCCCTTGGTGCCGCCTCCTCTCTTTTTGTTTTTCTATGTTGTAGGTTTTCCGTCTGTTTAATCCCCCCTTTTTTCTCTTCTTTTATATTGTGGCTTTTCTACCCCTGCAGTAATGAGGAAAATTTCCTATTCTGCATTAAATTCCTTCCTACTCAGACATTGCGGGCCCGATTTGAGGTAGAAACCGTGCGAATTAGAAGATCTCTATTTCTGGAGAAATTGTAGAGAATCCAATTTTCTTTCCAACAAAACTGATCTTGCAATTTTTGGACGTCTGAGTGCTGAGATAAGGGCCATAAACCGAAGCAGTCTTAGCAGTGCAGGAGTTTCGGGCTGGTTCAATCCTTGTTTTTCAACTCGCTTTTTGGGCTTTGAAACAACAAAACTGAGTTATATGCCCTTCATATGTTTTGTAGACCTTCATCTCAGCTATTTGAAAATGGTTACGAACATCTGGAACTAAATTGTATAGCTTCTTTGCAGCACATAATGAATCACTGTTTAGTTTCACTGCCCGGCTCTGCCTGTTTAGTAACCTAAGATCTGGAAACACATTAATTTCCCACGAGGTCAATAGTTCAAAAAGAGATTCAAAATTCTAATTTTCTTGTTCAACATATCCAAAATATTTAAAAATCAAGCATGAATAGCGAAAAATATATATGCTAAAAATTCCCTTATCAACCTTCCACCTCTTTTAACCCGTTGTTTTCGCTGCATTTCAGCCTAAATAAAAAAGATTATGTAATCAATAAAATCAAAACAGCAGGAAAAAAGGATAATAAAGAAAAGGAAAGATCCCTTTAGCCATGGTTGCAAGTAATTCAAGTTCATGCATTCCATCCAAGAAAAGGAACCACTTATTCTAAGACGTGATCCGACCACTCAAATTCCAATTATATGGAAAGGGAAATGTATAGAAAAGTAAAGCAGAAGAAGTCAACACGTAACAATGAATAAAAGGGAACACAATTATATGGCAGGTATCAACCAATCCAAGGCTACTACACGAAGCTCATTTTATACATGTTCATTTCAATCTCCAATAATTGGCAGGTATCCATTTTTTTAACCTCTCTTACACACAAGCCTGTGAATTCTGTTTTCCAAACACATTACTGTTTTCATAATTAGCTGATTGCGAGAAGTGTTTAAGATAAAAAGAAGAAGGGATATTCACTATATTATCTTTTCGATTCATTAGATATCTGATTTTTGTTCTTCTTCTTTTCCATGAACGTCCACAAGCTTCTCATCTTCACACCATCTCAAGCATTATTTTGCTCCAGTCTCCCATCCTTGCTAAAAAAAGAAGGAAAGAAAAAACTAATCTTACATCTTGAGAAAAGAAGAAGAAGAAGAAGAAGAAGAAGAGATACATTTATCACACTATTCTTAAGCTTTAGTTCCCATCTGGATTTGACCATCGTTTCCACCGTGAACTTCCTCCTCCTTTTGCTCATCCTTTAAAGCAGACCTCCAGCTGAAAAAATTACCAAAAAGCACTTCCATGTCCTCTAAGGTTCTTCCTCGTGTCTCAGGAAAACATGTAAAAAAGAATACCCAAGCCACTGTTGCAATTCCTGCGAACAGGAAAAAGGCCCCACCGATAGATATAGCCTCGTAGAGCATAATAAAAGTTGTGGATATTACCCCACTTGTCACTCTATTCATGGCCACTCCCATACCTGTCCCCTGAGCGCGTAATCTCAACGGGAAAATCTCTGTACAATAAACCCCAGTTATCGGTCCCATTCCTATGGAGAAGAATGCAACAAAAGCTAACACCATAGCGATTGATAAGGCAACCGCCCATGGTAGTTTCTCATGTGAATGATCAATTATTGTCAGCCCGAATCCGAGGGTTGCTAGGGATAGTACCATACCACCAACACTACTTAAGAGCAGCGGCCGTCGCCCGATCCTATCTAGTAAGAATGTGGCCACTAAGATAAAAACGGTCTTGGTGAATCCAACCGCTACAGTTGCCAGTAATTTTTCATTGGATGATGTGATTCCGGCCTTTTCGAAGATGTTGGTGCTGTACAAAACGACCGCGTCTATTCCTGAAGCTTGCTGGAAGAAATGAATACCGATCCCACAAAGCAGTATGTGACGAACAGGACGTGTGGGATGAATGAATAATTCTTTCCAAACACCTTCGCCGTGACTCTTTTTTTGCACACGGACAGTGTCATCGTTGCAATCTTGAGGGATTCCGGCGGCTTCTTTTATGTCTGACAATCTCTTTTGAGATTCTTCTTTAGTGTCGGAGGTTTTCTCAAGAACTTTCCTAGCATCACCGAGTCGACCTTGCATGACTAGCCAACGTGGAGACTCGGGCATGCCTATAACAACCAAAGCTAAGAAAACCGAAGGAATTGCTCCAACTCCAAGCATGATTCGCCAACCCAAGTTAGTTGGGAGCTTAGAGAAAGCATAATTGGATACATATCCTATTAAGATGCCAGCATTGATGAATACCTACACAAGAAACAGAGTCACAAAAGTTATGTTAATATCAATTAATCCCCATATATTCTTAAAAGGTTTTTTGACATTAAAATTGCTAGAAGTGGGATTCTTGTGCGTTTATTAAGATTTAATTAGGATTTCAAACTAAACATTTTAGGGGTATTATCGAATCTTACATCCATTTTTGGTACATAACTACAAATTAAATACTCTTAAGAAACTGGAAATTAAATTAGTAAAAATAGCATTCTATTTGCACTTCTTCTTTAGTCTCTCTCTTGTCTAGTAAAGAAATTGCAAAGCAATGGTCTTAAAAAACAACAATTTCTTTTGGAAAATTAAAGAAAACGTATATGAATACTTACTTCTGGGAATGAGGCGAGAAATCCACGAGAAGAAGCTGGCGCGACTTCAGTGGTGTAAACAGGGGCAATCATGAGGGCAAAACCGACACCAATACCAGCAACAAAGCGAGCAACCATGAGAAATGCATAATTTGTGGAAAATCCCATGAGCAGAGCTCCAGCAAAGAAAAGGGCTCCTGCCACCACAATAGTGTATCGACGACCAATCCTGTCAGAGGTCACGCCAGCAGCGGCTGAGCCAACAAGAGAGTACCAGTTGAGAGTTCCCACTAGTAATCCTACTTCCGTGTCACTGAGTTTAAGGTCAATTTGGATGTAGTCCTTGGCTCCACTCATTACTCCGATATCTATCACCAAATATACAAGTTGTTAGGATAATGTAAAAAATGAAGGCAAGATCAAAGTTCTACGTAAAGAAGTATTTTCTTGGAAAAAAAGAAAATCTTTTTTGCTGCAAGTCTCACTCTTCGTTGAGGGTTAACAGAGCTAGTTTTTTGGAATCTTCACTAGCAGTATTCCAAGTGATGAAAATAATGGTTTGAGAGAAAATTGAGTCCTCACCATAACCAAGTAAGATTGAAGCCATGGAAGCTAGGGTTGCGCAAGCAAAAGCAAATTTGTTTCCTTTTGGTTTCTTTACAGGATCAAAATCTGCTAGTGTTTTCTCTGTTGTGGGTTGGCTAGGATTGACATCCCTTTCTGAGTTTAGACCTGCAGACATGATCTATACGCCTAAACAAAGAGAGGGAGAGACAAAGAGTTGGCTTAAGCTAAGCAGTGCTAGTGTTGTACCCTTATTTTGGATAAACTCATGCAGCCATGCGAGCTTGAAGATGGGGATGCAGCCATTAGTGGGAGGCTGGAGTTGCTTAAATTGAGACCATCAGGTTGACATCATCATTTTGGTAACACTAATCTTGATTGTAACTTGACGGGTTGGTCTAATAGCTAAACACTAATTTGGGTTGTAAGTTGAAGTGGGTGGTCTAATAGGCATTCTTAGTTAATAATAATAAAAAAATAATACAACGTTAAAATCCTATTTTTAAGCAATTTGGTTTTTACCGAGTTTGAATAGGAAATTGCCAACACAGTTCAAAGCAAAACTAGCTTGGACTCGGATCCTGATCGAATCACCTGGCTCTTTGAAACGACGTTAAAAAAAATATATGAAATCATTAACCGGAACATGCACAATACAGATGCATGGCAACATCTTGGGTTTATACTGGGACTATAGTTTATAACTAGATTATTTGCTTACATTATGCTACCGATAGCAAAGACGATACCAACGGAGAAAAAATCCAATAAATACCGATAGACTAGCCATGATGCAAGGGGGCGGCCATGTTAACCACAAGAAAGAAGGCTATATGATTTTAGTCGCTTTCTGTCCTCCATGAACCCAAGTATTTTCCTAGAAATCAAACACAAAATCCCACAACCTCACAATGCTCCATCATCACTTTCCTTCTCCAATCCGATACAGATCTCTGCCCTGCTAAATTCCAAGAAAGAGGGGCTCTGCTGTAATCACTCCAAACAAGAGCTTGGACTGTCCTCGGAGCCCGGAGGGGACCATGGATCGTCATCAAAAGACACACGTGATATAGAATTTGACTTCAAAGTAAACACACTCACTGCTAAATTAAATGTCTTCATAATTGTGTCTAATTATGACTCCTTTTCAATTCCGAATGTCATTCTGCTTTCTAATCTTGCACTCTATCATTAACTAGTTAAAAGGTGGCCATTAAACAACTGGCGGGGGAGTTGAATCCGTGGACACTTTATCAGCCAGCCAACCTTTACCAGTTTACGTTAACTTATTCATATCCAAGTGCAGGTTTTGTGGATAAACATAATCGCATTGCTAAACCCTATATATAAAATATTAAAAACAAAGATTTTGTAGAGAATATCTCTAATTATTTTTATTGATTTTACAAGTAAGTGTGTGTATCTTTCTATTTTCACATGGTTTGTTCAATCATGTTAAACAGGATTATGAACAATTTTTATGGCTGGCTTATTGTCAGAAAATAGATTCATTGCCTCTTATGGTTTAAATCCCAAGTGACCCAACAGATTTCTCATCCACGGTAGCTCATATATCCTAAAAGCCATACCTCTATACTGTGTTTTTGCTCCTCCAAGTTACAAGATTCCACCTACAAAGATGAAATATCTTGAATTAGATCGTCTGTTACTAGTTGAACCTGCCCAATCAGCATAAGTAAACCCTTCTAAATGGCCATGTTTTGTGAGCAATAATCCTTGATTAGGAGCATACTTTAATATCTCAATATATGTTTTACGATATCTATACGAGGCTTTCGTGGATCATGCATAAATTGACTCATTGTATATACAATGTCTGATGTAGTATAAAATAGATAGATTAACTTTCCTATAAGTCATTAATATCTTCTTTTATCTGTTGAATTTGAGCTTGAACACTAAAACAACTTATGATTTTATTCAATAGAAGTTTCAACTAGTTTACATCTAAACATGATTGTCTCATATAGTAAATCAAGGATGTATTTTCATTGTGATAAGAAAACACCATGATTTGATCAAGCTACCTCAATCCTAAAAAAGTATTTAAGGTCGCCAACTGGTTTCATCTCAAACTCGAAAGCTAAATACTGATATAGCTTAAAAATCTCATCATTATCATCATTTGTCATCACCATATAATCAATATCAATATAGATAATTAAAACAGTAATTTTACCTTGTTTATGTTTTAAAAAGTGTGATCTAAATTACTTTATAGACTTGGTAAGTCTACCAAACCAAGCTCCTGAAGATTTCTTTAATCCATGTTGTGTCTTTTTTACTTATCATTATTGAAGTTGAATAAGCTGACACATACGGAGAAGGATCTATATATATACCTTTTTAGTTAAGTCATGATATAAAAAGTATTTTTTACATCAAACTGAAGAAATGGCCAATCTCGGTTGGCTTCTAATGATAAAAGTACTCTTGAATTTAGCAATTAGAACAAAAGTTTCTTGATAATCTACACCATATCTCTCTCCAATTCTATATGCTTTGTGTTTAATAGTAAACATCCATCTGCACCCCACAATTTTATTCCCAGTATGCAAAGAAACAAGTTCCCAAGTGCCATTTTCCCACAGTATATCCATTTCTTTTGTCATAGCATGAATCCACATAGAATCCTTTAGAACGAACAAGAATGAAATTAGAAGAAGGAATGGAATCAAAAAATGAAAATTCATCTAGTGAGTTTCCCATAGAGGATTGGATTAGCGGATAGCTAGGAGTATTGTACTCTAATGGACTTGTTCTTGCTCTTCTCATCTTCCATCCACGCTTGCCTTTCGTTCTTTACATCTTTCATCTTCACATCAAACTGAGGTTGATTCGACTTCTCGAGCTAAGTTCTTATCATGAGATGGTATATCTAACGAATACACACTCATCAATGTGATTATGAACTTCATGTGTACTCCTCCCCTCAAGTGATAAATCAATGACCACTTTCTCGATTACTATCAAAAAAAAAAAATCAATGACCACTGTAGCATATAAGAGCTCGTGTTCATGAAATATAACATCCAAAGACGTGAAAAACCATTTAGAAGGAGGATGATAACACCAATAACCCTTTTGAGTGGAGTTATATCTAACAAATACACACTTCAATGCTCGTGACTCAAGTTTTTTGCGTTGATGTGCGTGTAAGTGACGGTATACAACACAAGCAAAGACACAAGGTTCTAAGTAAACAACTGAAAAAAGTACACACAAAAAAAATCACTACCATACAACAACACTACTGTGATCTTTCCGAGGGCTCCAAACAGTACACATAAGCCAGCATTGTTAAGGAGGCACTCGTTCTGACGACATTCCCTTCTTTCGTGATTTTCACTTGTTCTGTCTTTCCCTTTTCCTTTTGGCTGGACCATCTTCGTTTAGTCGATGCTCATACTCAAGACCTGCAAATGGGGATGCGCCTGCAGTTTTCTATTTCGTTAGTCAAAACCACTGAAACCATCATTTGTCAAGATCTTTCCCCTCTGCATCGCCGAAATCACAAGCCGAGTCAGTCATCTTCTTCATCCACAACTTGTTCCAAATCATCGAATGGTAATATGTTGTTCTCGCTTCAAGAGACATATCGGCAGAGTTTATCAATCTCTTCAATATAGCTCTGAGCATCACCAACACTTCATCATACTCTTCAGCTGCCTTCTTTTTCCTTTTTAAAATTAAAATAGGTGTTCAAGTGCACTTTAATTAATTTTATTGATTTTAAAATTAACGGCATATAAATTTTAAGTAGCTTGATGTTTATAAGACTTGAACTGATAATTTATAAAAAAAAAACTCAAAATCTGACTAATTAAACTATATCAAGTTGCCTTTTTTTTCTTCCACTGTGGCTTTGAGGTATTCATTTCATTCACATAAAAAATGCAGAAAAGACGAGATATTCTGGAGGCACATCAGTTAATGAAAGAATTGTGAGCCAAATCAAAGGATTTATCTATAAAAATCTCAAAAAACAAGGTGGTGTTGCCGAAGCATAAAAATCTCAAAAACCAAGGTAACGTTGCTGAAGCTTTATGAAACCATGCTGAAACTGTGGCATAACTCCATGACGAAGCATGTTACCACACTTTAATTGAAAAATGTTAAATAAAAACATTAAAAATAAATCACATATGAGTGATATTAATTGAAAAATAAATTAAAATTATTTTTAAAAAAAACATTAAAAAAGGGTATCAATAATAAATAATTAAAAAAAAGTGATCCTTTTATTGGCGTAAGTCGATGTGAACAATATTTTCTTTCTTACTGCTAGAATTCGATGACCTCTTTCTTTTCTCTTTCAAATCATGAACTAAAAATTAATAAAAATAAATTTTTATATAAAAAAAATTGATAAAATATTAAGGTACCGGGTATTTATAGTTTCTAAGACATGAGGGCCAAATTGAACCTTTTGTATTAACTTTGAAACCGTCATCCATTTGTAACGTCTATTCTATTTTTGTCCTCAATTTTTCAATTTCATCCTTAGCCAACAAAATTTATTTAATTGTCCTTGAATTTGGCCCACAAAAGATGCAATTGCATTACAAAAAAGTTTGAGGAGAAAATTAAAAAACAAAAAAAATTGCACAATCCATCCGTAGTAATGTCTGAAATGATGAATAGTGCATTCTTTTCAATTTGATCCTCAAATTTTTTTCTTGACAATTTAGTCCTTATTAAAGACCAATTGCTTTTGATTTTCTATGAAAGGGTGAGATTGAAATAAAAGGAAACAAAATGAAAAAGGTGTCGAAAATGAGTGGCGTGACATAAGTTTTGTAAAAAATATACTTTGGTCCTTAAATTTTAAAAATCACACTAATTATACAATTCCAGTAACTCAATATTTTTCCAATTCAATTTTGATACAAAAGTTCATTTTTGTTATCTTTTATTCCTTGGTTGAGAGATGAGAGAGAGAAGTTGCTGGATTCTAGTGGTAGAGAAAAAAAAGTGTTGTTGACACCGATTTAGGCTATCAAAATAGATGATATTTATGTTAAATGATTTCATTTGATAATGAAAGTTCATATCAATTGTTTTTGTTTTTGTTTTTTTTTTTAGCTTTAAAGTTAGTGAAAAAACTTATTTCAGCTCTGGTTGATTTTTTATTTCAAGTTGATTTCAATTTTTGAAGTGATTTTTTAATGTCATAAATAGGTTAATCATAGTTTCTACAATGTTTTATAGGTGTTTTCTAGTTAAATATGGGTTGGAAAATGAGTTTTTGAGTAAAAAAAACTTAACCCCTGCTTTTTTCGGCCATTATACCAGGGTAGGCCCGCACATGAGCTATGACAAAATGGGTTAGGTGGGCTAGCGTAGCTTGCTAGGCCCAACAACGCTTGACCTTCGCTCTTTTTTTTTCTAATTCTTTTTTAATTTAATGATTTTTTATGGTTTTTTCTCTAATTGTTTTACTTTATATTTAAATGAGCACCTATTATCTCTTTTATTTTGTTTGGAGAGTTTCTTTTAAATGACAATTATTTTTTAGTTATGTATTTAAATTTGAAGAGTTTTTTTATGATTTATCTATATTTTTTTTTTGTATTGATGAAATTTATCTTTGAAAATAAAAAAAAAAAATTAAACAATATTTATAATATGTGCGACATTGCATGTGTTATTTTCTCCTTTTATTTTATTCAATCAATATAATCTATGTCTCTATTTCTATTATTGTTTGCTTGAATAAAAAAATTATTTTAACAAAAAAAAATTAACAAATACAACTGAATAAATGTCTTGTCTTTCAAAATTAAATATCTTAATTTACTTCTGTCTCTTGATATTTCAAGTTTTATTTTTAGGTATATTTATTGACTTTTTATTTATTTATTTATTCACACATATAGTTTTATTTTATTTAAACTTAAATTTTTTAAACTATAAAAATACATTTAAAAAAACTACATATATTTTTTTATATGTAAAAATTAAAAATATCTAACCCAAAAAAGCAGGTCAGATGGAGTGAACAACACCAATTGCCTAAGCCCTGTTGGACTCGGTCCGTCGAATTTCTTTTTATATATATTTATGAATGGGATGAATGAGTAATAAATTACTAATTTATAAAATAAAAAAAATAAGATTAGGCCGAGGCAAGTTGAGTTTTTGGCGAGGATTGTTCATTGCCGCACTAAAAAAACTCACCAACCTTCTACTCGAATAAAAAATGTTTGGTGTGTTTGGGAGTGTGATTATAATTGTTTTTTAAAGTGTTTTTTATTTATAAAAGTATGTCAATAATATATTTTTTTATTTTTTTAAAATTATTTTTGAGATCAACACATCAAAATGATTTGAAAATATAAAAAACATATTAATTTAAAACAAAAAAAAATTTCAAACTTTTTCAAAAATACTTTTGAAACGCAGTACCAAACACACAGAACTTTGTTGGTTTGACATTATAATGCCATGATTAATGATAATTGTATTAAACATTTTTTCTCAAAAAATATCATATATTAAATAAGTGAATTAATATATTTTGGTAACTTGATGGTTGGAAATTTCGGGAAGAATTTTGGGGTAGGAAATTATGATTAGATTACTTAAATGACAATTTTTAGCAAAAGTGTATTTTTTAAAAATAAAATTTATTTTATTTTATTTTATTTCAAATTAGTTTTTATAGTGTTTTTAGATTATTTTAATATAATGATATAAAAAATAATTTAAAAAAATAAAAATATAATTATTTTAATAAATTTTTAAGTGATAAATATTTTAAAAAATAACGGCTACCATACTTAGATAACCCTAATATTATGTGCTAGTTTTCTTGATATAAGAGAATTTATTTTTATTTTTTATGCTTGAATTATTGAATATAAACTACTTTACAATCAGATAAAAAAATAAGCTTCAAATAATAATAATAAAAAATATAACTTACTATTCTTAATATTTTAGAATACTAGCTTTGTTGATAAATCATGGACTCTATCATTGCTTTTTTAAGCACATATACACTAATTATTTTCCACGGATTGAAGTCACGGTAGGTCTCATGTCTGACCCATGCGTTGTGGGTTGCTGAATACCAACACAAAGATTGGATCTTTTCTTCTATCCCAACCAAACAGCTTCCTCAACCAGGCCGGAAACTACTGGGCTGAAAAAACATTGCTGGCTTCCACATGACCAGAAAAATGGAACACACTTACAAAGTGCAATCATAATTACAGTGCGAAGACAGCACTCGGTAGTTTGTTCCGAAGGGTAAAAGACCTTACTCTTGCTAGCGGAACAAAATCCAATACCCATCCGAGGAAACGACGGAGACTAAATGGAAAACAGTGCACACAGGAGATTGGAACGTGTTTCTGGGCACCTGTTGTCTCCGATTGAAGTCAATAATGGTCTTTCCCAGGTTCATTGCCTTTGTTTTCTTACTCATGATTTAGTGTTTTTCTGTCTCTGCTTGCATGTTCTGGTAGACTAACATGTCTGCTACTTTTGGTTATTACTGTTGTTTCTGTTTTGAAGGTTTTAATAAAAGGTGGGCATAGAAAACATGAGGAGGAAGGAGACCCAGTAGTTATAGGAGGCATGGTATTGGATATACATGCCACCCCTTCACTCCCTCTAAATCCTAGAACCACCACTCCTGGGAAGGTTTGTATTTATCTTCTCAAAACCCTTTTCTTCTTTTCTATTTATGTTGATAATAATCTGTGTTTTTGGTAGAGGTTGTGATGCTAGAAAAACGTTGTCACATGGAGGGTTTAATTGTATTCAGGTCCATTATGTACTAGGGGGTGTAGCAAGGAATATTGCTGAGTGTATGTCAAAGCTAGGAACTAAGCCTTATATGATTAGTGCCCTGGGCAATGACATGGCAGGTAATTATACCACCTCTGTTTTTTTATTCCTTGTGATGCATGGCTAGAGCTTTATAACCATTTCTTTGGAAGAGGTTTTGTGGTTTAAATGTTATAGCTTGGAAGGTTTTTCATTTTGAATGATGTTGTCAATGGTCAAAAAAACTTGTCAAAGTGAAAAAAAATCTTCTTTTTGATAGGCAAGCTGCTGTTGGAGCATTGGAATTCTGCGAGCCTATCTACAGAAGGTTAAACCTTAATATTTACCTCCAAAATCATCTGTAATGACTAAAGCTTTGCTAGCACTGTTGGTTTTATTTCATGTTCCTAATCTTTTATATAGTTGCTGGTTATGAGATACTGTTTGCCACCAAAATCATCTGTAATGACAATGGCACATTATATACTGCTGTTTGTTAATATTTACTACCAAAATCATCTGTAATGACAACGGCACATCATGAGATACTGTTTGCCTGAGGAAACGACATAGATTTCAAAAAATAAATCAGTTGGCCCGTTATGCATCTGTTGAAAAAACTTTAAAAAGTCATTTAAGTATCAGAACTCTTGTGTTTGAGAGCTATGAATTAAAATGCAATAAAAAGAAAAACAGAGACCACAGGAGCTAATATAAAGGAAAACTATGTTAAAGCGCCTTCAGTGTCGTTCCACAATTATGTATGTATGAGAGATTTTCATTATTGAGACCTGTTCCATTTTCTATGAATGTACTAGCTCTCTCAGCCGTACTTAAGAATTGAATAACAGTAATCAGACAAGTTTATTTCTTTTTAAACTTTCTTCTCGGAAATCAATTGGCACAGTAATGAAAAGTTAGGTATGCTTTAATTTAAGATATCTGCTCCATTTTTTCATAATATCATCTGTGGGGTAGGCATTATGAAGCACCAAGATATCAAGACTCCTGTCATATGCAACATATTTGACACTGAAGGAGAGTTGGCAGCTGCTGTTGCTAGTGTGGAAGCAGTTGTGAGTTGATTTTTTGATGTGGATTGTGTTGAAATAGGAATTTTTTTTTTTTCCTTTTCTTTTGCTGCAAACTTGTATATGCCCAAGAACAGAATACCTTCAGAAACTTACTGCTTGTATGATAACTCTGTCCAGGAAAAATTCCTAACTTCTTCGTGGATTCAGCAATCAAAGCAAAATATATTTTCTGCTCCTGTCATGATGGTTGATGCAAATCTAAGTCTCCCAGCTTTAGAAGCTTCTTGCCAATGTACTAGTAGCATATAACTGTAGACCCTCCCCCCTTCCCTCCCCTCCTTTCCTTCTCTTACGCACATTCTATCCTCAGCATTGGTGAATGATCAATTCTATGCTAATCATAAATCTCCCTGTTTCTACTTGTTTTGTTACTTTTTTTTCCCACTCAGTGGCAGCAGAATCCAGCACCCCAGTTTGGTTTGAGCCTGTTTCAGTGGCTAAATCTAGAAGAATTGTCTCAGTTGCTAAGTATGTGAGTGCTTCAATGTTTTCAATTACCTATGTCCTATCATCAATTAATACCAATAGTGCTTTCTAGGTCAGCCCCTTTGTTTTTCTTTGTGAATAAAACTTCGTAATATTTTGTTGTGCATCAGAAATTAGCCAGATCAGTGTTACTGGCTGCTTTCTATTTCATAATCAGTATCCTTTTTGGATACCTGAGGAAGGCTGTACTTTCTAGAATGAGTAGGACATAGATGTAGTCATTCTGATCAGTAGGTTGGGTAGGATACATTGTAAGTTCTGCTCCACTTGCACCTTGATGTATTGCTCATGTTTAATTTACCTGTCAACAGAAGCTAATCTCTGTAACTGCTAAATTAAGGCTACCCTCAACTTATGTGTCAGCAAGCTTTTAAAATAATACTAGTTTATTGTCTCGTTTCAATTAAAGGGTTGATCATTCTTGATGAGTGAAACAGTAATTTAATACCTTAGAGCAGGAAGAACTGTTAGAGAAACTTCTTGAATTTGCAATACCTCTATTATTCATCACACATTGAACCCCAAACTGATTTGGAAACTTTTACAGGTAACTTTTGCTTCCCCTAATGAAGATGAGCTTATCGCCATGGCAAATGCTTTATCTCATGAAAATATGTTTTGTCAAATTGAAAAGGATTCCAACAGTAGGTGTTCAGTCGAGTCTTTGTTCCAATTTTTGAAACCGGCAATCCTGGTTTTGCTAGAGAAGGGTATCAAGATAGTTGCTGTGACCCTTGGTGCAGATGGTGTGTTCTTATGTTCTAGAGGACCAAACGTAGTGAGATTTAGTTTGGATAGAACCAAAAAATATGGATTCAGTGGACAGTTATATGATAAAGTGGTGTCCAGCTTTCCTTCAAGTAGATTTTCTGGTGCTCTGCAGATTGAGAGAAGCTCTCATCTTTTTTCTGTACATTTTCCTGCACTTCCTGCATCAGTTGTGAGGCTTACGGGGGCTGGTGACTGCTTGGTTGGTGGTACACTTGCTTCTCTCTGTTCAGGTTTAGATATTATGCAGAGCATTGCAGTCGGTATAGCAGCAGCCAAATCTGCTGTGGAGGGAGAGGCGAATGTGCCTTCGAAATTTAGTTTGACCACTATTACAGGTATGCTTTTTAAGCTGAATCATTTGTGTCATGATATATTTTGTCGTAAAAGGAATCAAACAAATATTTATTATCATCTTATGACTTTCTAATAGCAATCATATCAAAATTATTCTGAAGATAGGTGGTATTGCCACTTATGTTATCCAAGGCATAATTTTCACACGTTTAGAAGTTAGAACAGTCACATTCCAAATGCCAAGGAACTATCCTGTGACCATCTCCAAGAGCAAGCCCAGTGCAGATAGTCAATCTGACCAATAAACTCGACTCCCTTTTGGTTTTACAAACAATATCTTGAATCAGATCATCTCATTAAGACTGCAAGTAGTGATTTTTTTGAGTTTCTTTTTGTGCAGACGACGCAAGGTCCATATATTCTGCTGCCAAAATTCCGTTTCATCAATCAACGCTTTAATCCATGTGATAGATATTGTTGTATGTTGAAAAACCACAAAGTCGAAGCAGTGAACCTCTCAGATTTTTGTAAATCAAACTGGAATTGAAGCTTCAGCATGCCCTACACAGTAAGGGCACCTTTCTAAGAATGATGTCAATCTCTCTTCTGCCAATTGTATTCATGTTTTGAGTTGTTGTCAGTTCTTGCTTGATTTGTATGAAGGGAAACGTTTCTGATTTCTTTTCATGCTGGTTATGAAGTTGGAAATCTAATGAAAAAACCACCCTTTCCTGCTCGGATCCATGCTATCTAACTATTTAGACCATGAAAGGGCCAAGCCCATCAACTATCAGTAATGTCAATTTTACTGAAATCACTATCAGAAGAATCTCAAGCACTGAATAAGCTTGGGTTTTTGGATTGTGCAGTCAATTTGAGTCAACTCTAAAACAATGTTGTTCCTAGATTTTTTTTATTTTATTTTTTTTATGTTTTAGTTTATTTAAAAATAAAAATAAAATAAAATGATATTATTTTAAATAAAAATGAAAAAAAAATCATTGAATTTGACTTTGATTATGGCTGTTTGAGTAGCTGGTTAATTGAGTTATGAATTTACCATTCAGTGGACCGAGTTGAGTTTGAGTCGAGTTTAATAATTATGTTGAAATTCACAAATGAAAATCTGGCCAATATGTTTATGCCCAAAACATCACAGTAAACATCCAAGCCGAACAAGATCTCCCTGGCCAGACCCGTTGGAGCCCAGAGGAACCCTACATTGTTACCCTCTTGCTTATAATGAACAACGTGTCATTTTTCATACACGACACCTAGTTCGCAACTGGACAACGTGTAGCAGAAGCTATCGTTTTTCCCTTCTTAAGCCTCACTCTCTAAACTGTTCAAAATCGCTTCTGCAATTCCGTTCATGCATTGTTTTCTTCGATGCATCTCAGTAAATGAGGTCCTTAAAAGATGGACTGATGCGCCATGTCCGATCCATAAAGTCTGGTTTCACTCTACCAATCTTAACCTCAAATCAACTCGTTCATTTATACTCCAAGCATTGCCTTATAAATGAAGCCCAGAAACTGTTCGATGAAATGCCTCAAAGAAACACTTACTCCTGGAACACTATAATATCTGCGCACATAAAATCCCAAAACTTAGCACAAGCAAAATCCATTTTTGATTCTGCTTCTGTTAGGGATTTGGTCACTTATAATTCTATGTTATCGGGTTATGTTAGTGTGGATGGATATGAAAGAAATGCCCTTGAATTGTTTGTTGAAATGCAAAGTAAAAGAAATGAGATTGAGATTGATGATCTTACTATTACAAGCATGGTTAACTTGTTTGCTAAGTTATGTAATTCGTGTTATGGGAGGCAATTGCATTCATATATGGTGAAAACTGGTAATGATAGAAGTGGGTTTGTTGTGAGTTCTTTGATTGACATGTATTCTAAATGTGGGTGTTTTAAAGAGGCTTGTCAGGTATTTAAAGGTTGTGAAAGAGAAGGAGGTTTTGATTTGGTCTCAAAGAATGCGATGGTGGCAGCGTATTGTAGAGAAGGGGATATGGAAATGGCTTTGAGGTTGTTTTGGAGGGAAAGTGAGTTGAGTGATTCGGTGTCATGGAATACATTGATTTCGGGTTATGTTCAAAATGGTTATCCAGTGGAGGCACTGAAGTTGTTTGTGTGTATGGGGGAGAATGGTGTTAAATGGAATGCACATACTTTTGGTAGTGTTTTAAGTGCTTGTGCTGATTTAAGGAGCTTGAAGATTGGCAAGGAAATGCATGCTTGGATTTTGAAGAATGGAATGGGTTCGAGTGCTTTTGTAGAAAGTGGCATTGTTGATGTTTACTGCAAGTGTGGGAATATGAAGTATGCAGAGTCATTGCATTTGACAACGGGGGTCAGAAGTTCCTTTTCCATCACTTCAATGGTTGTGGGGTATTCATCACAAGGAAACATGGTGGAAGCTTGTAGGCTTTTTGATTCGTTGGAAGAGAAGAATTCTATTGTTTGGGCTGCATTATTTAGTGGTTATGTCAAATTGAAGCAATGTGAAGCTTTTTTTGAACTTCTACGAGAGTATATAGCCAAGGAAGCTGCGATTCCTGGTGCTTTGATCCTTATCAGTGCATTTAACGTGTGTGCATTCCAAGCTGCCCTTGGTCCTGGGAAGCAAATCCATGGTTATGTATTCAGAATGGGAATTGAAATGGACATGAAGACGACTACAGCTATGATTGACATGTACTCAAAATGTGGAAGTATACCATACGCAGAAAAACTGTTCCTGAAAGTTATTGAAAGAGATTTAGTCCTTTACAATGTTATGCTTGCTGGTTATGCTCATCACGGGCACGAGATTAAAGCTATAAATTTGTTTCAGGAAATGTTGGAGAGAGGAGTTGGACCAGATGCCGTTACTTTTGTTGCACTTCTGTCAGCTTGCCGTCACCGTGGATTGGTTGATTTGGGTGAAAAAACATTTTATTCCATGACAGAAGATTATCACATACTGCCTGAAACTGATCACTATGCATGCATGATTGATCTTTATGGAAGGGCTAGCCAACTAGAAAAGATGGTCCTGTTCATGCAAAGAATTCCAATGGAGCATCAGGATGCCGCTGTCGTTGGGGCATTTTTTAATGCATGCAGGCTAAATAAAAACACAGAATTAGCAAAAGAGGCAGAGGAGAAACTGTTAAATATTGAAGGTGATAGTGGAGCTCGTTATGTGCAGTTGGCTAATGTTTATGCTGCAGAAGGGAACTGGACTGAGATGGGGAGGATTAGGAGGGAGATGAGAGGAAAGGAGGCCAAGAAGTTTGCTGGTTGCAGTTGGGTATACTTGGATAATGGAGTCCATTCATTTACCTCTGGTGATAGAACCCATACAAAAGCA